>VZTN01000956.1:0-70977 GCA_013400515.1 Erpornis zantholeuca
ATATTTTATTGAAGCAACAGAGAAAAATTCCAGGCTTTTATATATATGTATCTCAAAAGCTATTGAATTTTTCCAGCATCCCAAACTAGCAAAAGAACCCAAAAAAGCTAAATGCCTTTCTTAAAAATGTGTAGGATATTAAAGTAATTTATGAATATTTCATGTAGTGGTAGATACCAGGACACTCAGAGCACTGTTGTACTGTTCCCTACTTAGCCCTGTCACCACTGGACTATCCTGAGAGATACCCAGATTCCAACGGGAGTTAGTACATTAAGAAAGAAGTATTTTTCACCAAGTTCATAGAAAAGCTATTTCTGAGGCTGGGAGAAAACCTTCTTTAATCCAAAATAATTAACCCTCGATGTTCCAATCTGTTTCAGAATTTCCAAGCTCTCCAGCTTTTGTGTTTTGAATTGAACCTCCTAAAGTGCAGGGTAGGGGTTTGAATGTAACATTTTTATTTGAGGTGGAAGATACTAAAATGTTAGGTGCAAACCTCTTTTAGAATTCTGTGAGTGTCATGCATGGGGGACCATGTTTCCTTACAGTTAAACCTGTTTAAATAATTAAATTTTCTTCAGATCTATTGATGGCAAACAAAAGAATCTTGTTCTAAAATATCATGAAATCTCATCTTCAACAGATTTGCATCCATGTCCTTTTTTCGACTGGTCAAACCTCAGCTCTTGTGCTGTATTCTTTAAGACTCTTTCAATGAAGAATCTTCACTCCATGTGAGAAGGAAATCTCCAATGCTTTCACCCTGGCCATTGCAATAATTAAAAGTCTCTTTCTGTTTAACTGGAGATGAGACATCCCGTGCTGTGCCTGGCTGTTTGTTGTGTGGCCATGTCCATTCAGGACAGTCAGCTGGTTTCTGTCTTTCCAGATAGAGGCAGCATAAATTTCATGTAATTTTTCCCTTGGTTAATATAGTAATTTGTGTTTCTCTCTTTTGACAGTCACTAATTTTGGAAGTGTTATAAACATACATTACATTAGGCATCTCTTCTTCTCTTTAAGCTTTTTTGAGATTAGTGAAAGGGCTGTGAAAAATTATAACATGGTATCAAGGTGTATAACACACCTGCAAAAGAATTGTGTTAAGACTTAAAAAGGCTTCTCAGTAATTGCTTTAAAATTAGCTTTGTGAAACTCATTTACTGTGGAATGTATTAGAATGTTCATGTCTCTCCCTTTTAGGCTGGAGATTATTTTTTTAGCTCAGTTTCCAGCTGGATTTACTGATAGTTTTTTAAAAAAATTGTTGATGGAATCACTGTGTATTTTCAGGGAAAAAAACCCATGTATTAGAATGGGTTTTGAAATGGCCTGGAGACAGGTGGAATTGAGGGATTGAGGTCAGCCTGCCCCGTGAGTGTCTGTCATGCTGTGGGGGAAGTGCTTGGCACGAAAAGTTTAGTAACAAATAGAGTGTGGGGGACACTGTGTGTCCTGTGGGCATCAGGTGTAATGAACTCAGGATTTAGAAACTTCTAAGGCTTCTTCCTCTGAGGGAGAAGAAGGAAAGTGAGGATTCAAAGGTAGCAGAGCACAGGCAACTGGTGTGACCTCAGGCTGGAATGCAGCATGGCTTTTAACTTCACTGCCTTTTGGTTCCTGGATGGTTCCTGGCCAGGACTGGCCTCTGAATTGGGGTTCCCCCTGAGTATTTTGGTTTTCTGAAACAGAGTTCATTCAGCTCCACTGAATGTCTGTGTTAGAGGCTGTGCTGCTCAAAGCACATCTTCCACTGTGAGAAGCTCTTCAGAAAATCTGTTGGTCAGAATCTGAGGTAACAGGGACAGTCAATGTTCACTTTCAGTAATCAGAAGTCTTAATTTTTGGTCATTGTAATACACAATTTGGATCTGCTGTAGTGCTCATTGATGGTAAACCTTCACTCTCCATAAACCCAGTGAAAGGAAATATATATACACAGTTTGAGATCCAGGCACTTTTAAAGGGAAGATTTTTATTACAGAGGTAAAATGTACACTGTGAATTTGTTTAAGCCCAAAATTTGATGTACCTTAAAACTATAAGATCGTAATGTATATATTGTATTTCATGAAGAAAATACATACAGATTTTTTTAATCATTGAAGATATTTTATATGTAGTTATTACTCATGGAACAATTTGTTAAATATATTTGAAGAGGTCTATTGCCAAATGTAGTGTGACAAGCAATGTAGTATTTAAAATGAGCACAATACCAAATATATTATTCTGATTAAAAAAAATTAAATGTACCAGACTAAAAATGCCTTTGTGATCCATTGTATGAACATTTTGGTATTTTACTGGGAACGTTTGGCTGCTCTTGCTTGGAAGACTGATGGTGGCAAAAAACTTTGATTTGCTAACAACACTAATATAAAAAGACATTTCAAAGAGGAAACAAGGATCTTTTCATACTTAATTAGACTCAAGGCCAAGTATTTTGCCTCCTGTGACTAACTGTGTTTGATACAAGATGTTTCAGAACGTATGCAGTAAGTAATGGATAATTTTCACCTTACATAGTTCTCCTTTTGGTTTTTAATAAAACAAGAATAACATAATTTGATGAGTAAGTATATCCAGATGTTTTCCTCATTTATTAGGATAACAAGATGGTCTTACTACCTACTTAATTGTTTTTTTAAGTCTTGTTAATTACTTGTGTTCAGCAATTCACAGTTTTTGGAGCAGCAGCTTCCACATCTAAACCAGACCTACTATGAAGCATTGACTATGCATATTCTTTTTCCCCTGAGTATTTCTTAAGCTTGAAGTATGAAATATGGTGAGTAGATTTTGTCATTTAGAGAATCTCCTTTCTGTTCACCCAAAAGTATTTCACTAAGAGAAATAGAAGGGCTTATGAACTTCTGAAGAGAAGAAAATGAAGAAAATCCTCAAATCAATAAAGTTTGTCCAAAGTTTTCTCAGACTGTTATGGATTAAACAGAATTTATGACTAAATATTGCAGAAGAGCTTTATACATTATGGAGGACTGCAAATTTTATTAGAGACCAATTGTTCAATACAAGCTTAAGGTTCTCAGGATTTACAGTGACAGATCCTGAGTAAGAGCTGCAGGATTTCAAATGAAGATTCCAACATTCCAGGTAAAAATCTGCTGCATTACACTATGTTTTAAAACATGGACAGGCCAAGCCAATGAGTGCTAGTGGGTTTAGAAGTGGGATCTACAGATTCATCTGATTTTAGGTGACATGACAGCCATGAAGACTTATGCAACTGAGCTTGCCTTGTCTTTTTTTGTATTCAGTGGCTAGAAATGGTCAAAGGCATGATTTTGTGTCATCTTAAGGTAGACAAGTATCCCAGATGTGTCATACAGTAGAAGTGACCATTTTTCTCCTGTTACTCTGAAGAAGCCACTGCAGCTGTTGGCAACATTTCTCTTGAAGTGTGAGAAGTCCCAGCTCGACAGACATGAGAACTGCAGCTCCTGAGCCCTGCAGGGCCATGAACCATCAGCGATGATCATGCCCTTGGAAGTGCTTGAGCTGATGAGCACAGTCACTGTGAGAGGCAGGATCTAACCTGCCTTCAGAAGAGTCCAGCCCATTCCCCAGGGATCATGGATGAGTAGGGATCTTCTTTACTCTGCACCAATATTTCATTTTTTACTTCTTCACCAGTGTTACTGTGGGTAGGCATAAACAAAACCCCCATTAACTAAATCTATCACAAACACGAGAAAAACTCTGTTACAGGGCAAAAGGAAAATAAATTCTTGACAAACCAGGACATTTATTAAAAAGAAATATTTATATCCCATATTTTAGTACAACATATACTAAATATATACAGGATATAAACATTTTCAATAATATGTCATCAAAGCTTAAAATATACAGCTTATTCTTGGCAATACTTCAGCTATAGCAGCTGTATCGTGTAATTCACTAAGAACATGTTCTCATGACTGCTGTGTCCCAAAATGGAGTTTAGTACAGAAAAATCTTGCATTTGCTTCATAAAGATTTCCCTCAGGCTTGAAATTTTTATCTCAACATTATAATTAATACATTACGAACCACATAGTCTGAAACTGTACTCATTTGCAGAACAGAAGAAATTGTCCTTATAGTGTAAATTGCTAATTTGTCATGTAAATATTTAACACTTTTTAAAATTTGTTAGAAATTGCCTGGTGTGAATAATCTTTCTAAGCACTTATGTTCCTTCTGAAATTTTAATTTGGCTTGTGGAAAATTGAATTCACAAATTTTGTGCTTGAAAAACTACTTGTGCTTCAGAAGGTCATATCAAAAGAGGAGTTAATCAAGGCTGAGGTGTGTATCTTCCGGCAGTTAGAAGGCCAGGGAATCCCAGACACTGTTCTTCCCTGGTCCATATTGCCATGAGTACTTCAAAATATTTCATTTGTTCTCTTGTTTTCATTGCAAGAAGCCAAGTCTCCTGTTCCTCTTTCTGTTCTTGTCACCATCCTTAATATGACAGCACAGTAGGAATCAAAAAGTACAAACTTTCTGTGCTCTCTCTGTACAACAAACTGTATTTTAGTAGCATTTGGTTTTAAGCTTTTGAATATTCTGTGATTCAGCTCTTTGATATTTACACTTTGCTCCTTTAATCAATGGCTTCCAATCAAAGTAATTGAAGATCAGTTCATATTGTGTGCCAAGTAAAATGCAGCAGGTAAATCATTATCAATGTTAATAGCAATATCTTTATGCCCTTTTATATACAAACACTTTGATACCATTTTGTTACTTAATTGTGCTTTCTAAACAGGAAGTATATTCTAGTAGGTTTGCACAGGGCAAAGGGCATAAATAAAGTGACAACCAGTCAAAAAACCTTTTGTTTGTAGGCAAAACCTACTCACTCTCAAATACAAATAAATTTGTTTTCCTATGACTCTTGTGAAAGTTCAAATCTCTGTTTTTCAGCTTCTTCATTTATGCCAGGAGAGAATGATACTAATTGATGTCAACATGCTCATATAAGTAGTTTGAGGAATTTATGAAGAGCAGTTCTTTTGGAGTATTTTCTTGTTTCCACAGAAGATTTTGTGTAACTTTACCAGAACTCCAATGGTGTAATCAATAGAGAAAACCCAAGGGATTTCATGAGTTCAATGTCTTGACAGCAAAAGGCATGGCTACAGGTTTGTTTTTCAGAACCACAGTTCTAAACGCTCCAGTTGAAACACTCACTGAGTCTGTCCTCCCTGTAGCCTAATTTATTCAGTCCCCTCCATCTCCTAATGGTAAACTGAGGCTCTGCAGATAGGTCACAACATCCTCACTTTTGGATGGAGAAATATCACTGACACAGTAATTAAAAAACAAACCATAAAATGTGAGTGAGTCTTTCTGGTGAACCAAAGATGAGGTACAATGTCAGGCTTTTATCAAATCATGTTGGCAATAAATGACTCAAGACTATATGTGGCTGTGCTAAAGCACATATCATCTCTCCCAACATTGTGATCCTGTTTCCCAAGAGAAAATGTTTCTTTTAGAAATGGCCTTGTGCTTGAATCTGTCAGCATGATTTAAGAATTCTGTGAGTTTCCTCCCTCTGAAGTGGACATCACACTTTATTTGAGGAAACTAAACTGCCTGATAGAGCAGTATCAGTGGCTGCAGCTCTTCAGCAGAGGCTTCTCTCTTACCCTACAGGAGGCCACTTGGCTGTAGTACCATCAAGAGTGTTAAAAACAAGCCCTGGCTGTAACAAGAAATATTTCTCAGTATCAGACTGGAAAGAGGTAAAGACAAAATCATTCCCAAAGCGCCTGTGGTTGTTCTAAGGTTGCAATTAGCCTGTATTCACTCATTAATGTCCTTTCTAATTAAATATCCACAGCACACATTACAGTAAGGTATCTAGGCTCCCTTTCTAGTCTCTGAAAACTCTGAATGTTGTTTCGGAGGTACATATTTGCTTTGAGTGGAGACACAACCTTGGCCCAAACTATTGTAGTTTAAGATCTTGAGAAAGTGTAAATCCCTTATTGGGTCAGCAATGAGGTCTGCATGAAGTGTTGAGATAACAAGAATTGCTGGCAGTTGCACATAAAAATATTGCAAGTGCTCTTCTCTGCAGATGTTTTCATAGCTTGAAACTGAGTACTTTTGTAAGACTCATATTTTAACTGATTTGTGAATATTACAAATTAATCCAAATAACACTTGTCTTTGGCCTATAAAATCCAGCAGTTAGTTCCAGTAGGTTTAACAGTTTCACAGAATTATTATTCTTTAAACTTCAAATGAAATTGTTGCATTAGGAAAACACCAATATATTTATATTTCATGCAGCTGAATTTTCTAATCACCAGCCAAAATTTAACATAAAGGAGATTGTGCTGGGGACAGGATGTGTGCTGATGATCCCAGTGAGGTATCCTCACCTCCCTGCTCCAACATCATCCCATAGGGTGGTGGCATGCCGTGGTCCTTAGGGGTTACCTTAGGAGCTGGACAATAAAGGACAATAAAGTTACACGTAATTGGAAAGAATGAAAATTCTTTTTAATAGATGCTCCTGTTGTCAGGCCTGTTTGAAATTACTTCCAATGCATGTGTTTCTTTTGGTTGATTTGATACAGAGAGGAGTACCTGAGCTGCAGAACTGTGCTGCAGTAGCTCTGGTACAATTCCAGTTCTCCTGGAAGAAATACTTGAAAAATTTGGAAGCAGTCTTAGGCACTG
Organism: Erpornis zantholeuca; assembly: GCA_013400515.1. Taxonomy (NCBI): domain Eukaryota; kingdom Metazoa; phylum Chordata; class Aves; order Passeriformes; family Timaliidae; genus Erpornis; species Erpornis zantholeuca. Next base: position 6,709 of record VZTN01000956.1, read on the forward strand.
CAAAGTTGACATATACATGCCTCCCAGTAAACTGTTTCTGTTTTCTTATCCCTTCCTTTCATCTAACACTTCTTTTCAAAAGTAAATTATTAAGGTTACCCATTTATTTTTAGGTTTATTGGTTTACATACTTGGTTTAGGCAGGAATTCAACTTTCACTAAAATAAATGTATTTCAAGTCGTCATTTTCAATGTCTATAAATTTTATGGTAGTGTTCTAGCATAGCCAACAGCTCCAACAGCCAAGAGTTTGTCATCCTGGGATTCTTCCATGACTGATGAACACCATCAGTTGATGCAGCAATAGGTAAAGCTCTCTGTGTACCTGCAGACCACAGGATGCAGATCAGACGATGATAGATGCTGTTAGCTATCTATCTTTTTTAACAGACTGTAGGAAAGAGCTAGAATTTCTGGCAGGTAAATCGTGTTTGCATTCACAGGATACATTATAGAAGAGCTGTTACTCCAGACTTTGCAGACTCTCAAATTAATCTGTTCCAGTGACTTAGAGTGAATTTTCCTTCCCATACCCCCAGACAATTTTAATTAACATTATAATGGGACTGAAAAACATGTGTATGCACTCTGTTCTGTGTGATACAGACCTGTAGCTGTTGGTCTACAGTAAATTCTCCCTAATATCAAAGGTGAAAACAAACTGGAGAAGTTTGTCTTCAAATGAAACCTCAGGTGTTTCTTAGGTGACTTGGTAGGTCAGGAGGAACCAGAGGGAGCTGTTACAATGGGGGCTGAGTCACAGTGAAGTTCCTGCAGGACTGTGAGTAGCCTCCCAGAGCCTGGCAAGAAGCAGCCTGGAGCCTCTAATGACAAAGGTCAGTGACTATTGTAAGTTTCTAGTGCCAAAAATTGTAAAACAGAACCTAAGAATAGTTCCAATAGAACTGAAGCAGTAGTGAATGTCTGAAGGACAGCTTCTAGCAAGTCCTGGAGTTTATGGTCCACGAGACATCTCAGGAGAGTTAAACACATGATCCCTTCTTTGACAAAAATGTGTGGTAGGGGGTGTCCCTCTGTGAACAACAGGAAAAGAAAACATTGGCAACTCATGATCAACTTAGCTGAGCTGCAACAAAATTTAGTTTTTCGTAGTGCTATATGAAATAAATATAATTACTCTCCGGATCAAGGAGAAGATTTGCTGTAGCCCAGAAGTATATTAATCACATTTTCTTCAGTTTACAAGAATTACATTCTCTCTTGCTGCACACTCACTTTCTGCAGTAGTCCCATTAAACTGCACCTTCTGCTAAGTCCACCCAGTAAATGCCTTCACTGAGTATGTAGATGCATTTTCTTTCCAATAGAGCAAATACTTTAAGAACATTTTATTTTCCAACTGTATTTCCACATTCCTTCTAGCTTTTTTCTTAATAACACTTCCAAGTGAGCTTGAAAACAATACTGTCCCACAGCAGTGCCTTGGCCAACATAAACTCTATACTGTGGCCAGAGTTTTGAATTAATAGTCAGGAAATAGATTAATTGATTCAGTAATGATTATAATATAAACCACCTTTGTGCAGTATTTATCAAGGTATGACTAACTGAATTTACTGCATCAGGTTTTCAGAAATCTTTCTACAAAACCAGGAGGAAACACAAAAGAAATGCACTTGTCTGGGAGTCAGAACCTCATTCTTATTTCTTGTTTTCATTACAAAAGGATTTGATGATTACAAACAGGACCTCAAAAGCCCAGTTTCATCTGGTAGAAGTTATCTTTAGCACTACAAATGGCTGTAAACAACTGCAATATAAAAAAATCCCCTTCAGCATGCTGCAGCCCTATAAAATTCAAACCCAGTATACCAGTTCATATTTACCTGCACCCTCAGGCTGCAGGTGAATGCAATGAATGTCCTGACTGGGCATCACTGTAAATAAAACATGTGAGCCCCTGGTGGTCTGGTGGCTCTCTCTACCACCACAGTCACAAGCTCATGTTCCTGGCATTGTGCCTGTAACCTGCCTGGCAAGCATGAACACCAGGCCTTAATGCCAGCTGGAACCTGCCTGCCATTGAGTTTGTTTGGATGAAAGTGTTAAGAAAAAGCCAGGCATGGAGACTGAGCCCACATACACCTTCAAAGTAGGTTCGAGATTATTCCTACCTAAAGTGTGTATGGACCTGATACAGGAATACCATGTTCCCCTGGCCTGAGGTCACTGTTGTGATGTCCACACTGCTGTCATTTGACTCCCTGTGGCTCACTCAGGACAAATAGAGTGCTCTGAAAGCCTATAAATCAGATACAGTAAGGGTACCTGATAGGGTATACAGGTGCAAGAATTGCTGCCACCTAAGGGCAGAAATGATGCCCAGATCCTCTCAGCCCAAATGCTTTGGGTTACATGGGCCTGTGGGAAAATGCAGTGTGACTGGAGCTAATGCCTCCACGAGGTCTCTCTAAGCATGAGAAGGCTGGTTGGCCAAACCACAGGAAATCACAAGGACAGGCACCACTTCCAGCAAATGTTCTAAACAATGTGTTGAAGTGGTTATATTAATTTGCAGTATATTTTTTTGTGTGTATTTCTTAAACAAAATGCACAGTATGTCTCTTTTGGAGTGGCCTAGTCTAAAAGCACACCTATTATTTGAGATTCAGGCAAACTAAAGTGAAAATTAAATAAAAACTCTGAATTTGCATTGGTGTGGTAAGGCTTCAAGGACCAAAGTGAGGAAAAAATTCAGTGAATTCTAGACCTGCAATTTTCGTGGCACTTGCAAGAGCACGATCAACCACGCTGGGGCAGTAATGCCCCGAGTTTGCAAAAAAGCAGGGGCTGGACTGGCTGTGCACAGTCCTGCCAAACCTGCCCTCTCATCTCACTGAGCCATGCTCAGGCAAAAGGCTCACACTGGCACGCACACACGGGCTTTGTTCTATCCCTACACACACGTGTATGTGTAAATGTACACACATTACATACATGATTACATGAATGCTTGTGTATACTACACATCTGTGTGGATTATACATACACCCGTGGTATATAGGCATAACATATGTGTTACTCGACACGCAGACACCAAACTTACTTGATTGTTATGGTGGATTGGGCATTCCCATACAATCTTTTCTGTAAAACAGATGGTCAAGTGAAATGATGACGGCAGTAAAACCACTCAAAAGCTGTGGAAATAAGTTTCAGATTTACAGTTACATGTCTCGATCACACAACAAGAATAAGGGGCTGTTGACACAAGGTACAAGAGAGTAAAGCTGGGTCAGATATTAGGAAAAGTATTTTCCCACTGGAAGTGTTCAAACACTGGCACAGGCTGCTCACAGACACTGTGTAGTCTTGATCTTTTCAGATTTTAAAAAACTGAGTGGACAAAGTTTTGAGCCACCTTAACAGGGTTCAGATCTACCTTGACCAGGAGGCTGGTCCAGATGATCTATTGAGCTTCCTCCAAAACTAAAGTATTCCATAATTCTTTGATTATTGTGGATAACTTTGAATTCATTTACAAGGCTCCATAATTGAAAGTGTTACCTGCATTTAATCAAAGCAACTGTTGAGATCCTGGGCTGATCGTGTTTGCAAACTCTGCTTTTTGTTCCATAATGGATGCAAGAAATCTTCTAAGATTTCACCATTTCACTTTTCCCTTGGTGAATTTGTGAAATTTATTATCTTTTATGCATGTCTTCTATATCTATGATTAATCACTTCCCTCTCATCTAAACACAGCAGACTTACATTATTTGTTGCTTATATTTTCTCAGCCAGGGAAAAAAACTAAGTAACAATCAGCCAAGAAAAAGCCCCAGAAACACAAACCAGTATAGGCGAACAAACAGGACCTATCCCTACCTAGGAAGTCTGAAGACTTGCAGAATATGAGAGTGTTATATAGCAGAAAAACATTACTGATCTTATCTGATGCAGGCATTTTAGAAAGCTGCCTTGAAAATTGTCTTAGTGATTCTTTAGAAAGATATTATATCATCAAAATGGAGCTCTGTAAGAAATCACATCTCATGTATAACTTAATATGAAAGTTTTAAATCCCTGAGGATGGGAACATTCAAGTATTAAAATGAATCTGCTGTCAGAATTATTTTAATACTTTAAATTTATCTATTTAAATTTACATTGAAATAGATAAATTTATGATATTTGAATTTATCCTATTTATTTATACCAGGCAAAGATTCCAAGTATGAAAGCTACTTCACATATTTTCACATTATTCTCTTTCTAGAAAAAACAACTCCAAATTATTTTCTCTTGCTTCCTACCTTGCACCATTTTTTCCCAGTAAAGCCTTGGTCATTGATGCTTGATGTTAATTTCAGAGTACCTAGGAGGAGATGAGAGTTTGACACAGCTTGTTTGGCACAGGAGAGCTGAGAGAGAGAAGCAGAGAACCTGCTCTGGATTTACAGCAGAAGGTCAAATGAACTGCATTTTTTTGTATCTTAAATGTCATGGATCAACTTTATTAGGTTGTAGGTAAACATGAAATATATTTTGATCCTTCTTTGTTCCTGGAGTTATATTAGATTATTATATTTTCTTTTTAAATAAGGTGCTTTACTACGATGTCTTTTTCCATTTGTTATTTTTTTATTAATGCAAATATTTCCCAAATCCAACAGCCAGCCAGTGGTGTAGCTTTGTACAGGGCTTGTGCTGTACTTTCCTCACTCACACAGGATGGAGCCAGACGTTTCTGAGAGAAGCCCCTGAGTAAATGGCCTCTTGGGCATGTGTAATATTTGCAAATAGAACGGGGAATTCGACCCATAATCCCTGGCGTTCAAACCCAGCTCAGGGACCAGACAGGGCCCTGGCCTCTGACCCCTGCAGGTAGTGAATCTGTGCTGGCCCAAAGGGAGAAGGCATGAGGACCAGGACCAGTGCACCTTCTAGCTCTGCACATGCCCTTTGGCTGGTGCTCCTCACCCCACTTCTCATCTGCTCTGGCTTTACAGAGGTGTCATGGAGAATTTAACCCTCAACTCCAGGGTTAAACATCAACAGGTTTTGGTGACTGGATGCTAGAGTTTACTGGCTCACAGATGCCTCTAATTTCAGAATAGCCTAGAAGATGTCTTCATTTTACTTGTAGAAAATAAAACATTCCAGCCACCCATCCCACTATCTTGAGCAATCCACAGTGGTGGCACAGCATGAACATGTTTCATGCTTTTGGACTGCATGTATTTTCTGGGGTCTTGCTGCAAGCGTGGGCACTGAAAACTGCAGTTCTGTGAGGCTGTGTTTTCGTATTTCTCATCCTTGCCATCCCACATCTGCTAATTGACTGGCTGTTGCCTCATTTATACATATGAAATCTCATTTTAATGGTCACTGTCCTTGTGACTTACATTTATTTGTCTCATATCTGGTTTCTTCTATTGAGGCTGGCACACCTCCAGTCCTGGCAAGGTCATGAGGGTTGAATTACTTCAGTGACTGGATTTTATTCTGCAGAAAAGTGATGATTACGTGTAATGGCCTTGTGTCTATTCATTTTCTTCCCTAGATCTTAAGCCTTGGCAGGCAGAGGAGTGATGTGAGTAAATTGACCCTAGGTTTTCTATGCTTGTTAGAAGATAAGCTGCAACTGCTATTTACCTGGAAAAAACCTCAGCCATTTATTGCTGTATAGTGTTTTAACACTTTTATTTTTATAAGTAATTTTTACTAAAGCCAGTGCTGCACTCTGCATGCAGTGGCTCAGAAAGCAACAAGCAAGCAGGTGACCCTCGAGAAAACTCTGATAATTTCTCCCCAGGAGTTTTGTATCTAACTGCAGATAAGAATGTTTATGAAATTATATGGGATATAAGGAGGACTCAGAACAGAGTAAATGCATTTCCCTATTTATGGTTGGAATGGCACTTGTTTTTAATAGGTTTTTGGGTGGACAAATAGACAATAAGGTCTGCACAGCTGCTTTCCAAGTCCTAAGTGACGGGAGTTGTATGGAACAAGTATATGATAAAGGCCATGTTCTCACACTGGGAAACCATGACCAAATCAGTTTGCCTGATGGAATTTTGGAAAAAAAAACCTTTCAGGGAAATCAAGGCATGAAAGTCTCATTGCTGTATTTTCTGCTTGACCCCAGTACTCAGTAAAGGAGACACTAAACCACTCCCCACAGCTATAAACAGCAAGACTCTTCTCTGAGAGATAGAACTGATTTGTGTGTATTTGTTTTCTGATGAGCAAAATACAGGGCATTAGAGGGCTTTCATTAGTGGGGAAGAAAAGGTATCTTCCTACTTTTAAAGGAAATAGTAAGCTCTATTTATTTGGAGTGTAGCCCAAGGCATGGTGCTGCCACCAGCTTCTACTGGTGGCAGTCATTACTGCTCTCATGGCTGTGGGATTTCTGTCATTAAAGAAATGAATCCACACTCAGTGGGATTAGAAGTGTGTTGGGAAGGGATCTGTGTGTCATTACTGCCCAACAGGGGCCCCAGCAGAGCAGTCTATATCTGTAAGAGTCCACTCAGGACTGTCCACCCCAAAGCTCCCATTGTCACTCCATGGGGTGCTTCCAAGCAGTCAAATTTCCATTTTCTGGTTATATTTCCTGGACATGAGGACCAAAAAAAAGTATATTTTTATGAAAAAAAATAGTGTTGCTTTCATTGCCATTATTACTCACTGCACTTTTACGTAAAATTCCTAGAGTCTGACATCAGAAAGCACAAAAATTACAAAGGACAGTCTGGAGTGACAGCCTGCCAGTGCTCTAGAAGCACTGAGCATATTTTTCTCTGAAAATGGATAGAATAGGCAGAAATGGGAGAGTGAAGGTTTATTATCTCTTTTTAGATCAGTAAAAAACGGTTTTTTTGTCCTCTTGACTAACACTATTTCCTATTGCTTCTATATAGCAAGGGTCAGAAACTATATATTAGATCAAATTCCTTATTGGGAAAAGTTTACTTTTTTGCAAACCTCCTTTTTGACCTCCTTATCTTCTTAATAATTTGTATAATTAGGAATTTGCATTTACAAGAAATACACAATATATTGTAAATATGTAACATATCCTATGCATTTTCTGTATGCATGTACCTATACAAGGTAATTTTGTGTGTATCTGCATCTATATTTGTATAAGGACAATTTTACATTCAATTCTAAGTAAATGCATGTAATTGCACACATGCATGTACAAATACACCCTTTGAGTGTAATCAAATGTCTACTGCTCTCAAAATATTAGGGCATGATACTCTGATTAAAAACCACTGAACTTACCTCAATGGTTGTCGATGCCAAAAGAGCAGAATTTTCACTTTGTGGTTAATGCACACCAGGAAAAGGAGGCATTTGCTCTTTACAGTGTGAACTAAATGAACTATTAATTCAGTCTTTTGAGAGGAAAGGGTTTGGCAAAATACATCTGTCTTCTAAACCTGAAATGGTGATATGCTTTTAATACAGGTTAAATTTCAGAAACAGAATCCCAAATTTCTGTTTTTCCCAATCCATCACTATAAGTCAGAAATGAAGGGCCAAATTCCAGGAGCAAAATAAATCTCCAGTAAAAATAAATCCTCTTTTCTTATTATTTTTTTGTGGTTGGAGATGTTATTAAAACTTCCTGAGATTCACAGGATATAAAATGATTGATATTGTCAGAAAAAATTGTCATTAACTCTTCAAAAACAGGCACGGATTCAGTATTTTGTGTACTGAACAGGTTACACTTTGAGCTCACTCTAAAAGAACTGCTAGATATATTGCAACTGAAAATTCAAGTGGGAGCATGTTTCTTCTTGTCTGGAAGAAATTACAAATCCTGTAATTTCTCAAAATACCTTGCAAAAGTCTTTCCAAGTCAGCTCCCACTGACATCCACAGCATCACTTTGACATGCTCAAAGAAATTCTGTGAGTGACCCTTAAAGTTATCAAAGATATTTAGGGAATAAATATGCAAAGAGGTAATTTTTCCCAGCACACAATAAAAAATGTGTTTATGAATTAAACTACCTGCGATGACTTTTATGGAAATGGTTTCAAAACTTTGTTTTAAGCTTCTCCCCCATGCTATGGGCCATGGTCAGGGACTTCTGCTAGACCAGGTGGCTTAAAGCCCTATCCAACCTGGCCTTGAACCTTTCCAGGAATGGGCATCCACAATTCCTCTGGGCTGTTACAGTGCCTCATCACCCTCACAGTAAAGGTCTTTTAGCCCCATTCAGGTACTGGAAGATGCTATAACACCTCAGTGGAGCCTTCTATTTCCAGGCTGAACAACCCCAGCTCTGTCAGCCTGGCTTCACTGGAGAGGTGCTCCAGCCCTCTGATCATCTTCATGGCCCTCCTCTGGACTTACTCCAACAGGTCCATGTCTTTCTCATGTTCAGGAACCCAGAGCTGAATGCAGGTGGGGTCTCACCAGAGCAGAGTGGCAAATCTGCTCCCTTGCCCTGCTGTCCATGCTTCTTTTGATGCAGCCCAGAATGTGGTTGGCTTTATGGGCTGCACACACACATTGATAGGTCACATTGACTAACACCCCAAAAAAAGAGGGGGAGAACTCTAGTTCATGCCACTTCAGGTGTCAGTACTGATGCATCTCACACCAGCTACAAATACATTGATGCCACAATCAGCTCAACATGAATTGTCACTCTAGGCCCCCTGTGTGCACAGGAGTTTGCTGTCTTGCTGGAAATCACTATTAGGTTTCACATAAAACATTGCAGTGACCTAATGTTTCTGTGGTGGTTTCTTGTTGGTATGAGAGAAACAATACCTTGTTTTTCACTCCTGTCTTGTCTGTTAAAAATTCTCTAGTCACAGTTTTATTTTGTGCTTTCTTATGTCTCTCACAAGTGGAAGTTTAGGGGGATGGGAAAAAAACACAAGAAACAAGCACGCAATAGGGATGAATCCATAATGAAGTGCAACGCTATGACAAGTTAACCATGTGGCCAAAAAGGCTCTTCAATGTTTTTTCTGTTCCTGTCATTTTGAAGCTCCAAGTTATTTGCTGGGACTAGGATGAGAGAATTGGTGGCAGCTGCACCAGCAATCCCTCTCAAGACCTGGTCTGAGAAGTCATAAGCCAGAAGGAGGGGGGGTTATTTTCTTTGTCTGTAATTTGTTTTCTTTTCATGTGTTTCCTTTGGGCTTTATGGGAGGAGATGTACATGCAAGAATTTAAAATTAAACATTGATTTCTAATTTCCCAACCTGCTCTAGAATCCTTACAAGTTCTTGCTTCTCTCTGGGTGAACATAAGCATTATCTTTTTCTGTGAAATCTATAGGGATGCACACAACTTTCTGAAGAGTTCATGGCTATGAATAGTCATGAATATGACTGCTAAAAACTTTGATATCTACAGAAAATCTGCTCCAGTGGGGTCAGGCTCCCACACATTTGTTATGTACTGTGTTGCTCATCAGCTTTGCCTTAAAACAGTGTATTCTGAAAGAAAAAACTTGCAAGTACTTTAAAATATTGTCAGCATTTATGGGTCAACAAAAGCAGCCAGGACTCAGCCTCGTCTTTAAAAACCTGTAGACTGGAAGTCATCCCCTCATCCTGACATGGGATGAGTTTTACAAATACCTTGTCTCAGTCTGCTTTTAAAACCTCATCTGCTGGTGACTCCATGGCAACCATAACCCATCCACAGGCTCTACTGTCTGTAAAGCTATCTGAAATTTTCTTGCTTCACTGTCAGGCCATATTGTCCCAGCACTGAGTCAGAGCAGATTGTTCTCTTCCTCTTTTCCACAGTCTCCTTCCTATGTGTTTGAAGAAAATTGTTCTTTCAGTCAATTCTTTCAAGCTAAACAACAATTCTTTTCCTCAAAAGTCATGCTTTTCAGACACTTCTCATTTAAGATAATTTCTTCTGAATTTTTTAATGTCTCATAGTAGTTGTGGCTGTCTAGATGAGGCTCTGCCAACACAAAACAGAGCTGTAATATGACTTTGTCTTACAAGCTCACCTTCAGATTATGCTGGTCTTTTTATTGTGAGCACGTCACAGGTGACATTCACTTCATTCCTGATCTACCATAACCCTTGGATACAATTTTTTGGGCAGAATTACTATCTGTTACGTTGCTTCCAGAATGATTCTGCAGACAAATGCAGATTTCTGCTCACATTGCAACTGAATTATATTCCCTTTGGAGTTTTCCCCAGACCATTTCTCTAATTTGTACATAGGATTCTGTATTTAGCCTGCCTTCCAGTGGCTCTGCAGTCCCTGCCAACTCTGGGAAAGGACCATCCTGAAATGAATACTCTGCTCTTTTTCAGAATTGATGCCTGACGACCCTCCAGAGTCTAGGGAAAGATATTCCCTGGTACAACACCAGTAACTTCATCTGGGGCCTGCTGTTCCTCACATTGTCAAGCTCAGAGCTTGCAGCACATAAATCAGGTTTTGTGAGAGGTCTGAGGATGCTGCTGTCCAGCTCGCCCAAGGAATTCCTCTATTGCCTTACAAGGCTGGAGTGAGCTAACACTGCTCTGGCTGCCTGAAGAAGGATCTGCTGATGGCCATGCTCCTGTTGCAGCATCTGAGATGTGCAAGTTTTTGTTAAAGGGATGGCAGCTGCTTGCACACATTTACACAGTGGCTTTGGACGGTGTTGAATGCAGGCACCTGCTGCTTTAGGTTCTCACAACTTCTGCCGGGCTTTAAAGAGAGTGTACTGCCTTTTTCCTGAGTTAGAAATGCACAAACGTTCCTGGGGAGAACAACTGAAGTCTTGGGCAGGATTGTGAACCCCTTATCTCATCGAGGTGTAGTTATTTACACAGAGAGTAACTTCACTAAAATCCAAGTGGAGTTTTTTAGCTGCATTGTTGCAAGAACGCGTCATGAATTTGGAAATACTTCAAGGTTTCTCTTTAAAAAGCAGCTCGAATTCATGTTTCCAGCAGCACAGTAGAAATAGTAAACTATTTCACACAGTACATAGTAGTAAACTTAAAACATTTATGATTACATACAATTATTGTGTATGTAAATTGCATACAAAGCACATAAAACACTATATTACAAAAACTCTCCAAGTGAGCTTTTCTCATTTGTAAAACTGATCGAGCTCCCTCCTCCTTCCTGAAATAATTTTTTGATCTACAAGCCTCCTTCTTAGACAACTCAAACTCTTATCATAAACCTTTGTTCAGCTGATATCTGAGATCTCCAGGTGCCTAAAATCACCTGATGGACTATTTGCTCTTCTGGCAGCAGCTGAGCATACCTGTGAGATTCACGCCTGACAGTAGCAGCAGCAAAGCATTTCTTGGAGTTTCCAATGCAGTTTCCTGTTTATACTAGAGTATTTTCTGCCCAGGTAAAGAGAATAAAGACTCTCTTCGCTCCACAAATTTAGTGGTGCAGTGCAGGCAATCTTCTGTGTTTGCCTTCTGCTTGGGGTGATGAGGAAGGTGAGGATGCAGAAACACTGTGGGAGCCAAAGCAGCTGCCACTGAGCCTCCTTCCAGGCACTGTTGGTGACCATGAGAAGGACTGCTGGAGATTTCCCTAGCACTGATGTCACCAGTTAACTTCATTTGTTGTCTTTCCCAATATTCCTGCAGGTACTGGTACAGATGATTTCCTTCAAATACATTTTGTAATCTCCTGCAGTACGGCCTAGCCTCTCCTTGAAGCTATATTTAGAGCCATTATTCCATTGTGTTCTACACTTTTTCTCTGTGCCCTCCATTCAACTTGACTTGAAGGGAACCAGCACAAGACACTTGTCTCTACCAGTACTTCTCAATAGCTTTGCCCTTCTGTGCACACTGAATTGAGGCCAGTAGCCCTATTAAGTTATTACATCTCTAGCCTGGTTAGCTTTTTACAAACCCGGATAATTTCCTGGCAGAACAAACTATAGAATTTGGGCCACAGAAAATAACATGTAATTTAAGGCATGAGATCACACAGGAAGAGCTAAATATAACACAGTCTTATATCTGTTGAGAAAAAAAACTTTGTAGCAAATCTGGTGTTTTTTTCTACTATAACCCAGTACTGAGGATTCTTAACTTGGCAGCAGACTGCAGTCTATTGGTTTTTTGTCTTTCTCCGAGCATCATGCGCTGATTTCTTGGTGAATTTTTTATAATCTTTCTGAGGACTTGAGGAAGTGTTTTTCTCATATTCCCTCATGTTTTGTGGAGAAAAAAAAAGAAGTAAAAATAGCTCCATAGCTCACAATTTCCCTTACCTGGTTGCACTTCTGTTATAGATTCATGCTGTTTTATTAGTTATCTTTATCCCGGTGAAATATCAGTTGCACAATTGTCTAACTCTCCTCAGGGCTGGCTGACCTGGAGATGGGAATACCCCAGGCTCAGTCTCCCCCTAAATGTTGCTCATCTCAGTGTTGCAAGCCCGAAGGGCCTTTAAGGTTTAGCCCTTAATTTGTCTTCTCCATTCATTCCCTACAGATATGATGAAGTTCCTACTTCAAAGCCCCAGGGTGTTCTGAGGAACAATATATTCTTCCATGCTTGTGAAGAGCTCAGTTACTGTAATAACAGAGATAACAGTGCACAGACCAGCAGATATTGTATAACCATTTACCCTGATTGCACAGACCACTGCACACATGTTAAAAAGCACTTCAGTTTGTCCGAGGGCAAAAGAGGCTGAAACCTTATCTATTGAAAATTCTAGCACACTTCCCTAACACAGAGAGCTATTCCAAAGCATCCAGTTTCATATATGATTAGGTTAGCTTGACATGCCTTCTGGAAACCAGAGAAAAGTATCTACAGATCAGCCACAATAAAAGTTACTTAAGAAGCTCTTGGAGGAAAGTTAGACTGACAAAAACAGCAGCAGTGTGCTTGAAATCTCAGAAGTGGACTGTGAGGCATTACACCTGTCACGACTGCAAACACCAGTCAGGAATTTGAAACACTTAAAATAAGAAAAAAAGAAATTGAGCTTTTTCTCATTCCAATGAATACATAAGTGTCAAAAGCTAGGTTTTGGCATGGATCAGCCTCAGAAAAAATATAACTGTTTCTGAGTCTCTGAATAGAGGTACAAGATTCAAAAACTTAAGGTGCAGGCTATGAATATCTATACATAAATGTAAATGTGACAAAAGTTTTGTCTTCCAGAGCTGAATCTACAAAAAAACGATCCAAGAGAATGACTTCATTCTTGACATTAGAGCAATAGACAGCCAAGCAAGAACAATTAACCAACCATGTATTACTTGTTTTGATATTAGTGGCTGAGACTGAAAATACTCTAAAAAAATTCCCCCGAAATTGAAAATGGCTCTGTTTTCACTCCTCATGTCTTTCTAGGGTCTTGATGAAATGCAGAGAAGTAATCTGCTCCAAAAACTGACTGGTTTGGGCCAGGGAATGACATTATAATCCCTCCCAACCATAAATATTTCCTCACAGACAAGTGTGATCAGGAAAGTTGCCTACTAGAAAAGATGCCTTCTGTTTTCACTTCTCTATGCATGGGGGTGAAGGTTCAAACTGTAAACCTTAAACCTAGAGTGGGAGTTACGGCTCCAGCAAATTAACTCAGCCCTTCTTCCACCTGAGAAATTTTATTTACTTCCCACTATCAAGGAAGACCACACATAGTCACAGCTGGGGCTCGTGGGTCCCTCTCGGTGTCTTTATCACCGAGAAGCCAAAGAACAAAACATATGTTTAGTCACCTAAGGCAGAGATTCATCTAAACCAGAAGTTAAACCTAATTGTTAAAGTACTTAAAGATCTAGAGCCTTATGAAACAATCAAATTTATGAATGTGAAAAAGCATAAGTAGTTTTATAATTTCCATGCAGAAAACAACCAGGAAAAATCAAAAGAGAGCACAGATGAATAAATCAGGTGTACCTCAATGTGATAAACTGTGATGAACCATGTCTTGTTGGCTTTCATTGAACAATAGCTGTCTCCATCACTGCAGAAGGATGAGATTGGGTGTAAATAAGGATAATTTGGGTACCTCACAGCTTTCATTGCAGCATTTTTAGGAGTTCATAAACTTGCTGTGGCTCGAGAAGACAAGCAATTTTAAGGGTAAATATTTGCTGTCCAAATGTGTAACCAACAACAGAAAACAAAAGGAAAATTAAAAACTAGCCTGTAAGAGAGTAATTAATTTCTTCTCATCTTATTTTATTTTAGTAATATAAATTATTGCTGGGCAATAATCTTTGAACCTATTGCCAAGTAATCAAAAATACTGCCCTATGGATACTTCAGAAAGCTCATCCTCTGCCTGACAGTGAGGCAGAAAAGTCAGGCAAAGTCAGGCAGCTTAAACTTCATAAGAAGAACATGTGTGTTTTAAAGTCAGTGGCATTTAATGAGCCACAAATCTAATTTGATTTCCAAATTCTCCTTCTTAAGTTTCATAAAGGTTTCAAGCATTTTCTTAAACTTCAAATAATGCTTCCTCTGGAGGGAAAAAAGGAGAACACTTTTGCAAAAACTGAGATTTACTAGGAAGTTTGTTACCACAGCATCCTGGCTTTGTCCCTGTGCGCAGCTAGCCATGTCCTTACCTGCTGAAATTGCAAGAGCCACCCTTGTGAACACAGCTGCAAGTGTCTGCAGGCCAGTACCAGTCTGAGCAGTGCTTGATAAAGTACAGCCTGCTGTCCTCCAGAAACTGCTGGAATTGCTTTGGTTATTAACTGCTTCTCACAACATATCTTCTGGGAATCCTGCCTCAGTGGCGTAGTCCTAATAAATTTTTTATTTTATTGCCTAATAAAAGGGACTTTAAAGACCATGTGGATCTGTAATTGAAGATTCTAGGCTTAAAGAGAGAACAATTTTATAGGAGCACAAGGGACATAGTGTTTGTTATGAGAGCAGATCTTACCCACATCATAATTTCTGCACAGCAGATGTGGAACAAACTGATACAGGGGAATGGACAGACACCAGCTAGCTCTGGATCAGTGCTGAAGAAGGAGGAATTAAAGCAAGTGAAAGGAGCCTTTTCTAGGCTTTGCTGTGTGTGAGGCCAACATCCCTCCAGCCCCCTCTCACCAGGGTCACCCTGACTCACCGACCCCTCTCCCGCAGCCTGAACTCAGCTCTGTTGGGGCAGCACAGGCACCTCGCAGACAACAACAGCCCCAAATGTCTCTTTTCAGCCTTTTCTCTGGCAAACTGAACTCAGCAGTAGCTTAAAGCTTGGTCCTTTCCCACCATTCACGGGTACACCTTCACAGCCTGGCTCCAGCAGAGAGAGAAGGGTGGGTTGCCTCACACATCCTGCTGCTGGGCAGGGGCTTGGTTCTGACCTTGGCCTGCCCAAGACAATGCTTAAAAACAATGTATTTCATCATGGGCTGAAATTATGTGGAGTGCAGAATTCATGTGAGATATTACTCAAAAAAATACATCAAAGTCAGCCCATCCTGATTCTCTTAATTTGTAGGCTTTCACGTTTAAAAATTCTTCAAACCAGCTGAGGTTGGTTGTCTATGAAGCTTAGTAATTTGATAAAGTATTCCTCAAGTAATCTTCTGAATATATAATTAAAGTATACTCCATGTCTGTGACTATCCTCAGGAGGTGAGTTACTGTTTCTTCCTTTCCAAAAAATGGTTTAATTTATAAATTTTTTTTATAAATAGCATCACACTGTGACATCCTGTATTTAATTAAACAAATATGGACACATGAGCATCGGGGAGAGGGTAGATTTATGCCCATGGTCATGCATATGCAATACATTTCTTATCAAATCTTGTTTTGTTAGTTTATAGTTCTCAAAAATTTCCTGGATCGGTTCTGGAGGAATACTGTCTGATTTGCCCTCATGGGCTAAAAGATCACAAGTTAGTGTTTCACAGTGGCTTAATTAAAATAAATTTGCAACTAGATTTCACTTTGAGTTTTTTATCATTTCCACCAACCGTTAAAAGGAAATATTGGAAGAGAAATATCCTCTTCATCAAAATCTGCTAGCCTGGTGATGTTATGTAAAATCAAGATGATATAGTGCCAAAAAACCTCTATTCTGGAAAAGATATAGATCAGATCAGTGGTTAGGAAATTATGAAGAACTAACTGGGGTGGAGACATTGTGGACTGGGCATCACACAATTTGATTGCAAGATTAAGAGGGGCTAAAGGTAAAATCCTTGAAGGAGTTATTTTAGGATCTTTCTTAATAATTGCCTGAATAATTTTTCAATATACAGGAAGATAAATGTATGAAGGACAGGAAGAAATACTCTGAGAAGAGGAAGAAAATTTACCGGAGGAAAAATACAGACTTGGGTATGAAAAGGTCAAGCCCTTAAAAATTTGCTGAATATTGGGAGTATGTTGAGTAGAATAGAATAGAATAGAATAGTATAGAATAGAAGGGACTTTAGAATATTTCACAGATTCATTTTACTGAATAATTTGTGTGTTTTGATGACATAGAAATCAAAGCGTGTTCTAGAACATATGAAAAATTGAAATTTTCAATATCTGTTGAAATGCGTGTTCCAGTCTAAAAGTCATAGCTGAGGAAAATGGAATATTTATTGACTGGAAAGAAAGATGAAGTTGATTTAGACAATCAGCAGTCTTTCACAGGTCAGGAACTAGAAGGGATTAATTTATTAATACAATTATATA
This sequence comes from Erpornis zantholeuca, assembly GCA_013400515.1. Lineage (NCBI taxonomy): Eukaryota > Metazoa > Chordata > Aves > Passeriformes > Timaliidae > Erpornis > Erpornis zantholeuca. Next base: position 23,334 of record VZTN01000956.1, read on the forward strand.
AGGACTGAGGGAACACATTATTGTATTTTACAAATACAGTTTGGAAACAAAAAAAAGCTAAATGGTAATATTGACATAAGAATCCAAAGGTATTAATTCACCAAAAAAAAATTAATACCAAAAGGTATTAATTCACCAAAAAATCCAAAGGTATTAATTCACCAAAATTCACCAAAATTCACCAAAATTCACTTTTTTCAAGTTAAAAGAAAGTTTCTGATCGTAAGACCAGTGGGGCTCTGGAATAACCTGCCACTTGGAGTAGTGGAGACAACAAAATATACACATCATTTGAATGCTATTTTAATAGATATTGTCTGCTATCACCTTCACTAAGAGAAAGCACCTTCTCACCTAGAATAGCATACAGCTGCTTCTTCCCAGGACCACAGCAAGATTAATTACTGACTGTTTCCTCTTTGTTTTTGGCATTATTCAGAACTGCCTTTATCGGGCAAACGTTAGCTTTATCATTTCTTCTGTGCCTAACACATTTAAAAAATGGTCTTAAGTTGTACTCAGCCCTGCCAGCTCATTTTTCTACCTGATGTGTTGTTCTCCTTCATAATTTCTAATTCAGAACAATCATGACATTTTTATTGTGTCATTATATTTTATGGACTAGGTTCTCCTTTTCCTTCGCACTTGGCTGAAAGAAGGATCCCGAAACCTGTTTTGGTGAATGAGTTTACTTCCTAATAAAATAGACTGGCAAAAATCAGTTTACTTCCTAATAAAACAGACAAGCAAAACTGTAAAAGTGAAGTCAGGAGGAGGAACAAACATTCAGACCCTGGAGTTCCTGTTACTAACATCACATTGCGCGTGGAATATTGTAAAACTATTTGTGGATATTGGTTGCTTTCACCATGATTTTTCTCTCTTTCTGTGCCATGGAGATGAATAAAGACAACAAATTGTCTCCCCATCGCCTGCCACTTCACAGCAAATCATGATGCCTGCCTGAGCACCCAGGAAATTACCATAGCTCATCTCAAGTCAGAATAACTTTTTCCAAAGAGTGCTGGTGTCAAAGTCACCCCTTCTGTTTCAGGCCAGATGGGATGGCTGCTTGTCTGCATTTACTGGCTGTAAGAAGTGCTTAGGTACAAGTATTACCTCTCTCTACAAGCCTGGTCTTTCTTAAAACTGTTTAAGGGAGCCTTAGGAATGAGAAGAGAGCTAAAGGGAGCAGAAATGCACCTTTGTGAGACTGTGCAAAAAAACTAGACAAGAATTAGTACTTAAGTTATCACTGGCTAAAACAGTTGGCTGTTTGTCCCACCTGCCCACCCCCCCAAAGGCTCTAATTGTATTTAGGAGGTCCCTGCTATTATTCCTTTTTAGAGCAATGTGTTCATCTTCCTCCCTTCAAATGAGCGGAACCCAAACTATGAGAACAGTTTTGCACCCACAGCCTCACACTGGGTTCTGATGAATGCCTTTTTGAAGAACCAGAAGAATAGCACCACTCACACATGTAATGCAAGATGTCACCAGTGCTGCATTCACCTGTTCCTTCTCACTCACCTGTGCTATGCTTCACGCCCGTAGGAGTTCATGAAAAATGAGTTTGCTCAGTCTCACACATAAGGTGCCAACTCCAACATCTCCTGGGGCTTATCACTTTTAAAAGACTCAAGTGGTTCAGCCTGACATCATTAGAGTGTAGAGACAACCTAAAAACTTAATCTTCTAATCCAGGAAACCTGAAATTGTGAACATGAAATAGAAAAGGCCTTAAGAATTCCTGTTCAAGGAATCAAGTGAAACGAGAAGTTGTGTCCAGGTGCTGTAAAATTACTTGCCCTCAGAAAAACAAATAATCCAGTGTTGCTTACATGACTGATTTGCCAGCAAGACTTCATTATTGTCTCTGCCTAGTGAGGCATGTGACATCAATACAGTGAGTTAAATGTGAGGGACCCTGCAAAAATGTAACCCCTTCAATTGAATAAGCCTTGAACCTTGCCTTTTGTTCATCTGTATTTTTTGGCACAAGTTGCAGCTATACCTTAAAGCCAATGATCTACTTGAAGTTTTAAATTGTACTTCCAGGTTATTTGCCATAATCCCAACTGACTGAAGTGCAGTACATTTCACAAGGAAAATATGGAACACAGTGACCCTTAAAGCTTTGTGTTGGTAGCCAGTTGATCCTCATGTCAAAACTTCAGACAGAGTGGGTGTTGTTTTTTATCTCTGTATTGACAGTATTTTATTACTTCTTGCAGTTCCTTTCCCAAGCAATAACAAAGACAAAAATGATGGGTCTTAGGAATTTTGAAGTGGCACCCAATTGCTGTTTCTCTTACAGCAGTTTTTATTAATCCTCTTTTTCATTTTTTTTTTTCTTGTTAAAAGTTGTGTTCAAGTCATATGCTCGTGTTTGTTCTGGGGTTGGGGCAAGTGCTGCGCAACTGTTTGTGCATAAGTGAGCAATTCTCAAGGGCACTTCCCTCCTTGCCACCCCATTCCCATCCCCAAGCCTGCCCTGGGGACCAAAGCAGCAATGTGCAGTGTACCCACAGTGTACCTACTGGCTAAGCCATGATACTTCAGGGACCGAATGGAAATCAGCTGCCACCTCCTACCCCAGATGATCAGGTCCAGCAGGAAGTATACAGTCACTAATCTGGATCTAGCTGCTGATTTTTTGGTAGGTGGTAGAGCATGTGGTGAGAGGGTTTCTTGTCCTCTTGGTCTCTGGTACAGCTGTGTTGTGTACACCATGCTTTAACCCTGAAGGAATAATCTCCTGCTTTGCAGAGGATGTTCAGGAAGTAAAGCTGGCAAAGAGCAAATGTCAAATGAATTTATCTTACCTACTTACTGAAGCAAGGTCAGAGAAGGATGAGAAAGCAATTAATTTACATGGTCTCTGAAAACAGAGCTGTCGCTGTAAATCATTGGTTTAATGTGTTATTTTTAATTATATGGCTATAACCACTTACACCATGAAAGTAAAATTGGTTGTAAAAGCAAAGTCAATGCACCCAAGGAGTCAAGTACCTTGATGTATTACAAGCAGAGTGCAATGCCTGCATTTTGACAGAAGTCTGTCAGTTTGCACAGCGAGTTAAGACCCATTCCTGGTCTCCTTTCCTATTGCCTTTCCAACCACATGATCTATGAAAAGCACATCATTTTGAAAATTATCTTTTCATCTGAGTGCTGATATGCTTTAAATGGATATTACTCACATACTGCTATCACAGCCTTTTTTTTTCCCCAGTAAAACTTTAATGTCAGCCTTGACTCATCAGCTCCTGGCTACTGACATGTATTTGTGTTTTTTCACTACCTTTTATGTAGCTATCAGATTTTCTAGGCTAATGACCTTTAGGGGATCTAAATCTAATTTCTAAATGACTTCTCATTAGATGCTACTGCACGGGTGGTTAACTGTATCAGCAACAGAGGATTCACAGGCAATTCATTTCTGGGAGGAATACCTAACCTCTGATTTCATGTTAATTTTTTAAAGCTTTTGTGCATTTTAAAACTTTTTAAAAAATTAAAATAATTGTAAATATTTGGAAGGAGAAACTTGGTTTTCTGATTCTTTGTATTTTTTCTATATCTAGATTAGTTTCGGAATAAATAAATAATAATTTCATTTTTATTAAAAAAATCCAACCTCCAACAAAGGAAAAAAATATTCATTCATCATTTATCTTTTTTTTAATTTTCATTGTCTCTTGTAGATGCTTGAAAAATCTTTGAGATCACCCACCACTTAGTTTAGACACAAACATACTACACAGTGAATATCTTTGAAATCACTTTGTCCTTAGTTGCTGGATGTATTTATTTTGATGTTTCAGCAACTGGAAAATCAGTGAGTCACTTTTCTATAAATAAAGCAACTTCATGTACACGAGGTTAATCTGAGACAATACAGGTCTCTTATCTCTGACTGGGAAAATTGGGAAATTAAGGAATGATATCACAGCTACGCTTAATTTAAGGTGAGAGTGCTTTAATGTAATTTAGATTTGGAGACTGTTGTACCTGAGAAGTGAATAAACTTTTTTCTTCACTTTCACCATGCTCAGGATCCAGGTTTTTGTGTTTTATAACCACTTGGGCTATTCTCTTTCCCCAAGTTCATCACTTAACACTTGCTGGCTTCTGAACTCATCAGAATCCAAGACTCTGGGCATATTCCAAGAGAGATCAGCTTCAGAGATTCAGGAAGGAGTCCTTTATGAGAGAAAGGATAGGATTTACACCCCCAAAAATCCATTGTACATTTGTACCAAGTCATACACAACAACAGCAACACATATTGATACATCCAAAATGTTGAAAGGAGAAACCACACAGGAAATAGATAATCATACTATTGCACTTGATTTCTGCTCATCAGCTGTCAGAATGGTTGATAGTCCAGGAATGACTAGACAAGAGAGCAGATAACACTATTATGCCACTGTCTAAACAGTCACAAAGCAAAGAAATTGCATTTCAGTGTGAGAGGTCAGATAAAATGTCTGCAAAAAACCCACACATGTTATATCTCCAAATTTTAAAAGAATTGCTTTTGGAAGGCAGAAATTTGGGGGAAGCTCTATGTAGTGTTAATGAAACCATCATTAGATGATATTTCAGTCAGGCTAGAAGGTCACAAAGCAGGGCTCGATGCTAAAGTCTGATTCTTCTCAAAACACACAGCTGATAGCTGCCACACATAATGTAATTTATGTATGTCTTGCTATAATTTTCTGATTTAGTCAGTAGCCTGCAAGAGGAGGAAGTTTTCTGGAGTAGACTAATTATTTTTTAAACTTGTTGTATTAGCAAGAGAAATAAGATAAGCTGCCTTGTTCTATCTCCCCAGTCAAAGCAATACATTCACATTAGAAAAAAAAAAGAAAACTATTTACAGCTAGTTGCTTAAGAAACTCAAGTTATCTTTCCAGTATTGCTTTACTGTGGAATGCAAGAAATAAATAGCACAAATGGTAACAGGAATATGTTTGAAAATACCCCTTAAAATGTCAGACCAAACTGAGGATATGTAGAAAATCCATTCTCTAGTTGTACAGATAAGGTGTATATACTATCTGTAACCCATTATTTGTTTTCAGTAAGTTAGGTTTGAAAATAAATTTTTCATCTTTTTACTTTCAAGCAGGTGTAGGAAAGCTTGTCAAAGTGAGAAAGGTCATGTAAACAATGTTCATATGCTTCAGGGACTTCAGAGGAGGGCCATGAAATCAGGGCAAGGACTGAAGAGTGTAATACTATTTGACTTCTTGAAAAGAAGGTTGGGAAATGGTTTGGATCCTAGTCTATTAATATTTTCCCATGGATTATGTAGGATTTTTCAACATAATAAATGGAGCAAAATAAAATGCTGATTTTAGATGTCAAAGATAGAAAATTATGTCTAGAAACACAGAATAAATCCAGGCTGATGAGTTAACTAGCACTTAACTTTTAAAATAAGATTAGATTTTCCTAGAAGACTCTTCTTCTGGAATAAATTCTGTTTCTAATATGTGTCCACACAACTCTGTGCACAGGCTACCTGAGGTTTAATGACACCTATTAAACTCCACTAAAAACATGTCTTTAAGCTTTGGCCATCAACATGACACTTACATTAGTTCTTAGGTTTGGGGTTTGGGAAAACTCCTTCCTCAGGTCTGAGATACTGAGGTACTTTAGTTTTCCTCTGTTCTTCATCTGTCAGGAGCAAGGCAGAGTTTATCTGGTGTCCCCACATCAGTAACAGCCTGGGCACCCTCGTTGTCAGCCACACAGCTCCTCAGCCTAGTGACTGCAATTTTACCCTGTGGATGATTTTGCAAGAGAATATTTGTACAAAACGTGATGACTTGCAATGGTACAGGTCAGAGTAGAAGAGGCAGTACTCCCTCATGGAGGCAAACTGTGTGTAGTGAAATATCTCTGTGCTGTCCTGAACAAGGAGCATGCGGATTCGAGTAAAAAGGCTAAGAAATTGCTTTTGGTGTATTTTTAAGGGGCAGCATGACATTTTTAGTTAATGAAAGCCAGAAGAATTTTTTTTTTAATTTGATGTACATTAAGAGAAAATAGAAAAATAAATGAGGGTGTACTGACCCCACCACATGTTGCTATTTTTATTGAATGAGCTGCCTTGAAAAGAATGGGAAGATTTATGAAACCAGCAATTCTCATACATCAGATGCATCTTAAAGTAAGTATGCATAAATAAACAATGATCACTTCTTATCCTCAAAGTACAATATTTGTTGTTGTGCCCTAGCTCTAGGAAAGCATGTTTAGGCATCCTCTACTCCTAACACTTAATTACTTCTCCAGACAACTATGCTATTCTTTACAATAATTTGTCAAGAGTCCTTGCTCTCCCATCAAAAGTTTTATAATGTACAAAGGAATGAACTAGAAATAATAGGGCAGATGAAAAAGTTTTTATAATATTTTATTATCCTAAAGGATGAGATTTGTTTAAGGCACTTACTTTTAAAAGAGGCAAAGCATTTGTATATGACTGAAAAAAAACATTGGAGCATTCCACTTGTAGAATTTTCTATTTGTTTTGTATTTGTATTTTGTATTTGTATTTGTAGAAAAAATCCTTGACTAAAATCATTTAAGTATTGAATCTGCTGAGCCCATCTGGCAGAAACAGCACATTATGTAGCAAACTCTGAATCTCTGAGAAGCAATGTAACAGCAGCAGGAACTGGGGATGCTGCTGTGTATGAATCCACTGTCCAAAATGAGGCTGACAGAATCCCCTCAAGGTGATTACGTGTTTGACATAATCCCTATTGGAAAAAAAGTCCATGGCAGGAAAGTTTATGACCCTGTCATGATCCTATTTAGACTCAACATAACCTAGGGATGGCATCTAGCTAATGAATTAACTTTCTGCTCATTTTTTCTCCTGAGAGAAAATGTTACCTGCACAGCCATAAGTTGTCTACTGTAAGGACATACAATGGGCAAGTTTTTTGGTAAACTGATTTACCTCTAAGTTACACTGAGTGTTTCACTCTATCTCCACCTTTTGGGAGAGCTTAGCCACCTAATTCATCTGTAGCCACCTAGCTGCATACACCCACACCATGGTATTTTGAGAGTGGAATTAACCCCAGCCAAGCAGTTCAGTTAAAGCAGTACCAGAGTCCTCTTATAACAGAAAAGGCAACAAAAAAGGTTTGGATGAGCAGACAATATAGAAATTGTCTAAAGCCACTAGGATTCTGAAGAGTAAAAAGGATGCACAGGGTGTGGCTCAGGCAAGGACAGGGAAGAATTAATGCACTGATGAATGCATCAAACTGTCAGACCCCAATAATTCAAAGGAAAAACAAGCAATTACCACTATCTAGCAGCTGTTTGGAATTGATTGAACTGGGCATAGACTATTTGTTTGAAGGAAGAGAAATGGAATTTACCTTTAGCAGTACCAGCAGTTTGGGTTGGGCCCTGTGCTGAGCTGACAGTGTCAGGCTGGTTTGTGAGCTGCTCAGCTCCTCTAATAATAAGTCTGACAAATAAACCTCCTACTGATTTTAATACCATGGTAATAATAAAATAGGGACATTTTAATTAAGAAACCACTTAGCTTTCCACAGTCTCAGCCTTTTAAAATTCCATAATTTCTGTTTTCTTTAACCACCTCCTCACACCAGGGTGAGGTTTACACTGCCATTTTGATAGTTCTCATTGCAATAATTTAGAAATCTCAGTAGCACAGGGACAACAACTGTTCCCTTTAGGATTTCTCCTTCTGCTACACTAGCCCAGATTATTCAGTACAGTGTCCATTACAGCTTAGCTGGACAACATAGCTCTGTGTTTACAGAAATTTGTCTTTTGACCATTGGTTCCACCCTGTGTTTGACTCTTGATACAGCATGATAAATCACGGACTTTGCTGGCATGTTCAGTCACTTGCCAATCTCCTCTCTGCTGTTTAGCTCCCAAACTGAGAAAAGTTGATAGCAATAATTCACAATATGTTTTCCTGGTGATTGTTCAGTGCTAACTACAAACACATGGCACTTCTCCCAGCATTTAAAATACTTTGCAGCTGAGCAGCAATCCACCAAGGGATCCTTGTCCTGCTCCTCAGACAAAGCAGATAGAAAGACACAGAAGTAATGGCCCAAACATGGGAACAGCAGGACAGCTTCTTTGGCTTGTGAGCTGCAGAAAGGATCTCCCTACACTCCAGACAGCATCTCACCAGATGGTGTGGTGAGCCTCACTGGGCAGAGGTAGCAGGCAGCCCCAGGAGCTGCCTGGCTGCCCACCAGCAACACCAGTGCTCCACCTGTGGGGCAGGCTGAGCTGTCTACACCACTTCTGTCTGCTCTCAGTCCCTGAGGGTGGCTCAATGTCCCTCCTGTCCTCCACAAGAGGACAGGACACTTCAGCAATCTGCTGTGCCCCTGAGTGCTCTCCACCTTTCCCTTTCGCCAGCTGCTGTCTGCAAGTGCAGTTGTTCTCTCACTAATGTGATGCAATGTGGCTTTTTATAAAGTGTTTTGCCCATACTGAGCTGAAATATGACAAAGTTTTTTGGAGGACTTCTGTTAAAAACATTTCACAGGATGCATTTGTGCTGAAAATCCAGCTAATAATGACTATTGTCAAGCTGAAACAATCAAATCCTTAGTTATGTAATGCTGGTATTCCACATGGTTGCAATTAAACTGCAATCTGAGTTCACTTGTACTAATTTAACATTGATCCTAATCTGCCTGCCTTGTAATTTTTACAACTATTGATTTTAGGAAGAATTAGAGAGAATAGCTTATCCAATTTGTCTAATGAATTAATAATAATAATAAGACTGAATATTAATGACATAATCAACAACTTTAATTTTATCAAGGCTGTAATCTATCAGCCTTACAAACTTTTTTTTTTCCCCAGTCAAAAGCATGGAGTTTCTTGAAGAGCTACAACAACGTGAGTGAATAGAGTGAGATGACTTTAATGTAGCTTTAATGAACCCTTTTTTATAGTTCACTCATTTATTTCCCCCTGTTTGAAAACTTATTAGATGCTATACAGATCTTCTTTATGTTTGTGTCTAAAATAACAAGCAGGTTTTGAAGCCATGTACACATCTTATTATGGGCATCTTTCACTACTGCCTGCACATTGTCCTTTTGGTAGTAGGTCTATGTCCAGCCATCAGCACCAGACACAGGAGTCTCAGTGGCTCAAGTGCTAGCACTATTTTGGGTTACAATTTAGCAAGGCATCTAAAGAAAAATCTTAAACCTAAACCTGAATAATGTAACACCAAGGATTTTTTTTAGTTTGAAAGAAAAAAAAGAGTGAGTAAAAACTGCTGAATATCTTCCAGAGCTATGATTATGGAACAGGAGAGATATTGAGTGTGGTGGAGGTATTCAAGTCACTTTGAAGAGCAGTAGATTATTCTACATGTTTTTTCAGAGTGGTGATCAAAACTATTCTGTGTAGGTTCAACCATACTCCTACTTCCATTCAGATCAATGGATGTCACCTCTGGAAAGTTTGAAAGTGGAATATGATTTAATGATAACAAAACCTGTTGTTCAGCTACACTCTTAAACCAACAATTCTCATATAAGTCAAAAATCTTAAATGATTTGCCAGATGGGAGCTTACACATCTGATTCTCCAATTCTCATTCTTTCACAGTAATACTTAAAGGGTCAGACTGACCAAAGTTATGCCAGCTCACCCTTAGCTGAGTGCAATTCAAGAACAGATGTATGGGCTCGGTAAGATCTGAATTCTTGCTTGTGAGTGTCACATCTCCAGGGAAGCTGGCTGGGGCTATAGCTAAAGTCAGCATTGAGCTCCTCAGAGCACTTACAGCAGGTCATGATAACTAAAGATCCACAAGTTTTTACCAAGTGGTCATTTGCAAAGCCCAGGTGTCACAAGCTGGTATATAGTATTAGAAAGACCCATTTTGCTTTCCACTGAAACATTATATACTTGTCCAAACAAAAGCTGCTTTAAGAATTGGAGTAATGTAGATAGTAGAGTGAACTGACAGCAAATATTAAAAACAAGTTTCTGTATCAGGCACAGCCAATATCAAAGTTACTGATTAAAGATTCTTCCTCTGGAACTGCTTTTTCTGCTTTACTTCTCATATAGCATAGACCATTGTCAGAGACAGGATACAGGGCTGGATCTATCTTTGACCCAGTACAGTTGTTTTTGTGTCCTCATGACATTCTTTGACTGCACACAGAACTGGGCAGGTACACACCAACAGTCCCCAAATAAATGAAATCCCCTCCACCACCTGTTTCTGGAACAGTTTCTGATGTTTCTACAGGACTGGAGCCAACATTTGCAGCTGCTTTATAATTTTCAGCAAACTTGGCTGTTGCAGTTTCATCACCCATGTCAGGTTCTCCTCAGCTTCACATCTTAAAAGCCAGGTTTGGAAAAGTCCACAAACAATAACTCAAGCACTTACCCAAACCTGAAAACACAGATCACAAGTTAAGTTGAAATCAAACTAATTCACTTCCCCAAATTTTTTATTTAATTTTCATTGGTACTTGTTAATAAAGCACATATAGAAAACAGAAGAGATTAGTTCAACCCCCTCCCTGCTAGGACTGTTCCCAGGCTTTCAATGTTCACAGTGTCACAGACTCAGGAAGTCACACATATTCTCTGTTTTCTTTTCTTTTCCTCTACTACGTGAAACTAGGAGAGTGCTAATCCTGTAGGTCACAGGGCAGAGCAGATGTGTGTGAGGTGGTTCTGAATAAACCAGCTGATGTACTGGAAGTATTCTTGCCACAGCAACACTGAACTGTGCACAGTTTGATGTAACTTTCTAGTTTTCAGTGCAAAGCCTGACAGAAAGTCCTCAGCAGCCAATAGAAAACACTTCACTGCTTCCTGAAAATGTCAAACCATGTACAAGAATTTGAAACAAACATTACACACACTTTGGAGACTCTGGTTTGCAGAATTTGATCAGCAAAACTAGAATTATGGGTAAAGCTCATGACAAAATGTCTACAGTCACACAGAAACTAAAGATCTGCCATTGAACTTGAAATTAGCTTGGGTTTAGCTGCTGCTTGAGCTTGGATTAATAGAAAGATATAAAAAAGAATGTCGATTATCAAAATACAAAGTATTCTAACTACAGGAATAAAGTTTCATTAAAATAATAGTTCTATAAAAAGAGGAATTCATAAGTTCAAACTAAAAATAATTTGGTTTGAGACATGATGATATTAATATGTGTCAGTAGTCTGTCCATAAAATACAGAGTACACATAAGTGTCAATTATTTTGTTATACAGTAATCCTAATAAAATACAGATCGGTGTACAAATATTTGCCTCAGTTTAAATTAGTTTTACAGGGAAGTCAACATTGCACACAGCATTGCACACAATATCATCATAAACAGAAAAAAGAATAAAATTGATGTTTCTAAATTTACTGACTATATTCAGCATCTTCAATAAATGATGAGATTGTCAGAATTATTAGAGCCTTTTGGATTTCAGTGACTTAAATCTGCAGACTCTGGGCACAGGAACTTAAAAATGGGGCCCTTTGATCTAAACAAGAACTACATTAAAATCTCAGGAAAGTCCTTTGAAATAGAAAGTGTTATTTTTTTATTCTACCTATCATTCTAAAGGGAAGAGGAAATCAATGGCTGAGAAGAATATCCTTGTTTCATGGTTGACTTTCCAGAAATAAAATGTAACTTCATTCTGTATGCAATCCTGGCCACTAAAATCTCTTACATAAACAATGGACTGCTGAAAGCATTTGTCCCAGTCATCCCAGGGTGATTGATTGATTCTTGAGAGTCCACGGATTTCTCTCATAACTTTGCAACAAATATAAAAAAATCTAACATAAAGACTCCCACACAAGAGCTGTGGTTTTCAGACATGCATGAAAGTTAAACTAAGACCAGTTCTTATGCAAATATATCAAAGATGATGATGCAAATGTCCAAGTCAAGGGAAATTGTGTTTGGTAGTATAATAATCAACCCATCTTCTTTCTCTGATCTCTTTTCCCACTTAAATAATTTCTTCCTGACAATGTCATCATTCCTATCTCTGTCTCTTTTATTTTCTAATCATTACATGGTCCTGTGTAGCTAGATTATTCTGTCACCTGCCTACTAACTTTCCCACCCACTCCTTTACTACCTGATCACTCTCCTTTGTATTCCACCTCTGTCTTTTCACATTGTTCTTTCCCCATCTTCTTTCTTTTTTTTTTCTTTTTCCACAGAATGAACCCATTTCTTTTCATTCATTTACCACTTTGCTTTTCTCCCTCACTATTGTTTTCTCTTTTTCCTGTCTTGGCTTATATGCTTTTTAAACTCAGCAGACTTGTTTACACATTGACTATTCTTCTTCAAGCTGTTTCACTGGTATTTTTTCTGAAACACCTGGCAGAAGCAAGGCATTACCCCCAGAAGTGTGAACCAGGAGCACACTGCCTCATAAATGATCATTTGTTTTCAAGGCAAAGCAAATGACTGAACCACACAGACATACAGAAATATTTCACTGTTCACTTGAAGAAATTGCAAAGGGAACAAAACAAAACAAAACAAAAGAAATGTAACTGAATTATTAAAAACAGTACCTCCTAGTCAGGAAATGCCTAATTTAGATGAAAACAATTATATTTGTTACGGATTCTCTCTCTCCCCTGCAAACTCTCAAGCTCCTTTCATCCAAGAATTCTTCTCCCTCCTTTTCCCTTCTCATCTTCCTAGACTCAGTTCAGCTGAACCCCTGTCTGCTCTGTCTGCCACCACAGATTCATGCAGATTCATGCAGATTCACTGTTCAGAGCAGCAGCAGCACCTTGAAGAGAGTGCTGGCATACAACAGGGATGGCTGAGTTATGCTCACATTCTTCAAATTAGGTGCACAGGTTGTGAAAGTGCTTGTGAGACTAAACATTTAAATATGTGTCATCAAGGAAAATTAGCACAGGAGATATTGGTTGATTTATCTTTATGGAGCTCTGTGAAGCTGCCAACTGCTATGGAAATGTTATGTGTTTTATTACTACATTAGACAAAAATTCACCAAAAATTGCATCCTAACACCACTGGAATGCAGGGGTCAGAGACATGTTCCTACTCACTTCATTTGTGCTTGCCATGGTGAGATATGCACCATGAAAATACCATGAATACTCTGAATACAGTCTTCAGAAAACAGAAATACAGCTGCATGGAATTCCATCATCCTCCAAAAGTTTCTTAAACACTGCCGTGGCTGGGCAGCTTTGGGCTAAGCTCAGCCAAGGAGGAGACCTGTGGTTAAGGTTGCAGTTAGTGAGAGACAAAGCCTGAGGCTTCAGACTGCCAAAGGCAGGGAAGGGGGTTCAAAAATAAATAATTTTGGGGAAAGTTTTCAAGACCAGTGTCGAATGGGTTATGGAGAAATGCACAGTTGAGACCAGAGCTATACCTTTAACCCAAGGTGCTAAAGAGCTGAACAAGAGGCCAGTGTTTAGGCTGTCTGTAGCCCACCCCCTTTCTCTTGCTGCAGCCCTGCACCAGCTAGAGCTATGGGCTCTGTCTCTGTTCTAAACATAACTTCAACCTAAATCCTTTGCCTAACCTCACCCTAAGCCCTAAACATAAACCTACAATGAGTCAGTGACTGAGCCTCAGTCAAGTTTCTGAAGGATGATTTCTTTTTTGAGCCCACCCCTGTTCTGGTAGCCCTCTGTAGTTCCATTTTGTCCATAACCCCCTGCAAGTGAGGCCTAAGCTTTGAGTTTCTCATAACTCCAACCCTAACTGAAACGCTAAACCAGACTTGGGCCTGGCTGAGCTTTAGTGCAAGATCCCTTGAATTTGTTGGTTTAACAAAGTTCTAAGGGGAAGTCTTTTTTTTCACTGCCCACCCCTTTTGCAGCCCAGCATCCCCTCTACACTGACACTCCCTCTGGAGCCTGGCACATGTTCTGTCTCCCAAACATGATGGTAAATATCACCCTGGGTCTTGGACTTTGTTGATCCTTAGTCATAGACCTCTTGACTGAGGTTTCAAGGGAGAATTTTCTGAGACCTTGCTATAGATCCCTCCTTCCTTTTCAGCCCCTTTGAAGCTTCTGTTGCTGAACCTTTCATGTAGACCTAATTTTTGACAACAGCAGAGTATTAGAACCAATCTTTCAGCCACAACCCTCATTCTAGTTCTCACAGGAGGAGATTTTCCACAGCCCACCTTCTTCTTGTGCAGTTCTGCGCACTTATGTTGGGGTTAGAGTCAGATTTGGATGAGTGTTAGGGTCACAGCTAGGACACTGACAAATCCTAGGGCTGCAGTTGAAGTGCAATTGCAAAGGGAATGACCAAGGGTGGAACTACAAGAAGAAATCTCCCCCAAGAACTTCTTGAAGATTGTCATGGCTGGCAACATGGAGAAGGCTCAGCTGAGGTCGAGGCAAAGGCCAGGTGCTAGGCTTAGGAGGAGGAGGGACACAGAGCCTTGCACTTGTAATGTGCAAAGGTGAAAAAGTGCAGGCAGGAGCGGCAGTTCTGGCATGGGTTGAAAAGCCAAGGTCCACCAGATTGCCAGTCAGGAGTGGTTTCAGCCAGGTCTGCACCCCACAGAAACAAAATCCACCACATCCTGAACTTCAGTCACTCAGAAATATTCCCCTGCTCATACTGACTTTGAAAGAAATGGTCAGCCATGAAGGGCTCCAGACACACTTGTGGGGACAAAACAGGCCAAGGGGGCAAGGGACTCCATCTGTGCTGACCCATGCTGGGTATATGAGAGAGGCCACAGGTGACCCATACCAGGCAAGGACATCCCTGAGGGACTGTGGCCATCCCTGTCCGTGTTGGGGCAGGGACATGCCTGAGGGACTGTGGCAGAGCACAGATACTCCCAAAGCTGAATTTATTAAGAAAACTTACATCTTCTAACCAAGAAACGCAGCCAGCTTGTTTGTCTCTAAAAAGCACAGTTCCTTGATGACAGCAATAACATGACCCAATCCTTGAGGGCAGCATTACCACAACTTTGTTTCTCAAGAGCGAATGGTTTCAGATTCCTCATTAGGTGACACTTGTGTTGCAAGTGTCACCATGACAACCCAAGGAAGTCAGCGTGACCGTCGCCAGGCAGCAGGACATCCAGTGGGGTCCCCTCTGATCTCAGGTGCCCTCCTGGACCAGCTGCCTGGGATGCTCAGGCTGCTGCAGTGATCGTGCCTGTATGGACAAGAAGAAAATCAAGATAGTGCATTTTTAGATAATTATTCAATAGCTCTGCTGGGTTTATGAGCTCTGGTGCTGGTGGCAGTGTGAAATCGACCACTTCAGATGAACAACAATCTTATAAAAATGGGTTGTGTGAAAAAACCTGTTGCCCTTTCAAAATTGAATTTTCCCATTTGTATTTACAGGCAATTATTAACATAGACAAGAGTGAAATGGATTATATTATTATCCTTCAGCAAGTGTTGTGAGGGCTGGGAAATTAGTAAGTGTTTGCATGTAATTACAGCTCAGGGTGCCTGTAATATAAGACGCTGCCTGTAAAAGCAAGCAGCTGGCAAGCAGTGGAACTGGGCACTGCCAGCTGTTTTATTCCCCTATGAAAGGCTCCACAACATCATTATGTTTCCTCCCAGCCTCTGTGGCACTTTATGCGTGACACCTGTGACAGTAAGTTAATGCAATAATCTGCTGCCCAGAAGATTTCTTCCTTGCTCATGAGCTCCATCTCTAAGAGGTAATGCCTGTTGCCACTCTGAGGAAGTCACGTCTCTTTGGGTGAGTGGTACAGGACAAAACCCCCTCACCATACAATCAGCCCTTACAGGTAGAAATAAGTGGAATACAGGGAAAAGCCTGATCAGTCCTCAGTGTCCCTCACATTGGGGCAAGCAGAGAAAGGACTGCAGAAAAATAAACATATTTTCCATTGCCTCTTTGCAGTGGCTGGTGCTTGGGCCACCTCTCTTTGTCCCAGCTGAGGAGTATTCAATGGGACCTGTACCTTTGAGAGCTACAAAACCAGGCGAAGACTGGCCTCCTTTAAAGGCTGCTCCCCAGCCAAATTGGTCTGTAATTCTATAATATTGTGATGATTCCTAACTTTCTTCCCTAACTTTGTACTCTTCCTCCAAATTGTGCCACATGTTCTCCCTTTCTCAAAGAATTGAGTATGATGGTAGGTCTTAAGGTGTTACGTTACCTTTGGATAGTGACAAACCAATAAAAAAGGCAGAACAAGGAGCTTTTAACAGTATCTGGCAAGGAATAAATCTGGTAAGGATGAAAACTAAAACTGAGTGTTAAAGCCATTGCTGGATATTGTATGAGCAAAAAAAAAATTTGGTTGAAGACAAGTAATTTAATGTCCTTATAGAGTGTTTTTCCAAAACAATTCCTTACTTAAAACAACACAAATTGCAATAAAAATAATAATCTTCAACAAGAGTTGTCCTACTGACCTGATTCAAATCTCAGTGGTACTTAAATTATGAGGTAGTAAATGACAGAGTATACTTTTTCTGGTTTGTTCTTCTGTCTGACTCTAGATTTTCAACATTCCGCCTGAATGTGGAATATCTAAGTGTAAACAAGAGTACACAAATATTTTAGTGTAATTTTGTATTTAGGATTAGGAGGTAGCTACAGATCAAATTAGGATTTTTTTAAAGGATGTTGAGATTATAAACACATAAGGAAAATAAAGTTAACAAGAGTGACTCAGTTATGTAAAATTTACAGGTACGAGGAATTAAATATATCTAATTGCACTTGGATACAATAATTATTTCTAACCTTCAGGTGTATAAACTTAATTTTATATCTGAAGGCAAACAATTTAAAATAAAATCTCAAATTATCTGAAGATAAATTATGTAAAGGCTCTTCTCAAAGACATTATTAATATTTGGAACATCTTTACTGGGAGGTAGTGCAAGACATAAAGTGGAGATTATTTTATTGATGCGATTGTACTAGATAGCTGCTTATTCCAAGGCAAACATGGGAGAAGATTTTTCAAAGGGGAAAAATGCAAATGAAGTATAATAAAAAATGATAAGCAAATACTGTTAAGATGATGTATGTTTCTACTTTATACAGACTGGTGTAAATATCTTCTATAATCCACAACAAAAAGGTAAAAATGAAAAATAACAAGAGGAATATGTCTGCAAATCTGTAGGTCAAAACCCTTGCAATATGACAAATAAGAAATGAATCATAATCATGATCTCTTTCAATGGTTTTTTTCACTATCCATCACCAACTATGTCTTAAAAGCACTTTCTTAAAAGAAAGGAGAAATCAATAGATAGGCTGATTACCAGAGGATTAAACAGAAGGTCAGCAAATCTTGGTTTTCCATCAGGCTTTCGCTCTGGCTTGGGCTAATCAGCTCACTGTTCTACGACTTTGTCCCTTCCCACACTTTGTGTGAAGGAGTCAACTTTCAGTTTGAGCTGGGATTCATCTCAGTTAACTTCAAATGGCACCAGTGGAAAAGGTGACACCTGAGCAACAGCCCCCCAGACTCCCTCCATACTTAAAGCAGAGAAGCTGGTATCTTGAGGGGTGATTAATTGTCCTGTTTTGGATTAGGACAAGTCTTCTCATCATTAGAAGTATTAGGAGTATTGTGCCCTAAAAGTACTTATTACTCTCCTTGTGTTTCAGCAGATCAGATAAAATTGCCTGCAATTCAAATTCGAGTGGGTTAACTCTATCTTTGCATATGCTTGCAGGGTAACTCCATCCTCACTTCAGGTTTCTAAGACATTGTGGTTGAATAGTCAAAATAAAAAATTAAAATGAGGAGGTTCCCAGGCTTTTTTGAGATTTTTCTCTCTGACTGGTACACTGAGATATTTTAAGAATTTGTCTTTATTCACTGCCTGGTAGAGTCTTTAGCACATACTGATGAGGTCTATGAAATTACCTTCAAAAATGCTGTTCAACTTTTGGTGAGTCATCCTAACCTTACATTTCCAGTACTTGGAAAATGCCGTCAAAGAACAGAGAGGCTATAGGTCTAAAGTTTCTAGCATCTGGTAGCAACAATCATACTGACTAGAGTCTTCTGATGGACAGGAAAAGGTAAATGGTCTTCAGAATTGTTTTCTTCTTTACACTCATCATCACTGCGAGGGAAAGTGAGATCATAATGACAAAACAGGTGAAAATATTTTAAATCCCTTTAAGGACAAAAGTTCTGTTAAAAGGGAATAACCCTAGAAATACTGGTTTATGAGTAAGGGCCTGAGATGGGAGGAAAAGGAAAAGGGAACCTGTGCTTGTAATCTAATCCCAGAAAACAATTAAATGCCTGAAAAATATATAAGGAGATAAACTCTAAGACGATGACCTGAACAACTTTTGGCCACTGAAGATACAGTTCTACACTGGAGCAGACAGACAGATAGACACATATTTTTCTTCCCTTTGGCCTGTGTCTGCCTCTGTAGATTGGATTATTTACTTACAGTAATTGTGTGAACAAAAAATGGGCTGTCTGGTATTGCAGCTGAGCACTGTAAGATTACTGGCGATAGCAGTCAGCAGGATTTGTAGTCAAAGTATGCCTTGGGAAAGTGAAAATTACTGACAAATAGATTTAAACATCATCATGGAAATATTGTTATTTTGTAACATTATTTGGGAATTCGGGATGTGTTTCATATAGGAAATATGCATAATCTATTATTAATTTCCCCTGAACCAATTAAAAGAGTAAAAAAAAAGCCCTTGATTTGAATTTCCAATCCTGACTCAAATTTGGGTGATAGGTTTAGGATTTCAGTAATTGGATTTTGAAATGAAAACGTCTTTGAGGATAGACTTCAATCTTGTATAGATTGATAGGGAATAATCAAATTTCAAAATAATACAAGTAATCAATTTTCCCTTTACCTTGACTCAGCCCAGGAAAGATTAGAGCTATCCATTTTCTTTTTGGTTTTAATTGCAGACTCCCCTATAAAATATTTTAAGTCAAACCCTCTCCAATGTTTGAAGGTTGGTGGAAAACAGGCAGCACAGCACGGACATCTGTTTTGGACTGCAGCAAGAAAGGCATTTCTAGGAAGACTGTGGCTTCAGAAGACAATGCCTGACTCCTATCTTTTCTACCAAGCACACAGTCTACCATTTTTGTCCACAGTTATCAAACTGTGGACAATAAATAATAAATTTTCTTTTTTCAATAAAAATAAAATATATTTTACCCAGAATTCAGATTTTTCATTATATCTGATTTACTCATCTTTTTTAGCAAGAAGTAACATGAAAAAAAGAACCCCATCCCTGTGTTTGCATCTGCACCAAGAAATCACAGAAAAATATTCAATTTTCTGCACAAATTATATGCAATGAAAAATCACAGGAAAAAGAGTGGTAGTGACTATTCAAGAGCAGCCATTTACCCATCTCATTGTTTTTGCTACAGGCTGCCATGCAGAACAAAAATAATCAGTAGTGTGTGTAGGTTTCATATCTAAAAGATCAGCTGCACAATTGATATGTGTTTTAGAAAAATGTTTAATTTTTTATTATGATTCCCAGTCCATGATGTAGCAAATTCTGCCACTGCAGGCTGCTGGAATATGTCTGTGATGTTTTATTTTATTCAGGTGAATGTTTCAGAAGAGATTCAGATCTAGTTCATAGTTTTTTGGTGCAAAGAGAGAATGGCAAAGCCCCAGAATTCTGACTAGGATAAGGGCAGCTGGGCAGAAATTAATTTAATTTGGCTAAGACCTCAGCAGCCTACTGTACACACATAAAATGCTGGAAGTCATGAAACCAGCAACCAATACACTCTATAGCTGGGCTACCCTATTAAGGATTCAGTGAAGGATCATCATGCTGCAGCATAAAACTGTAACTGCAGTACTGACAAAGAGCCTTGCTGGGCTCTGGAACCAGCAGTTGAAAGCAAAACCTGTGTGATTTTGAGACTTGCTGAACTGCTTGTGTACAAAAAAACTGACTGACAGTCTGTGCAGTTTTGGAAAGTCCTCAGCCTCCAAGTGTAGAACAGCTTTTGTTTTTATTTTTCTTATCAGTGAACGGATGATGGAGTGGTAAAAAGAACAAGCTTGTATATTGAATAAAATCTCCTGCATTCTCTTTTAATATATCCTGCTTTAAAAATAGGATTATATTGCAGCAAAATAAAAGCTGTATTATGTCCATTGTTTCTGACTGCTACCAAGGCAGGTGAGAACACACCTACACTGATGTATCATTCCCCAGGTGGTACAGTATTGGTACCTTCTACTACTGTATTTTCTTACTGCAGCATGGATACATCAAAATAACATAACATTGACTATATTATATCATTTATTACAATAATGTCTAGATAGCACAAATAAAATAAGACTTTCCTTATTGGTTACCATACAAACGCAGAATAGACAAGGGCCCTTTAAAAATCAAATTCATTCTAAAAAGGAGGTGATTATTTAATCAACTCTAATTTAAGGATTAATTTAGAAGGAAGTAGTCTGATATTAACTCTTTCTGCCCAATCATCATTAATTTGAGCAGACGTTCTTTTGGACAAAATGGTTCTTTCACAACCACCATGGCAAGATTAAATTAACAGAATGCAACTGATTTGTGATAAAATTCTTATATTTAGGAAAAACATATATTTATGAAAAATAAATAAAAAATTGAAAACAGACATAAGAAAACGTCTTCACTTTTTCTTTTTCTTCTGCCTATTTAGTCTTGTGTATTTTGCCCTGAGTGCCTCTTTGTCCCAAATGCATCCAAATGCTTGGTTTGTTGGTTTATTCCAATATGTAGAAGCGGCCAAAATTTTGTGTCAGGGAGAGTTACATCCAGCAAAGCCAACTGCAGTGGACACCTTGGGTAGCCTCTCCCAGGTGCCTCTCTCTTTTTCTGACACTGAAGACAGAGTTAGTTTTATCCTGGACATGAAATTCTTCTTCAGGACCAGAAACCACACTGTTTGGTGGTCAGACAATGGAAAATCCCTCTAAGTTCATAAGTAGCAAAAATCTCATCTTTAGGCCTGTGTCATTCATGGTTTCAATAGGGTAAAATCTGTACATATTTGTTAGTAATAATATTACTACACGGTTAATCATAACCTATCAGCATCCCCAATATTATGGGTCCATAACATCATTGTCACTGAAAAGTGCAGTGGTGCATCAGTGAAACACTCTCTGCTTTCTTAAAGCCATGGGAGCAAGTTTTGTGTGACAGGACTCAGGAAATTTTTTGTGAGATGCACAAACAAAAAGCAAAAATGCATGTCTCTGTGCTATTGGTTTTCTTTGCCACATCGTTTCCTTTCTGACTCAGATGTGGCCTCTTGTCTATGCCTACACTTTCCTGTAATACAGAGTTCACAGATGCAGTAGTTAAGCTATCACGCTAAATTCCATTTAAAAGAAAAGGAAGGGAGAATGGAGATGTTATCTAAAAAGACTAATCAAATGAGATTAAAAAGCACATTTCAGTGTGCTGTGTATCCCAGAGGTCAAGGGCATTTTCAGTGATACAGTGCTGTAAGAGCTCTGCTGCAGTAAAAATGTCAAAGGAGAGCCCTGGGCCAGGATGCAACTTTTAGAGTCACATATTAAACCCAGCTCCAGCCAGTGAATCTGAGGCATAAATGAGTCTGTGGAAATCGATGCTGAATCATCCAATGTTTTCCAAGTTCTTTATTTAGCATCTGCAGACCAGGCTAGAGTTCAGTCAACGCAAAATTGTACGTCTAACACAAAACTGGAATGCAGATTCTGCATACATCACAGGAAATTATCCCAATTCAAATCCAGGCTCCCCAGCTGTTGGCTATTCTTCTGTTCAAGAATTTGGTTTCAGCTCTGAAATATTAAAGGAGAAACAAGAAATATGTGTTTCCCTCTAATATATTCAAGTTTTAAGCACTCATTTATGATGACTCTTAATGCTGATTCTTAATTCACAAAAGTGAGAGCGTTTTTATTGACACTGAAATTATGTTTCTCAATGCAAGGACTGGGTTTGGATCAGAAAACCTCTCAGAATGGGTCCTCCTCCTTCTCATGATACTGATTTAGCTAAATGGCAGTTTTAGAAATGGAGAGTGCCATGACAATAGTTATGGAGTTGATATTCTCTTGAGTTTGTCAACTTCTGAACTTGTTGGTCTTAGTATCTATGGCTCCTTGTATCTTCTGACATTCATAGGAAAATTAGACAGTAATGGACTGATATTTTGGAATGGAGATAGTCATATGAGAATTTTTAGATTCTGAGTTTCATTGTTTGTTTTTATTTTTATTTATTGTTTATTCCATATTTAATTCATGGTTAAAAAATCAAATCATATATAATATTGACTGTTTGCTTTGCTTTTATAAACAGAATAAAACAATATATAAACAACAAAATTTTTAGGAGCTGGTAAGAAGCAAAAAAGGAAACTGGAATGCAGGAATTTAGCATTCAAAGATTTTATCAGGCTAACAAGTGAAAAAATGAGCAGAATAGAAAATATGACATTAACCATAATTACAGCTTGTTTTGTGAAAGGATCCTACAGCTGCATTAACGGAATTACTAAAATTGAAAAAAAATGGCCCAGGAACAGAGGTGTTTGATGGATATCCATTAAATTATGAGTGTGATTGAAAGGGGAAGAGATTCATTTGCTATCTTCTTCTTGCAGTATAAGGGGACATGATATGAATCTTGAAGGATTCCCGTTCAAAATGCACAGTGGTAGTTCACAACCAGTGCCAGTGTCTCACCACACTCACAGTGAAGAATTTATTCCTAATATCTAATCTAAATCTACCCTCTTTCAGCTTAAAGTCATTCCACCTCATCCTATAACTACAAATCCTTGCAAAAACTCCCTCTTTAGCTTTCTCATAGGCCCCTTTTAGGTACTCAAGGTTCCTATAAGGT
The DNA here is from genome assembly GCA_013400515.1 of Erpornis zantholeuca. Classification (NCBI taxonomy): domain Eukaryota; kingdom Metazoa; phylum Chordata; class Aves; order Passeriformes; family Timaliidae; genus Erpornis; species Erpornis zantholeuca. The sequence goes on from VZTN01000956.1 coordinate 46,282, forward strand.
CTCCCTGGAGCCTTCCCTTCTCTATGCTGAATAGCCACAACTTTCTCAGCCCTCTGATCATCTTTGTCACCCTCCTCTGGACTCACTCCAACAAGTCCATGTCCTTCTTATGCTAGGAGATCTAGAGCTGGGTGCAGCCCTGCAGGTGGGGTCTCAGCAGAGCAGAGCAGAGGGGCAGAATCCCCTCCCTGGCCCTGCTGCCCACACTGCTTTGGACGCAGCCCAGGGGATGTTTGGCTCTCTGGGCTGGGAGTGCACATTGACAGCTCATGTTGAGATTCTCATCAACCAACATCCCCCAAGTCCTTCTCCTCAAGCATGCTCTTGATCCATTCCCTGCCCATCCTGTACTTGTGTTTGGGATTGTCAAATCGCTAAACACGGGAGAGGTGTAAGTGGGATGTTGGAAAAGTTTGTAACACAAGCATAACTAAAGCAAAGAGGGAATTTGATGTACATAGCACTGAATTTTATGACCTGGTAGCTTGTGATCATCAAGTACTTGTGATCTCTGTATGACCTGGAAAAGTCCATCTGCTCCTGTGTGCTGCCACTAGTGAAATACATACCTGCAATTGTAACCTACACTGTGAGGCTCAATCCTGTTCAGCCCTGAAGCTTTAACTTTCCGCTTACCTGGCAGCACAGATGAATTAGCTGATTCTCTTAGATAAAAAGATAAGCTGATGGTGAGAGAAAATGACTTGATCTATTTGAAGAAAATAATGCTAGGTTCCAGATTGCCTGTAAATCTTTAATGATGCTTTTAGTAATTTCTGAAGTTTCATTTCTAAACCTATCTTGAAAAGAAATTGTTTCCAGTGACTTTAATGTTCTGTCTACAGGACACGACTGTCCAATTGCTAGGTACATCTCAATTTAAAAATGCCATTATCAATCACTTCTGGCTTCATGATGCAATTAGTTTCTTCAAAGAACAAGAATTGCATGACAAGCTTACAGTAAAGACTGCCACATTTGCAGAATTTGAACTGAATGGCAGTAAACTTCTCATAAATGATGTTTCAGCTGATAACAGTGGAGCACTCTGCAGATTGGAGAGCTGCTCTAGGAATACGAGCTTTGTGCCCATGGTTTTATTTCTTGACCACTAATGTCAGCCTGGTTTTAGATTAAAGAATTATAGTCCCCAGCAGAAAACAACATAATGAAAAAAATTTTGAGAAGTCTGAAGTAGCTCTCAGAAATGCCAGCATGACCTCTACAAGGCAGTAAAAATGCTCAAAATAGAACTGGTCTTCATAACTCCTGGAGAAAAATCCTGCTAATTTCCACTCTTCTAAAGTAATGATGGAATAGAGATGGGCTGGGTGTATTATGCTTATAAAAAACCCTTTGTAACAGATAATATTCTGAAATAATAGAGGGAAAGAAAACCTTTCTTGTTTCTTGCCTCTCAGGAGTACATTCTCCTGTAGGTAGGTTTTAATTTGATCAGAACTATGCTTTCTCTTGCTGTGGCACAAAAATGTTATTCTGTCTTGCCACAGTGCCATCCAAGTCCTGCAAGGGGACCATGACAAAAGAACATGGCATCTAACTCTGGCTAAAAATCCTGAAAAATAGTCAGATAATTCACTACTGGTTTTGGTTCAAATATTTTAACATGACTACCTCAGCTGGTAAAATCAGTAGGGTGGAACAGTAGTAGAAACAACCAGAAGGAAGCAAAGATCAGAAGTCATTACAGTTTGATTTGGGAAAATAGTACTGGAGTATTGTGTTCTCGTTGTAACATACAGGAAGTCCATGGGATGACCAAAGCTGATACTTGTGCTGTTCAGGATATCTGTGGAAGTCCCTGCCTACAGACAACTCTTGCGAGAGGAAGGAGAGATATTCTTTGAATTCCCTCAGTGACTGAAAGCCTCTAAATCTGAGGTTCAGGATAAGAATCAGAGAAGGTCTCTGAAGGTGCTCGGTTGGGTATCCATTTGGGGGTCTCTTGACACCGACCTTGCCTGCCTGCAAAATGGAAAAGCCAAAAACATCCAGTTTCATGCTCTTTCTCCCGTCAAAGAAAAACATCTTCACTCACACTAAGAAGGGGAATTTATTTTGATCAACTGAATATTTGACAGGAAGTGCTGTGCTTAACCAGTGTGTCTTCCTACCAGCTGTGTCACTGTCACATCACCCAGATTGTCCTCACAGATCCAAACATGCTATGGGTCATCCAACACCAAAGTAACAAACACAAGTAATCCGATAAATGTAAACCAGTGACACTGCTTTATAACTTTCAGATCTGCATCTGACTCTGGTAAATGAATTAACATACACCACAGCTTGATGCAGCAGGGATATTAGGAGCAGGTAGGTAACAATAACATAATTCCCATGCAGTGTCTGGGGCTGGATCTTAAAAGTAAAAACCATGTCTTAGACCCCAGGGTATGCCTGAAAGCCAGAGAGGAAGGCCAAGTGGCATTCTACTTGTAAGTAAGATATATTATATATATATGACTATAATGTCATCTCTGAAGGGACAAATATAGCAGCAGCAATATTCCCCAGTTATCTCATAGCCAGCTGGCTGGATTTCATTGTCACATTATATGTCTCTATAACCCCATTCCAGTAAAACTACTCAACAACCTAAACATTTTAACTACAATTTCACATGTGTTACAAGGCCATTATCTTCTGGTTTTAATACAGTTCCTATTATATGCAGTTTTGCAATCAAGACTGCAAAAATATTTGATAATATTATATTATATATTTTTATTTCTATAAATCCTAGAGTTTAATTAATGAAATTGAATTCTTTCAGGGACTATCTGTTGGGTTAAAGGGAAGGGACCGATCAGGATCTAGAATATCACTTGCCTTTTTTAAAAATTATTTTTCAAAAATGAAAACTGAGTAATAATCTCAAAAAAAATATTCAGATTATGTAAAGGGATAAAATACAGCACTCTTTAAGGCTTTGTCATTAATAGCAAGGTCAAACATGGTACTTTTTGCTCCATTGATTCAGCGACTCGCAACCCAAGTGAGGTCACTGCTTATGTACAGAGAACAATTAAATCAAGGTTAGACAATCAGGAATCTGTAATACAAGATAGTGTGCCAGCAGATTACACAGTACTAGGAAATTTACATTTGAATCATGCTTTATAAAGATTATTTATTCATTTTCATAAGTGAAAAAGCCCTGTAATTTTATCACTATAATTCTGTTTATAGAAAACAAGTTAATAATCAAACTGTCTGCCTGAAATCTAAGCGTGATTTTACATGTACTCTTATAAACATGAAAACAAAGAGAAATTGCTTTGTACACTGTTTTAGGTGTTGCTTACACACTCTCAATAGAGCTTTTATGCAACAAATGATTTGGAGTAACTTCACAAGTTACGCAAATATTTTTTTCTAATCAGAATTCAACCTAAAGCTAAAAGTTTCCTTTGCACAGTAAGAATTTCCTATTGTAATCCTTCCATAAGCACACAGTGTGCAGTCCTTCGCATATATGCTTAAATAAAGACAAGGCCTTAGTTGAAGCATGACATTTAACAAATGGAGCAAAATAATATCATCTGACATCAGAAAATTACTAATACGTGGCCTATTTTTTCCTAACCAAAACCAAACTGATTGCAATTCAAGGCTGATATTTCACTGAGTACAACTGGAAGCTCTCCATCTGTATTATTTACTGAATGGTGTCAATGAGTTAGTGTGTTTAAGCTCCCAGAGGACTACTCAGACACAAGGTCCACAGATCAAAGGCATGGTATTCAAACAATTCATGTAGTTTCTTTCAAGTATATTTAAGGTTACTTGGTTTGGGAAAAGTCATCATGGAAAAATAGTAGTTTTGAGAAGTGACCTGGAAAAAAAAAAAGGAGGACTATCCACCAAGTACACAAGGGGGAAGTTCAAAGGGAGGACACAAAGATGTTAGAAATGTAGCTGGATTTGGAGAGTGTTGACAAGACACAAGAAAAGCATGCGGAAACCCAAGGCTAAACCATGAATGCAAACTGGACTCACTTCAAGAAGTCAGGAATTCACCTTTTTGAAAGATTTGTTAGAATTTCTATAGTTGTGTTAGGTGAACAAACCAAACTGAATGTATCAAATTATTTTACAGATAAATGCCTGCATTATTGCCTGGAGAAAAAGAGGCTCTTGTCACTCTCTACGACTCCCTGAAAGGAGGTTGTAGGCAGGTGGGGATCAGCCTCTTCTCCCAGGCAACCAGTGACAGGGCAAGAGGAAACGGCCTCAGGCTATGCCAGCAAAGGTTCAGATTGGAAATCAGGAAGAATTTCTTCATGGAAAAGTTTGTCAGGCATTGGAATGGGCTGCCCATGAAGGCGGTGGAGTCACCATCCCTGGTTCAAGAAACAACTGGACGTTGCCCATAGTGTTATGGTCCAGTTGCCAAGGTGGTGAGAGGACTTGAGGATCTTGGAAGGCTTATTTAACCAAAATAATTATGTGATTCTGTGATTATCTTCCACTTATTCATCGTATTTCTGCTTATACAAATACACATATGGGTTTACCTAAAATCTCCTGTGGACTCTGCTAATCAAGTTCTACCTCAAAACGTCTGGTTCGAGTAGCCTGGTTATCCAGTTTAAAAAGCCTTGTTAAACAGCAAACTATTTTAAAATGACTTTGTGTTTCCCCCCAAAATTAAAGAAATGTTCTTCTCTCTCTTACTCTTTTTTTAATTTCCTTTTTTTTTTTTTTTTTTTTCCCCTACTTTTAAATCCTACCAAATCTCTAAGATGTGAATCAGAAATAAGGAAAAGGAATTGTCAGTTTTTTGGACACCCTGCATTTAAGAGACTAGTTTTAATATCCTCTTTCTTTATACAAGTTTTTGTCCTTTCATTTAATTCATGATGCACACATGTGATATGTTTTGAGACACATATGACAACTGCTTTACGGCAAAGCACTTAAAATGACCATATAGATATAGAACGCTTAAAACTTTAAAACAGCAACAAGAAAATATCAGTGTATTATGAATTCTTCCTAGAACCCTCTTTTAGTTTGAGAAATGAAAAAAAATTAAGATAGTCAATTTCAGTGTGGTTTCTCTGCTTTATTTACAGAGAATGTTTCCCTACCTTTCTGGCTGAAGACTGTTTTACTATATTCTTATTATATGTGTAATAAACAGTCAGGGTTAAAGTAATGAAAGTAGGTGTGTAGATGCTATTGTTCTATGAAAACATAAAGAAGATGATTATTAGAGTCCTAAGTAGACTACATCTTGTCACTACTGACAGATACTGAAATATTAATGCTATCTTGCAGTTCAAGATACGTTTTACCACAAACCACATTTTTTTACCACATGATGCTTTTTACCACAAACTCTTGCAATTGCGAAATATGTATTTACCCTACCAGCAGTCTTCTTTGGTCTGGAATGAGCAAACACAGCACTGACATAACTATATCAGAGTCACAAAAATATCAATACATGAGAGTCAAAGATTCCAACAGAATCTCAGCCCAGTTTTGACAATTAACCAAGATTTCTTCAACACTGGTATAATATAGTGAGGAGTATCCCTGTTGTTGCTAAAATGTTAGCGCTATATCCACTCTGTTGCTAGATGAGGAAATGCAAACCTATGAAATTGCTACAGTATTTATAACCTGCTCTTACAGAGCCAGAACAAGTCAGCAAACACTGCTCTTAATGCTGTGTTGACATTATCAATGTTGTTAGAGCAGAAACAAGCCCACAAAGGAAACAAAGCCAGCTTGGCCAGTGCTTTGCCTCACTCTTCTGCCAAGTGGAACAGGACAGAAGTGACAGGAACTGAGACTTTGACTCAGGCTTCTGAGCAGACAGCAGATTACTACTTGTCATGGGAACGGTGTGGGTTTATATTTAATGCATTGCAAGATGCTGGTTACTGCTGATCTGTGGGCAAGGAAAATGTCAAAGAGCAGAAGAAGTCTTCCTAGAGTAATATTTGTTTCCGTAGAAACTTACCTGATTTTTTTGGTGCTATTTATGTGCTGATGGTTGTCAGCTTTTCCTCCATTCCGGGCAGGTGGCAGGAGCCAGGCCGTGCTTAGATCCCATGCCTTCTGTGTGTCTGTGTACAAGACAGTCCCATTCATCTCAGCAGCCAGCAGAAGGGATGTCTTTTCTGTGGCATTTCTTGTTATATTAATGATGAAATCATACATGTGTTCAGACTAGATATAAAGATTTTTTTTTTTCTTTGCAATAAGGGTATAAAACACTGGAACAGGTTGCCCAGAGAAGGGGTAGGAGCTGCTATCCCTGGAAATACAAGAGGCTGGGTTAGATGAGATGCTGAGCAATCTGATCTATTTGAAGATATCCCTGCTCACGGCATGGGGGTTTGGGCTAGATGACCTTTAAGGTTCCTTCAACCCAAATTAATATACAATTGTATGTTAGTAAGCAGCATCCATGATATCACCATCTGCTTATGTTACAACCCTAATTGGAATAATATGTGATTGCTTTTATGAAATGGAGAAAACAGTGAAGTGTGAGCTGTGCATATAACTCTGATATTTATGTGCAGTCACAGCCCCAAAAGGGTGTATGGCAAGGGCTGGCCTGAAAAGAAAAAGATACATCAAAGAGGTAGAAAGCAACATACCTACCAACATTAAGTAACATAAACCTTGCAGTTTTTACCTTGGTGCCTAGATTTCCTCTTTCATGTCTCTGTTCTAAAAGGAAATAAAAAAAGAATATTCTCTGTCATAAAGAGAACCCAGAGCCCAATGAGATTTATGATCCATTTTCTCAAACACTCTTCTCTTCTCACATACTTTCTTTATCATTTCCTGCTCAGAATACCTGAGATTTTGCAAATCATTATTAGTGCCTGAAAAGTTCCACTGAAGTTAAGGCAGTCTGGGATAGCTGCTGAATGCTGATGCAAAGGGCTGCCTATCTGGTAAAAACACCACCCAGAATATCAGGTAAAAGACAAAGAAGAAAAGGAAAAAAAAATCACCCACTCAGAAGAAGGTAGAAAAAATGAAAGAATTACAGTAACCACAGCAAACTTGTTTGTAGCAGGAGTTTTCTATCTTTGGCAAGTACTAACATTAATGCCAAAAACTTTCCAGTCCCTATTTTCCTTTCTACAAAATCCAGTCACATTTTCCCATTTTCCAGTCATGATACTGATGTTTTGGCAGACTCAGAGATGAAGGCATGACCTGGTTCACAGCAGTCAGAGTGCTTTGTGTCATTCTGCATCTCAAAATGGAGTGAAAATATAAGTGACTTTGGCTGACTTGTACAAAAACAGGAAAGTGGGGATGGGTGATTTGATTTCTATCTGTGCAATGCTCCATTAAGAAAGCAGAATGTTTCATTGTATGCATATTGCCTACCCCATTTCCAAAGCGGTCAGCATTGCTTTTACTTGCAAATATGTACCCTGCAAATATTTATAACTTTATTTCCTATCTACCTGTCTTATTCAATCTCTCAGTTAGTGTTATCAGATCCAAGGGCTTTGGAAGACAAAGTTGTCATCAAGAAACACTGAAAACAGCAACTCAAACACAGCAGCTGAACAAACACTCTATCTTCTGACCTAAGAACTACTTCACACATTTCAGTGAATGAGGGTTCCCCAGAAAATCCAGCCTCCAAAATCACAAAATCAGAGCCAAGTGCTCTAAATCACAAACATAATGGTACCTGAACATTTATTTTTACTCATATGTGAATAAGACAAGGACATATAGTTTTTCTAGTTGGTGAAAAAGAACAAGGGCATCATCCATACTTTCTGTGTGTGTCCATATTGTGTATAAGTTTACGGAGGTATCAGTACAGCTTGTGCAGGTGTAATAAAAATAGCACTATCCATCCAACTCATGCCAATAGTACTGAAGATGAGAGTGATGGCTGCCAAGATGGCCAAGGTTAGTTTTCTTTATGATTAGGCTCCGTTGAGTACACTGGGACTTCAATGTTGTTTACCCTGAAGAGCACTAGATGAAGCCTGTTTTTTTCAGAGTGTAGTACTAATTTGTGGACCCACACATGGTCTGGCAGTGATCTGAAGAATTAAAACATGGAAGCAGACAGGCCAAAGCTTTTCCAGTTAATGCTACTGACACCCAGGAGAGACAGCTACCAACATGTCCTGAAACCCTAAGCCCTACTCCCCTGGCTCTGTTAGTCTCCCATCGTTTCTTCTCAATTGCCAAAACTATATGCAATTCCTGTGTGGCACTGGGAAAATCCTGGGAGGGCTTATGACCTTGGACTTTGTGATGATGGAACTGGTGGTATTCCTGAAGAACCAGGCTGCTCCCAGAGGCAGAGAACTGTGTTTGCCTGGTGTTACACCTCTGCTCATGTCCATACATAACAAGTGGGCTGAGCATCCTGTCCTTAGATCTGATGGGTTGCTGTATAGTATTCCAGCTGTTGCTCACAGCACCCTGTACAATGTGAAAAGACTAATGATATATTTAAAAAGAAAGAAAGTAAAAGCACAGTATCAACCATAAATAACTAATATAAATATATATAAAGAAAAAAAACACCAAAGCAAAACCATATCACAAAGACTGTGTCTACTGCATACTTGAATCTTCTATAACAAATGAGAGATGAGGGCAGTAACAGATATATTTGCTTTCCCACATAGCAGTTTCTTTAACATTTGAACCCAAGCAATTACAGACCTACAACCAGGTCATGACACTTACCAGATGAGAGGATATGAGTCATCTGAGACTTATGGAAAAGATGCTGAAAGCAGAAGATCTTAATTTGGTCAGATACACAAATGGAAAAAAAAATTAATGACTCCCAATCTACCTTTGTCAGATTCAAACGTGGAAAATTTGACAGGCTAATTTTGTCTTATTAATATGTAAAACACCTACATAATCTTATAATTACATGCACATGGACAGACTGCAAAAACAGCTATAGCTAACATTTGTTGAGCTGATGACTTCCACTGCCTCTACTGTGAGTAAATCTAATTTGTTTGTTTTATGACTTTTGCCTACAGCTCTAACCAGGTTATTTTTCAAGGCTGGCAAAATAAGGACAATAAGGGATTGCAAAAACATTTAATCTCTAGGCTTTGGAAGGTCTAACTGTGCACAAGATGTATATGTAAGTGAGGAATTTTGAAAGATGGTGTGCATTACCTGATATTACACATTTTGGAAAATTGAAGAATTTGACACATTACTTTAGAGTGTATTTTGACCAAATTAGAAGAGGTCCTCTTGGCTACATGGGAACTGATGCACAGACAGTAGTTCTCAGAACTAAGCTGTTTTATGGACACAACTGAAGTGAAGCAGTTTACATAAAACTTAATACTGCCCTTATTTTTTCTTTACTGTCAGATACACAGATATCTGATACAGATAACTTAAGAATTTATAAAGGAGAAAACACATCTGCTTCTGTAATAGGTCTACCAACCTTCTATATGTGCTGTCTCAGTCTGTGAAAAAAAGAGTTTTTTTCTCAGTGCCTTCTATCATGTGCTGTTCAAGGTAAAAAAAAAAAGCTCAGTTTTCTAATTGAGAACATGACTGAACTAAGTGTGCGACAGCAAAACCAGTCATCTGTAGAAAGAAGAAACAAAAGAGGAAAAAATTCCAACTATTTCCGTTGGCAAAAGAAGGGAAAGGAGAACTAAACAGCTTGGTAAGCCACAAAAAGCTCTCTGATATTAGCATTAAAAAGGAAAAGATTCATATCATATTTCTTACTTTGGGAGCAAATTATAAAGATAAAATTTAAAAGGCTCTAATAATTAAAAAAAGCCCAAGAACCTATTTATGAAAAAGTCTTATTATTTAGCAATAATATTCAGGTTTTTGCCCATACATCTATTTCTTGATCTAATATTTCAATCTAATATTTAAGATATGTTTTTAGTAGATTTCTCAGAATTGCAAGTGTAAGTTTTAAAAAGAAAAACAGTAATAGAACACTAAGGAGGAAAAACACCCTGGATAATTTATAGTCATAAATAATTCTGTAAACTCACAGGTTCGTCAATCACAATTTTATTAATTAATTTGGTGGCTTCCCTTAATTACAGAATTTTAATTTGTTGCTTTCCCAGCAATTTCTCATCCTGGAAAAGGAAAGAGGTGTGAACTTTCTTCCCAGTCCATGTCAAAGACTCATCATCTTTTTCTGCTTCAGAAAGGCAGGAAAACCAGCTCCATTAATATTAGCAGTAGGTCTCATTCTTACAGAAATAGTATATTCAGCCTCTGGCTGGCTCAGAGATCCTGGACAATAGTGAGTGCAACTACAGCTTTCTGGGTTCACCCGAATAGCCAGACGCAGCCAGCAGAATTTAGCTGAGCAACATGCATTCTGATGTCAGAAGGAACAGGATCTTACTTTGCATTGATGGATCTCTTTCTCTTTGACATCTTGAGTTCTGTTTTCCCTCCTCTATTAGATATACCTCTACCCTTGTATAATATTTCTTGATAGAAAATAGAATGCTGCTTTTTTCTAGAAACCTGTATATGACATGTACTGTTGAAAATTTATTTCTAATCCAATTTTTTACTTGGAGATAGTTTTTGAATTAAAAGGAGCATTGAGTATTTCTTACTTTCTCATTAATGACAGAATCAAAGGAGCAGTCAAAACTTCTGTAGCCACTGTCTAGTTTCAAAGACACAAAAGCAACCAAAAAATTAGCATATTTACAAATGCACAAATGTCCATAAATGCTGTGTAGCAGTTTGGAGAGATGCCCAGGTGAGAATCACTGAATATAGACTCAACAAAGGAGGCGCTAGACTAAATCTGGACATACAGAATGACAAATAATGAGGCTGAACTGATGCCTTAAATGGCTACCTAGAAACAGAGACTAGAGAGGAATGAAGGAATAAAGGAGGTATTTATTTGAAAGGTTGTCAAAGGTTACACCCTGGGGGTCTGGAGGCTCCCCTGCCTCAGTGGATCCCAAGATGACAACAGGTCACGAGTTCTTCACCCTTTTACAGGTTTGGTCTATTTGCATATCAGCATAAATTCGCCAATTAAAACTTTAGCTAATGATGTAATTTCCCCAACCTTACCCCCACCCCCTCCCCAAGATGAAGGTTTACACTTTTGGGCCTAGGACAGTCTGGGTGTCCTTGGAGAGCAAGCTGGAGAGGCTTTGTTATATCTGTCTTAGCATGAGAGAACAGCACTTAACAAGCTACAGGAAACTTCAGACTTACACTAACAGTACAGGATTTGAAAAAAATATAAACGCTAAAACCTAAGGCATCAGAACCAGCAGATAGTAAGGAGAAAGTATCAGGAACATATTTCTACATCAGAATACTACCCCATTATTAAACCTAACGTAAGCACCCTGATAAAAATTTGAAGTTAAATAAAGTTTCTGGGCTAATTTTGCAATTTATCACAATTTCCTTAAATCTCAAAATAACCAGGAAGCCTAGGCATGACTGCACTGCATCAAAACATGCCATGGAATGTGTGCTAGTCCTGGTTTTTGAGTTCTTCTGTGTCTCCCTTTCTGTCCATGTTGCTGTTTCTTCCAGCAAGAAGGGTATAGGTAAGTCATGGTACACAGAGAGTCTTATCCTGACATGATTTCAGGGTGTATTTAGAGTGCACAAAAAACCTGGAAAACTATTTGGGGCCCTGCAGGTTAGGTGTATCTTGGCTGAACAGCTGATCAACTTTTCACAATAGCCTGATACATTTCCCGCTATCAGATAATTTGGATGCTGGTGCCTATGCTATGGACTTGGCACAAAACACATCAGCTGAAGTAACAGAAGCATGATTGCATTAGACAAAGAGTAACAAATTCTGCATTAGAGCGATACCGTGGCAATTGCATTTGTAGAATATTGCATTCTACTCATCCTAAATTATATAGCTGTATATGTGGCATAAATAATTGTATTAAAATAAATATACTCTATATGCTCACACAATATAACCCCTTTAAATAAAAACAAGCTTTAATTTATCTCCATTAAAGTGTATATTATATCCATCCCCTGGGGGCAGGGGGGTAGGTTCCCTGCTCAGGCAGTTACAAAACCACAGGATCACAGAATAATTTAGGAGGCTGCCTAATCCAAGCCACTCAAGTTGTCCAGTTGAGTTTTGAATACCTCCAAGGAAGGAGAACACACTGCCTCTCAGAGATAATATTCTGGTATTTAAAAAATAAAAAGACTAACTGGAATTTTTCAGGTTCCAGTTTATGTTTAGATCTTCTCTTCTTATTGCTCTGCACCTCCAAGAAGAGTCTAACTCTATCTTCTTGTTATCCTCTGATCAGGTGATTGTAGACAGCAATAAGATTTCCCCTTTGGCTTCTTATTTTCGGGCTGAACAATCATAAGTAATGAGTCTCCTCTTGTAAGTTCAGTGCTCTGGGCCCCTGACCATTGGTGGCCTCCACAAGTCCCATTCCGGCGGCACACCCATGTCTTAATTGTGACATTGTGCTTAATTGTACTGGGATGGCCACAACTGGGCACAGCACTGCAGATGCATCCCCCCAGGGCAAGTGGAAGGGTGATTTCCTGTACCCACTGGCTGCACTCTCATACAGCCCAAAGTGATGTTGTCCTTCTTTGCTCCAAAGGCAGTATATCCCATGAGGACAATTCCAGTCACAGTTTTGTTTTGTTTTGTTTTGCTTTGCTTTGCTTTGGTTTTATATGGCCTTGTGTTTGATTTTGGTCAACCAAAGCATCTTCCTGTTTTTTCATCTAATATTTTATTCTTGCCTAGGTAAACTGGAACTGTACAAGATTTGTGATGGGTCTTTTCACATGAAGAGATCAAACACATTTAGAAAGTTTTCCAGTTTGCTCAGGACAGACAGAGAGTACACTTCTACTCATTACTTAACAAATAGATGTTTCTTATTGAATATTCCTGCTTTTGTAATTTGAGCAGGAGTTTTCTGGATCTCAGTCTACACCCTCAACACTCAAAACATTTTATTAAAAGATTTCAGATGTGCTACCAGGGCTTTTTTTTCTGTTTTTTTTTTTTTTTTTTTCTTTCTGATGAATAAAACATATAGGAATTTTTAGGATTTGAATAATCCACCCATACAATAATTCAAAAAGGAAGAAAAATAATTTCCGTTCCAGTACATCCATTTTTTCAGCATGTATTGTGACTCCTGCTGCATCATCTCTTGTCTGTGAGTTATGTTTCCATAACCAGCAGGCTGTTTTCCCACCTCTTCTAATGGGTGAGCTGTAACAAAGGCTTCACACTATGGAACACTTAAAAGGCAACTACAGACTCCAGTTTGGGTGATTTTGTTCAGATTAACTTTGAGATTATCATCTTCTGAGGTAAGAAAGTGCAATTTCCAGTAAGATTATTTTTTAATCTTTTTAAAATGGCATGGTCAGTCTAAGAAAAAACTATTGTCACTTCTCAATTGCCACAGAATATTGTAAGTTCAAAACTCAGACCATGATCTACACTGAGCCATCACTAGACTGAAAGAATAGCAAGGAAAAACTTTGCTTCCTTTGTTGCATTTCCCTATTGTTATGTTAGGCTAAATTACTAATCTTGATTACTTGATCCTTTTCCTCATAATTCTTGCATTCTTGATTGTACAAGGCCTGAGAGTGATAAATATATAAAAATCAACTGGAAGCCTTAATTACAATTTTTAAGTTTTCTCCTGAAAAATTACTTTTGATGGTCCTGTTAGGTCCCTCCTGCACAGTGTAGATATCTAAGGAGTTACTATGTCACATTTTGAATATCAGTCATCATTTCAAAAAGATAACAACTGTTGCTTTTGTATCAGTCAGGACAGCAGTTCTAGGGCTGTGACCTGTTTCTTATTTGGGTAACTGCATTCTGTTCTATTTGAAAGCTTTTTAATGCTCCAATGAAATGGAACATTCTTCGTATCTTTTCAGAACAACTGCTAATGCTTTGGAATATTTACTGGCTGAGGCTTATATCAGAGACAGAACCCTTTTCTGATGAGAGAAGTCCTACATTAGCAACAGACAGCATGATGAATATATCAGTCTACAAGGGGCATCTAAATATCAGATGGGTATTTAGATAATTTTCTGGTTTAAGGCTGAATTTGCATTTATGATTTGCTTACTCAAAAACTGCTTTTGTTTTGATTTCATAATGATGCCTAAACCACAGAGGTGTAGCTCCAATTCAGATTTCCTTTAGGATCAGACATGGTACTTTTTGCCATATTCATGTTCCCTATTTCTTTGTAAAAGAATGAATATAATGAGGAATATGAAAAAGTAAAGTGTTTTGTAAACATCATGCATTAACCTGGAAATTGCAACATTCTTTTTCTAGAATACAGATAATTTTTAATAACTGTCATATCAAATGCATCATTCTCTCATTATGGTTTTTATTTTCCATTTCTTGTGATAGAACACCTTCACCCAAATACAAAAGAATCATTTTCCATCACTTAAAAATCAGGACTAAGCACTGTATTTTGAAAGACTGGAGGAAAGGGATTGAGCTGAGAAAGAAAACACATTAAATAATTTGAATGAATACAATTCATGGCAGAATGTTCATGCAAAAAAAAGCTGGAGTTAAAAACCAAAGGAAAAGATGCCATTTACTGATTTTAAAAATGTACAAATAATAGAATAGGTATGAAGTCAAATAAGAAAATCTTGAGTTATATTTTTAACCTTAAACAGTCCCTGTTTTCCTGGTAGGTTTTAACATACCCCTTTGGTGTATATCACTCATATGTGCTGTCTTTGGGCCAAAGAAGAAAATTTTCTCTTAGCACTGAGAGGAATGATACAGTTTGGACATCTTTGGTTATTGATGGTCAGGGTATTAAGAACATTCCTTAAATCCATAGAAATAATTTGGGGGACCTTAATACATTAATATAATTTACCTCAAATGTATATAAACATTTATAATACATGAGTTTGTATAATATATAATCTATAAAACTATATAAAATGCATGAACATTTTTATATTTAATGTTCTCCTCAACTTTTTTCTGCTGACTTCCAACAGCCCAGAACAAGTGTACTATTCATTTGTTGATCATATTCTATTAGAAATTGAATTCCAGACAGTATTTCTATCTAATCTCTCTGTTCAGATTTTTTTAGGCTGATGTTAGCAGATTTGAGGTGGTCTACTTGTTGGAAATACTGCATAAATCTAGAAGTTCTGGTTTACCATGAGATTTGTTTAGAATAAGTAATGCAAAAGAATAGGATGAAGGGGCTATGATAAAATAAAGCCAGCCAGGCTTCTGTTTCAGGCAGCAGAAACTCCCAACAGTACCCAAAATGTAACCATGGCATTGGTGTTACCGCCAGGACTTCTCCTTCCTATGCATCGCCTCCTTCAGCCCTCCTGCCACCCGCTGCCACTGCTCTGGTAACCTCATTCCTGCCTCACTGATCTGCTTTTCCATAACCAGTGGCAGGTTTTTTTTAAATTTCATGGCAAAGAGCCCCACAGTCCGCAATGCATTTTGCAATTATTTTGGTTTTAGATTTCTCTGTGTGCACTCGCCCTCCAAAGTGAAAATGTAGATATTGTTTTTATTTTAAGGATAGCAGAAGTCAAGGGAAAATCCTTAACATATTCCTGTAAGATGTGTTACAGCCAGAATTTCTAAGCCAGTGTATTTTGAGATTAATTTTAGAGCAGAATGATTAACAGCTGTAGCAGGCCTGTCTTCCTCTAGGGTTGTATTAAGTGAACATCTCCCTGAGTTGTATCTATATTTCTAGAACAAACTGCACTATGGCCTGAAGATTTGTCTTTTGTTTAGATGACTTTAACTTAATATCATTTTCTGTGAGAGGTTCTCAACACATCTTTTTTCTGTTAAATACTTACCAGAGAATTGGGGCCTATGATCAGTGGCAGACACCTCTAGGGATGAACACAGCACCAGCAATTACCAGTAATGACAGATACAACAAAGGAAAGTTTTAGCCTGTAAAAATCAGCACAAGAAAGTCTGTGCCTTTTACTGACATTAATAAATTTTCTTATTTGGAGTTAGCCTAAAGTACAGGGAACAAGGTCTCTTATGCTTTTCCATGTCTAGTTAAGGGACTCATGCACATTGTCATTTTGGGTGAATGTGAAAATAGGTTGTGTAACTTGAAGGTTTTACTCTGTGGCAAATCAGCCCAGGATTTATTACAGTTTAGTTTAGACAGCCTTCACACCTTATAGAAGATCCCACTTAACTGAAGTAGTGACATCCTCTTTTTCATATTCCAGACAAGTTTCACTATCGTTTTAATTTTAAACGGGCATGTAGTAATGCTAATTTTCAGTGAAGAAATTAAATTTTCTCTAATTCATTTAAGAAACAGAGCAACCATGATCCTGCAGGGGTATATATTCCCTTCACTTCCTGCTCTTTAACATTCCACATCCAAATCAGTGCCTAGCAGGCTTGTGGCTTAAATCTAGCTCTTTTTTATTCAATAATAAGTAATAAATTAAAATCTGATGAGGTTTAAGTACAGTGTTCACATGACAAATCTGCACTTGTGGATTTATTGACAATATTTTGCAGCTCTCAATTCAGAGAATTCTCTTTCCCAAGAATTTGGAATAAGTTATCCCTTTTCAATCAGTCAGATGTGAAATACTGGTTTTGTCTGACACCTTGACATCAGTTTACTCTTTAGGCAAGTACCCAGACCCAAAGGTACAAAGGTGAGAATGTTCTATGCTTCCTAGGAAACAATGACCTGGCATTTATTATCCTCCAGTAACACATTTTAAGGGAACTTTTGAACTGGGAGTACTAAAGAATATTGGTCCCTTGACAGTTTTTAAGCTAGTTCTGTCACTGGATCTCATTCAGCTGTGCTGATTAATAGCATTCAAGTATCTGATGCAAAATTCAGTCTAATATTCCAGCTCTTTAATGCCTGGCTGAGTCACAAACCATTAGCAATACTTTGTGTAGATTTTACTGTGATACAGTGTCTGGATAGAACTGAATCTTTCAAAAAGTGAAGGATTTCTACCTCTTTGCCTAATTTTAACATCACAAGGTACCATCCTTTGCATTTGAGCATTTCTACACAGAATTGCCAAGAACACGGACACCTTCACAGCTAATCCTCATACATTGCATCCATTCTTTACCACCCAGTTACATTTTTCACAGATTCACAGAATGGGTCAAGTTGGAAGGGACCAGAGGGAGTCATCTGGTCCAACCTCCCTACTCAAGCGGGGCCATCCTTGATTACATGGTACAGGACTTTTGTCTGGATGGTTCTTGAGTATCTCCAGTGAGGGAGACTCCACAACCTCACTGGTCAATCTCTTCTAGGGCTCAGTCACCTGCAGAGTAGAGAATTTCTTCCTCCTGTCCAGGTGGAACTTCCTGTGCATCAGTTTCTGCCCATTGCCTCTTGTCCCAATTGCTTGGCACCACTGAGGAGAGCCTGGCTCCATCCTCTTTGCACACTCCCTTTGGATATTTGTATACACTGATGAGGTCCCTTCTCAATGGTCTCTTCTCAATGGTCTCTTCTTGAGGGTGAACAGGCCCAGCTCCCTTAGCCTGTCCTTCTAAGAGAGATTATCTGGAGCCCTCATCATCTTTTTCACTGCCCACTAGATCTGCTCCAGGAGCTCCATGTACTGAGGAGCCCAGCACTGGACCCAGCACTCCAGATGGGCCTCACCAGGGCTGAGCAGAGGGGCAGGATCACCTCCCTCATCCTGCTGGCAAAGCTCTTCTTAATGCACCCAGGGTCCCATTGGCCTTCTTGGACACAGGGACAGCTTGTTGTCCACCAGGAGCCCCAGGTCCTTCTCTGCAGAGCTGCTTTCCAGCAGGTCAGACCCCAGCCTGTGCAGGGGCGCAGAGTTATTTTTCTCCAGGTTTAGGACCCTTGCATTTGCCTTTGTTCTCTGCAAATTATGGAAAAAAATACTGTGTTTCCACATCTTGCCTTTAACAAGTGGTTATGAAATACTGATAATTCAGAGCATGTTGTGAATATTACAAGGCTGAAGAGTCAGCTTTGAAATTTCATGGGACAACCAAGTCCCTGATGGGCAAGTAGACCATAAATAGAAACAGATAGAAAAGCTTGGGAATATAGTAAGTTTATGGAAGATTAATCCTTGCTAATATACCTTGAATTTACATAGGAGGGATGTCTCTTATGAAATTAAAGTTGGCAGCAAAGGCTGCACCAAAGTAAAAGAAAATTATTCCTACTTCCACTTACAGTGTGACTCAACTTCAAGATCACTTCTATTTCATTCAGCTTTTGAACTCTTCAGAATATGCCATAGTTATGTTCAGCCCTCTTTCATCTCTGTGTTAAAAAGCACTTTCATGTAAATTTGACAAGTAACTTACTTGTCTATGTCCTGAGGCCCTATCCAGTTGTCTATGATTACTTAAGGCTCACAATTCAATCAGGATATTAGTTTTAATACTTAAGATTTACTGAGTACTTCTTTCTGAATTTCAGAGATATTAACAGCTGTTTAATGTCACTGATAGCAACTTCCAGCCAACAAACAAGACTTCTTGCAATATCACAAATATTAAAGTGCTGGGAGTCATCTCATTCCACCCAGCAGCACTGGGTTCAATCATCTTTATACAGCCACTTAACATATTTATATAAAATATGTATTTCATATATACAGATAATTGAATATCATATTTTATATAAAGAATGCTTTATTTCCTTTGTCCTGAGGCTAGACTGAAACAAAATCACTTTGAGGAAGATGAGGGGTTTGGGTAAAGGTCCCCCAGCTAGGCCTTGAGGGAGGCATAGCTTGTGCCCTTTGACACCTCGAGGTGATGCATTCGTTGACAAAATATTTGAGAAAGCTTTTGAGGATGTCATCCAGCATGCAATAACATTCTCTGTGGGGCTGTAGAACCAGAAAGCTTCTTTACTCTTTTTATTTTTCACTCCTCACGCTCCTGCTTATTTGCTCAGCTACAAGTGTATTATATTCTGCATTTCAGTGAGTGTTAGCCAAAACATAAACAGACAGAAAACAAGAAATAAAATATATGACTCGTGTTGCAGAAACAGCTATCACTTTCGTGACTGTAATTCAATACCCATCTGTTTCTTCTCTCTGGAAAATTTATAAAGATAAAAGTGTCTCACAGCCCTCTACACCTCCCGTAGTGCTATTATTCCTGTGGGAACTTTAGCACCTGAGAGCAAGAAATAATGTGACATGTACTGTGATTATCTTCTTTTCCCTCATCTCCTTTCATAGCTCTTTTGCTTACCTTCTTTGCCACATACCTTGCTGTTTGCCAATCCCGTTTGCACTTACAATATGTTTCAATACACCCTTGCATTTAGTAAGCCAATAGTTTTGATAGCTTTTAGTAAATCTGATGGTTTAGCTTGAGCTAACAATACACCTGATAACAGACCACAGAGATTAATTACAGAGTGGCATGCCCTTGCTTAGAGGAAATGAAAGTATGCTTACAGTGCAGTTTCTGAAACTATGATTTTAAACAACGTAGTAGAGCACATTGATACTGCATTTTAAGGCTTTAGGGGTCTATTCATACCTCGTCATTTAGGCATTGACACTGCACTGCCAAAAAATCATGGCTCCTTGAGGATCAGATCAAAGAAGTCCTTTATGACTTTAATAAGACACAAAGTGGCTCTGAAGAGCTCCAGAAAATGGTCTCTTACAGACATCTAAGACTCTTACCTGACTGTAGAAGCCTAATCACAAGGTTCAGATGTGAACAGTTATCATCAAATCACATTCCCAATGCTGAGTGCTTCCATGACTTAGCTGCTACTCCAAAATCATGATCTCTGAGAAGTGCATATTTAATGGCTGCTGGCATTCTAATGTAAGTGAAATTCAGCCTGCTAACTGGGGGTCTAAATTTTTACAGAATAGGGATGAAAATGTGGAAAGACTTATCTCCAGCAACTGTAACATAACAAGTATGTGCTGTTATTTGCATGACAGTACTGTGTTTTTATCATCTACACCATATACTGAAATGTGGGGCTTTTCACACAGTTATAGAGATCTATTATTTTTAAATAAAAACATTATTTCTGTGATATAAGTAAAAGCTTCTAAGTCTCTCCTTATGCAAGCTGCTTTTAAGTTTTGACCATGAGCTCATAAGCTGTTTGAAGCAGTCTCTCCTCCTCTCTGCTTATAAGAAGTCAATCACATTTGTGTTTGTACTATATCCTGAACAATGATAGTAAAAAACTGTGATCCATTGATTAACTGAAAAAAAGGAAACCAATAGTTTTAACTTCTACATTTTGTTCTCCAACAGGCTGTGTGGAACAAAACTGAGGTCATTACAAAAAAGGTCTGTATGGACGAAGACGCCACTTCAGTGTCATCAATCGGTCCTTTCCCAGATTTAAACACTAGCTCACTAAGTGTCTATATGGAGCAACCTTGACACAAAAATGGAACACTTTAGTCCCAGAAAACGAATTTAGATCTTCCTGATCTTCAGCTCATACTTCAAGACTTTTTAAAGAAAAAGTCATCACAGAAAAAGTCATCACAGAAAAAGTCTGTGATTTTGATATTTGTACTGCTTGAGGAGGCTGTGTACTTGTCTTGTTTCTCACACAACATTGTCTTTTTCTTTAAGGCAAAACCATTTGAAATATTTCAAAGGGTCTATCAAAACTTTTTACTGTTTAAAAGCATACAGTTGAATGGTTGAAAGGTCAAACAAATGCTCAGGAACTACTTAAAATATTAAGTACAAATCTTGATCATTATAGTGGGAGTACAGTCAGTACAATTCTATTGCTATTCTTGACATATTATACAAGAATTGTGCTGAAAAACAAGACAGATAAGAAATTTTTTTAAGTGCAGCTTTTAGTCATCCACAGTTCTTGAACAGAGCAAGAAAAGAGATACACTTTATTTGAGCTCTCAGATATATTTTCACATTTTGATAGAATTTTAAAAAATGCAAGAGCATCAAACTCTTCAATGTTTTACTTTTTGGTTCAAAATAAGTCTGTTCATAAGTTCTTCCATACTGTTTGTTCTTTGAAAATTTTCTATTCAGTAAAATATTACTGAATATAAAAAATGTCAATTTTAGGTCTGAATTGAAAATATCAGTTTCAATTTTAATGACTTGCAAGTGAAAATTAGCTGTGGATATACCAGAAATAAACCTGGTTTTCTTTAATGCTGATTGATGTAACAACAAAGTGAATAAATGAAAATTAAGAAATCATGAGTAGAATGAAAAAAAGTTGATAGGGCATACTTTGAAATGTTCTTACTGAAAAACTTGTGATATCATAGCAATATCAGGGAAAGCTTCCAAATGATATGAGAAAAATCTAAGAGCAAAAGAAACAAATCAATCATAGAACATCTCGGGTTGGAAGGGACATTAAAGATCACCTAATTCCAATTCCCTTCTCAGGGGCAGGGACACCTTTCACCAGATCACATTGCTCAAAGCCCCATTCAACCTGGTATTGAACATTTCCAGGGATGGGGCACGAGGGTTATGGACAGAATAATGTAAAGAAAATAGCAAAATTTTTCAGTGTAAGTTCATAGAAATCATGTGAAGCCAATAAAAATTAAATTCTACTCACTTAGGTCCAATAAATTCCTTAAAGATAAAGAACCCCAAATACTTTCCTTAAATTGTCATTTCATTAAATGATAATTCAGCACAATTACTGTTACCATTTAAGATTTTAGTGTATTTGTCAGATCATAAAAATGAAATTAGGAAGGACTGCAGAAAACCTGGACATTATTTAACTGCTGTTTAGACAGATTATGTAAGCAGTAAACATTTGTATTTCTGGTAAACATGTATGTTTTTACATCGGCATGGCCTTTTTAGTGTAGAATTTTAACAGAAAAGTCATGAGCAGCAGTGGATGGAAACTATTTGTTGCTGCTTTCCTTTCAGGACCCTCTATTCAGGCCATCTGTGGCTCTTTACTTCTCCTATTCCAGAAGCAGTAAGAAGGAGGAAAGTCACTGTAAGGAAACATGTCCTCTGAGCACATTTTTGTAAAGATGCAGGCCGTGGATGCTGTGTGCACATGGGGAAGTGCAAATGAGAAAGCAAGGCAGTGGCAATAAAAAGGCATGACAACCAGCAAACATCAGGGGAAAACCAAAATGAGCATGGAGATGAACAGTAGTGGAGATGAACTTCTCTCTTCTCTGAGAAAAGGCAGACTGGGGAGAAGGGAGAAATTTTGTAGCATGAAAACCAGAAACTCAGTAGTCATTGATGCACTTCAAATTATTTGTTTTAATGTCATGTCATAACAGAACTGGATAGTGCCTCTTAAATAATTCTTTTAACACTGGTTCCACTGATAGGTTTTGTGAAAATATCTTCAGCTTCTGGTACTTGCTGGCCAAACAGTTCTTTCCCATGCAACATCAATGAAGTGAAACACTGCAGTTCAAGAACTATTCCTACACTCAACAAGTGTACTTGGAAATTCTGTTCATTCTACTGAACCTCCTAAAACTGTATAGAGGTGCCCACATAACATCAGAATTTTAAAATGCTAGTCATGATCGCATTGCCACAATTACTTGAATACTGAAAAAAAAAATATTTTTCTTCTATCTATTCTTAAAAGAATAAAAAGCAGAGTCCCAAAGCAGTCTATAAGCCAGTTAAAATATATATTTTGACAAGAATAACGTAGAAAGTACACATCACATTGAATAAAGTTTATATGAAGCCATTGCTTCTATAAACTTGCCTTATATGATTTCAAAAGACTGAAATAATTTCCAACAGTTATGTTCCTCTCCCTAAGAAGCTGTCCTTTTCAGTCTGAAGGTGTTTTGAAAGTAAAATAACAAAAGCAACTATTTAGTGGTGATCACAGTTTTTTTGGAAAAAAAGGTATTTTCTTTCAGAAAAGCATGTTACAACAACAGGGCATAACCAAGCATTTAACAGCACACTTTTCTCTATGTATCAAAAATATACTGATTCTACTTAAAGTCAGGAGGACTACTCCTATGCAAATTTATTCTTTGTATCTTTCAACACAAGTTTCTTTCCTGAGATTCCTATATAATGAAAATTATACTAAGGCTTGTGTTGGATTTTTGGGGTTTTTTTCCTCCAGTTAGTAGCTGTCTTACCGAGCTGAATGGGTTATGCCACAAAGCCAGCATTTTACACAAAATGCCAGCAATTAGCTGGTGACAGCTTCTTGGTCAGAACTAACCTGGGCTGAATTGCAACCTGCTATGTGCAGGCTGGCCAGCCAGTTCTTTTAAAATGTTCTCCCATTTCCCTGACAAAGTAAGAAGCAATGAATGCCTCAATTTCTAAATCTTTTGTGGAAAAGACGTTGTGCTTCTTGGTGTAGAGGATGCTTTGAGGTCCTGTAAAGAGTTTTACAATGCCTTGGTTTCCTTGCTACTGGAAAATGGATCTTGTAGCAGGATGGGTTTTGGAACCGAGTTTAATTACGAAAAAGTACATTGAACGTCTGAAGGGGACAGTGAAAAACAGACAAAAGTGAGCCGTCACTGCAAATAAATAAAGCTTGTCTTGCTGTCTTCTCTCCAAAGCAGCGAGCTAACCAGAGGCTTGTGCCCTCTGCTCAGTCCGGAGCTGCACTTCTTGGGATGGTGAAGCGAGAGGACGGACGGAGCACCGGCACAAGAGGTGGGGGAAAGGGATGAGATGATCAGGAGAAGCCCAGAAGCGCTGACCTAAGACACAGGGCGCCGGACGCGATGGGAAAGGGATGTGGGCACGGGGAGCGAAGGGAGGGGGACAGGCGGAGAGGAGGAGGAGCCGATGGAAGTGCCGCTGGAGGAGCCGCGGTTCCCAGAGGCAGCGCGGAGCGGTGGGACCGGGAGGGGCGAGCCGGCGCCCCGCAGCGCAGACCCCCGGTAGGGGCTGGAGGCGNCGCCGGAGCCTGGAAGGCACCCTGCCTTCCTGCCCGCCTCCCGCACACGCTCCCATCGTTTCCCCCCTCCAGGCTGCACCGCCCCCGGCTCCTAGTCAGTCCCGTCCCGGCAGCGGGGGCTGGGGCCAAGCCGTCCCCCCGAGAGCAGCACCATGTGAGCAGGACCCGCGCCACCGCCGCAACGGGAACGTCCAGGATGTAGAGAGCCGCCCGGCTGCCCGCACTCTGTCGCTGCCCGACCGCCTCCCAGGCCATAGACTCGCCGGCGTCCATCGCTGCCCCGGGCCAGGATGACCGAGGTGAAAGCCAAGGAGCCCAGAGCGCCTCCGCCTGCCACAGACGGGGCGGTCCTGCTGCAGGGTCAGCCCGGCCGAGATCCCTTCCGCGAGGAAGCGGAGTCCATTGACATCTCCCTGGACGGGCTGCTTTACCCCAAGAGCAGCGACGAGGAAGAGGACGAAGAGGAGGAGGAGGAGGAAGGGGAGGAGGAGGAAGAGCCGCAGCAGCAGCATCTGGGGCAGGAGGACGGCCGGGGCTCCCTCTCCTACCAACCAGGGAGCGGCTCCCTCCCGGTCAAGGACTCCCTGGACACCGTCCTGGACACCTTCCTGGCGCCCGCGGCTCATGCCAGCTCCACCGTGCCCGCGGCGCCCTGGTCCTTCTTCGAGGCGGAGGAGACGCCCGACGGCCCGATGAGCAGCGGCCCCTCGCAGAAGGCGGGCGA
>VZTN01000956.1:71687-93221 GCA_013400515.1 Erpornis zantholeuca
AGGAGGGGAGGCTGTGCCGCGCGGTGGGCGCCTCGGGGGGATACTGAGGGGGTGCCGAGGAAAGGGCGAGCGGAGTTTCTCTGGGCGAGGGCGTTTTTGCGCTTTTAGGCAGTGCGTGCTGCCCCATTCCCATTCCCTGCGCTGCCTGAGCGCACCGCGGTGTGCCGGGGCGGTGTGGGACCAGCAGTGTCAGCTCCGCAGCTGGCGCCTCGCGGCTTTGGGCGCCGTGACGCTCCACCAGATGCTGATTTGTTATCGCTGCGGGACTTCAGGGCCACCCGATGTCCGAGCTGATGCAGGGCATGCAGGTTCTTTAGGTTGCTCTCACTGGCAGCGATACTGTCTTCGTAAATACCTAAATATTTTCCAAAATACTATTCCCGATTTGAAATAAAACCAAAAAACAAACAAACCACAAAAAGCAGTTGTTTTCATACCAAAAAAAAAAAAGAAGGAAACTGAAACCCTTGTATATTGATTTTCTAGAATGAAATGGAATAGTGTCATGCTGAGATGTGCATTGCCTAGAAATAGATGCAAAAAAAGAGCATGCAATTGTAGAGTTTCAATGGAAATCCTTTCTCTTAGTAAATACATTGGTTCTTTTTCCTAGAGACAAATTGGAAATATCCTTGATATCCCCATCAGACTTAATTTCTGCTGAGAACGTGGCAGATGAATAGGGGGGTGATAAACTGATTATTAAAGATTTTTCTACTTGAAATGACATTTCTTATTTCCCATATGAAAGAGGCCTTTGAAATTCAATGGACATCTATCTGATTCTGTCTCTGTACAGGCAAAAAAACGTCATCACTATGACTCCACTCACCAGAGTTGTTGATCTGAGGAAGGTGAACATTTTAACAAAGAGTGTCTAGATGGTACCTTTTTTTACTAAATGGATTAAAATATAACTTCATGCTTTTTTTTGCACTGCTTTCCTATAGTACCATAGAAGAGGCAAACCATTGAGCAGAAAGGCAATCATACTTTAGTTTTTTCCTGCTCTTCTGTATCTTGATTACAAATTTTAAAATGAAGTTTTTAATATCAAACTCACTAATTCAGGTAAGTAGTTAACTGTGCAAAGCTAGATCTTTCATTTATTTTAATTCTTTTTCTTTTCAAGGCCAGATACAGAAACCAGCCAAAGTTCTCAGTTCAGTTTTGACTCCCTACCCCAGAAGATTTGTCTCATCTGCGGTGATGAGGCTTCAGGTTGCCACTATGGAGTACTTACCTGTGGAAGTTGTAAAGTCTTCTTTAAAAGGGCAATGGAAGGTACTATATGATGCCATTGTTCCTAATTTCATCTGAAATATGTCTTCTAGACACTGCTAGGACATACTGTTTGTTTATTTCTCATCTTTATAAATATTATCCCCATAGTCTTTTTTTTGTTTTTGTTTTGTCTACTCTGTTTAAATATTATGGTGAATATTGAGGAAGTTCTTCCTTAATTGATTTTTCTAGTATTATTTGTTTTACTTTACTTTTTTTTTTAATTTATTGTTTACTGTTTATCAGTTCACCTTTCCAGGTAGGCCGAGTTAAACAAAAATTTGGTGTATTACACAATTTGTTT
Source organism: Erpornis zantholeuca (assembly GCA_013400515.1). NCBI lineage: Eukaryota > Metazoa > Chordata > Aves > Passeriformes > Timaliidae > Erpornis > Erpornis zantholeuca. The sequence goes on from VZTN01000956.1 coordinate 73,276, forward strand.
TATAAAGTATAAATGGTGTTCAAAGGAAAATATTGTGGGTATGAACTAATGATAGGCAGAGAAGAATTTATTTTGGCTGTGAAATTTTTCTTGCTTTCAAATTACAGAGTTTTGGCTTCCTGGGAGCTATGGAAGTATTTAAAATTTCACTGTACTCTTTCAAGTCATAATAACAATAAATGTGTTTGACTTGTTCCAAATAGTCATTAAATTGCAAAGTCAAGCTGGAAGTTTAATGAAGCAGTAGCAATACCTATGTTTATTTTTTCTTTTTGGATTATATTATGTGCCTTGTCCACTGAAATTTCAAATAGCAATACAAGAGCAGACTCTTTTATATAGTTTGGCAGATAAGCAGTAAAACTAATCCTACTTTTTAGGCTTTGTCTCCTTTTTTTATTTTTTATCTGATTCTGTTAGAACTAGGATATTCAAATTTCTCTTCCATATATTTAACAAAACTATTGTTCAAATGGATAGGATTCCTTAAAATAAAAAAAATGCATCACATATTTTCTTGTTGTGATACTCAGTTTTTTCAGCTTTGTAGAGTTTATCTCTCTCCAAATAAAAAGGGGAATATTGGAAAAGCGAAATCTTAGTAAAATAATATAATTAGATTTTTGTTTCACAGTGCTGTTATTTTCTACTTTAGGCATATGCTCATGTTATTCCTTTATTTTGCATTAAATATTTTCAAAGGACTTGGTGGGCTAGGTTAACTTTTGACCCAGTGCCACATTTTCTCTAATATACCTAATGGGTTTCATGAGAAGACCACTAGAAATATTTGTGTTAGTCTGCAAAACTCTTAAGTCACTTGCAGGAATACATTTAAGTTTCACTGACTCTCTTATCTGGTCTCTTGGTTTGGCTTTGCTTTTTTTTTGCTATGTTTTGCTAAAGCGGCCAAATATTTTTTAAAACAAGTCAGGGAGCTGAAGTTTTAATACTGAGTGTAGTGTAATTTATGAGTGCTGTATTTTAAAATAAATTTTATTTTTGCTTTCCACCCATATAATAATATTGTAATTTTTTCTTTGAATTTGATTCTGTCAATTTTAGATTTCATCTCTTTTAATTTAGTACCCAGTTCTGTTTGCAGTAGGCGAACCTGCTCAAAAAGATACCTTACTCCTGTTCAGCAGAAATATTTTAATGAAAAGTGTTAAGAAGGAATATAATTCGATACAAGGAGCATCTCGAAATTGTTACCACAGATTATTCAAAGTCTGTATTTGCAGAGTCTTATGAGGTTAAGAATACAGACGTATATAGAGACAAATGAGAGGTCAATGCAGTTACATAAACAAAAGTCTTATGCTTTAAATAGAAACTTCATAATTTTAATTTTTAAATGATTCCACAGACTGAGAGTCTGGTGGGGAAGTGAGAGTCTTTTAGTAAGGTTTTTCAAAGAATGTACAACTACATCAGAAACCTGACTGTAATCAGAAAAGGTACAGGTTATTGAATCTGATGGGAGGGCATGAGCAGTGTGGGCATTGGCAAAATGAACGCATACAGTTATACCTGGTTTCGTGAAGAAAGTGCAAGACTACAGGGGGTTCCTTAGAGATGGACTGAGGGACTTCTTATTTTCATTGCACTATACTATATAATTACCAGGACTGAAACAATCCCATTTATTGATAGATGTTTTTATATGGGTTTTAAGTACTTTTTAAAAAATTCCGTATCAGAAATAATGATGGGAAATTGCTCCTCTGTAAGAAGAAATAGAGTATTTGTATTTTAAATGCAATAGAAAATGATGTTTAAATTTCACAGTGGCAATTGTATAAATTTGAGACATATTTCTTCCATGAAATGTTCCCCAACCCATCTTTTCTCAGACTGTAAAGGCATTATTTACCTTTTTAAATTTTTAGGGCTACTATAGACATGTGAGTTTATTAATAATAATTAATGTAAATAAGATATTAAATTTTGTGAGTAAATATTCCTGGTCAAAACTCTACTTTTCATATAATTTCTATGGTCTTTATGAGAAATTAAAACATGATTAGAAATAGCTGGCTTTTGCTATTTCATGGATTTTCACTATCTTGAGATTGTTTTTTATATGTTATGAGGTTTTATGCATAGATAGAAAAGTACTTAATACAGTAGCATTACATTTGTTGGAAAATGTCTTTTCTATTTTAATTATCTCTGTAATCTGAGATGAATTTGCTGTTTGAAATCAAACAGCCTATGTATTTTTTGTAAATTTTTTTTCACAGAAGTTTTGCTGTTCATACACAATTTATTTTACCTTCCCTCGTGTGAGGACAATACTTTATTGGTGAAATACTTCCATTTGAATAAAATGGACTGCTAAGTTATCCAGAAAACTCTTTTTTCCCCCATATCTAATATTTTTGAAATAAAAGTAGAGATTATTTAAAATACTCAGACTGAACAATCATTTAAAACTGTAAATACTGATTATGACTTAATCATACATTTGAATGTAACTACTACATAGACATACAACTTAACAAGGGGTCAGAGTTGTGTGAGGATCACAGAGATTACCTAGAATATTTCTTGGCACTGAATTCTAAAAATATGTATGATTTTTGTAGATACTTTCTATCTTTTGGCTTCTTGGTTCCCCCAATGTGGTTATATATATATGAAGAAAACGTTGTTGTTAATACAATAAACATATTTTTCTCAAGTCAAAATCTTGGAGTAGGTTAAACAAAAATACAAGTCCTTACTTTGGGAACCTCTAGTATACCAGATACTTTAAAAAGTTACTACTGCAAGTGAGGAGGAGAAAAGAGACAAAGATACTAGGTTGTTTTCTCCTAGGAAACAAATGTTTGCATTTAGAGGTTTTCTGTTGACCCTTAGAAATAACTACTAGTCTGTAGATTCACTTAATGTACAAAGAAGTTACAAGGCTTTTTAAAAATGCTTGAAAGATCTTCTTTGAGTATATTGAAAACAACAAAAGTTACTGCTATTTCTATTGCTATATTTAGCAAAGAAATTTGAAAAGACAAAGTTGGGTAGTGCTGTTCCCATCAATGAGCTGAGAGCAACAAGCTTTCTGGAGATAGAAGTCAAAAAAGAAAGGAATAATACTCAAAATGCTTTCAAATATTTAGAATTGCTATGTTTGTAAAGTAATTTGCTGATTATGATCAGGCATTATTTAAGCACTACCAATATATCTCATTCATGATTACAAAACATTGAGGAGAATATTTCTAACAAGGCATGAGGAGAATGAAGACAAGATAGCAACTTTTACTTTTCTTGGACTAAATTGCCAAACAGTCAGTGATGTCATATAAAGATTCCTTCATATAAAACCATGCAGGGCAGCTATGATCAAAATGCTTGTTGAAGACCATGACAAAACGTCTGTCCCTGAACAGGAACCCAGTGTTAAGAGTTTTGGGATTCTGGAGTTACACTGTTGCTAACACAGGATTTCTTGTTAGTCTGCATTTTTACCTTCTTGCTGAAAGTGTCTCCTTTGCAGTGGTTTTACCAATGAAAATTTTAAATTACTGAAATCCTGAAAAACAATTCAAGTGCTTTTTTTCCTATAATAAAGTCTCACTTCTTATTTTTGTTCTGTATTTATATTTGCGGTTTGTTTATATTATTGATATCTAAGGAAAAGTAGTTGCCCAAACCAAGGTGTTTGAGACCAACATGAATACATGATATTACAGCACATCAGTCAGAAAGTGACTCTTGGTTTGTTTAAATACCTGAGAAAGTGTTAAAAACTTCACCAAATGATTGTATAACATTTGTCTAGTTTTAATATGTGCTTTAAGGTCAGGGCAGCAACTCTGTTGCATCAATGGCATCAGGGAACAAGCTCAGGCATATGGAGCAGATAATATTTAGCTGACCAAGTGTAAACTTTTCTTCTCTCTGAGCCCTGAATTTGGTAAACTGGCTGAAAGTATGATTTCTGTGAGAGTTTTTCAATGTCTGTATGTGGGGATCTTCCACAGAGTAATTGATGATGATCTGCACTTACACAGTAAGAAGGTTGATCACAAATTCGACCAAACTTTCTGATGAAGTTTATCTGACCTTATCAGTTTTATGATAGGCAGTTTTGTGATGGCAGTGTGATTCACTGTGTACATAGTGAAATACTATGCATAAGGGAAATTGCTTGTCTAAACAGTTGTGCTTTTCCAAACCTAAAGAATATAAGATGGTACAGCATGCATTTAAAAAATACCAAACACCAGTATGAAATCCTCTTTGAAAACAGAGAGAAATACAATACTGTAGAGACCCTTTCAGCTGTAAAATTGATGGAGCAGGTGTTAAAAGGAACTTAAAAAGCTCCTGTTGAAAGGAAAGGTTTTCTAATTTTTAATCCAACTTTCCAGTCTGGATCTTAGGATCAGAATTTGGTACAGTACAGAATATACTGTAAACCTGATGGTGATGAAATTTTCAAGAAGTATAAAACATGCAAACACACAAAGCATAGACAAAGCAGGTTGAGAGATAATGCTTTTCACTCAATAGAACAGATTTGATGTTATTGAAGTTCTTCTATTTTGCACATGGCCAAAATATCTTACAGTACAGTAATCTAAGTGAATTTTCAAATTTAAATGTACAAAATTGCTTTTTTGAGGAGCCTAAAATACAAAAGGAAAATGTCACTTTTCTGAGTTCAAAGAATTTACATCATGGAAACTAAAAGAAGAAAATCTGCATCAATGCATAATTTTATACCTTCATCACACTTCAAAAGTATTTGTTGTCCAGCAATTTGACAAACAGCCATTTGATGAATTGATTTGTATGAGGCAGAACAGTGAAGTGAGCTGAGGTGGCATTTGTTCAGGTGCTTTGACTCTTGTGCTAATGCTGGGCTTCCCACTGCTCTAATTGTGACTTTACCAGTGTTTTCCTAGTAGACATGGCTTAGAACAGTTGCAGAAATGTCAATTCCCTAAAATTTCTGGTTTAACTTTTATGTAGTATTTTAGAAACAGTATTGTATATTATCTTAAAAGTCTTTTCAGGTGGGTTAGGAGCTATTTCAGGTAGTGTAAAACTGCTTGCTTTAAAGAACACCAGCAACTGACTTCTCAGGGTTGCTAATACCATGTTCTGACTTCACATGTACACATGTGAAGTGAACTCATCTTAAGTTCATTTTACAGTGAATGGAGAGAAACAAGAAATTTTAGGAAGAAATCTGCTGACTTATTTCGAATATGTACTTGTGATGAAAATTGCAGTATTCTAACAGTAACTCTTTCTCAGCACTGAGTGTAAGGGAGTGTCAGATGACCATGTACTCTGTTTGCATTCGGTGATATGAATCCTGCCTGTATCACCAATGTAGCTATCACAGTTCTGTACTATAGAAAGGAAATATAAGAAGCATATAAAATACTCATTTCATATTGCTTAATTTTATATATAGGGTACTTTAGATATTATTATATTATTTCACGTATAAAAATCATACTTAGTTAAAGTATTAGAATATTTATACATTATATGGTGTAAGTATATAAAGTGTAAGCATTTATAGCAAAAGTGTTCTCTGCTAAAAGTAGATTTGTGTTTGACGGTGTCTATCATCTTAAATTGTGTATTTGTTCCACAGAACTCATGATGTGTCACTGGTAGTATTTTGATAGATGTCTACACTTTAGAATCTAATTAATCAAATGGAATCACATTAATCGTAGGTGTTTCAATCAAGAGGCAGCAGTATCTTGCACATTGCTTTTTTCTGCCACTAATATTTCTGTGTTTTTCCACCTTTATTGCTCATATAGTGAGTGACCCTGTCCCAATGGTTCAGTTGTAGGACAAGTCAAGGAATATAAGGAAAATATATATGAAAAAACTTGTCATGGCAATGTGCTATGATAATTCCACTAAGATTAGAATGATAAGATGACTGAAATGCAAATATAAAGAGTCTTAACTTGAGAGAAGAATATAACACTCAGGGATCGAAAGCAGAACAACTAATACTTTAGTTCTGTATACCTCTGAAATAGTTTGTGTGCTTTTCAAGTAGGTTTTGTGTCCAAATCCCATGTTTTTTATTTGTAAGAAACAGACTCTCTATTGACAAAAATGCTGACACTTCCATCATTTTACATATTTATATCACTGGTTGGAGTTAATTACTTAAAAATTATGACCAAGGAACAGTTGTGACACAAAGCCATAAAAAGAATTGGAAATACTGACTTGTAGAAGCTACCATATCTTCCTGAAAGGGTATTAAATGTGGAAAATTTTTACTGTTGTCAGTTCCCATATTTAGACTCCAAGACTTTATGCATTTCAAGGCACTGCAGTGGTAAACAGTCTAGGCAAACCAACTGAAAATCAATATGAAACAGTATTCCTAATTTTGCAGTTCATTATAGTTTCTGTGAATTATGACTTAATCTCGTTTCATTTTGTTTTTCTGTAGTTTTCAGTTTGTTTTGTTTTCTCTCTCTTGGTCAAAATGATGGAACAGACAGGGAAATGTAAAAAGATTAAAAAAAAAGGATTGTAACTTTTGACTCCACCTGGAAATGAATGAAAACAAGATAGCTACATTTAATTGTTCTGCCTTGTAGATATCATTTAAAAAGTATTCTCTCTTCGGAGGTTGCTCTTTGGAGAACTGATTTTGGAAGGAAAAAGACAATAGTATTGCAGGATTCACAGCAAAAGGCAGAAAGATTTTGAGATCAGTATACAAGAGGAGGAAAGAATCAGTCAAAGGTGTTATAAATAATCATTTTTATTGCTTTCAAATATATTATGAAGAAATATATTATTATGAAGAAAGACATCACACATTATTTCAGTTAGGTTTCAAGGTGGAACACATTCACAAATTCCTCTGCTTTCCACTCTTTGCCCTCTTTGGTTCATTGAATCCTTAATTCTTTGCTGTGGAGAAGACTTGCATCAGTAGCAGGTCTTTCTTTATACCAGTATAGCCAATAGAGTACAAGTCACAATGCCTACTTAAGAATGGAAAATGAGAATTTTACTTCAATGGGCAAAGAGGTAAATGTAAATCTTTATCAAAAGATTATGCATGGTAAAGTCCGTGGAGGACATGGGTTTTGGGTTAGTAGTTAAGAGTCAGAAGTCAGGGCTTTTTTTATTTTTGGAGAAAATACTAACAGAAAAATAAAGTTAGTATTAAATTATAAAAAAACCCGACAACATTATCTGAGGCTCATGGAACCTCGGAGACCAATAGCATGGAATGGCATACAGGGACATGGAGACTGTGTAGTAGACATTTCTAGTTCTCCAAGACCAAATCCCCTAAAATCACATACTGAGAGGTAAATTCAGCCCACAGTTGCTGGTTTGCACATTGAAACAGTATAAATAGGAGAGTGTTATATTTAGGTCTGGGCTAAATTTTATATAATTGTACTTCCCATTTTACCAAGGATGACCTAGGCCAGACTGTGTGCCTAGCTGTGGGAAACCTGTCATATCAGAGCATATACAGGATAAGGATTACCCTGTATTTGCCCTGAAAAGTCAGGTTTTCCACAAGCTAAGGACTAGCCTAGTCTATTGTCTTAACTTCCAAAAGTCAGATTTTTACTCAAAAGCTACATCTGCACCATTATGTTTGGTTTAGGTATACAAGTGAACTTATTTTCCATTTTTTAAGTTTTAAACCCATGTTTATTGTCAGCTTCCACAATTCCATTGTGGTTTTTGGTCTGGTTTGGTTTTGGATTTTTAGCTATTGATTTAATTGTTGTTTTTGAAGAAGTCTATAAGGGGTAAAACATACTGTTAGGTAATTACTGAGCAAAACCTTGAGGCTAGCCTTCAGGAAGCAAAAAGTCATCATTGGGAGATATTTTGTGGTAAAATAATTTGCGAAGAGATGCAATAGATATCTGCAAGCTGTAGACAGAAATCTAAAACTAGGCTAAATAAAACACCGTGATGTGTTCTCCAAAGAACAGTCCTGCAGAGGTTGATGGTTTTATACAAAAGCACTGGCAGTTAAGAGAGATCCAGGGAGGCAGAATCACATTTGGGAGAGAGAAAAAAGTTGAGATAGTACCCTTCTTTGCAGACAGAAGGAACTGAGAGTTTGCAAACAAGTGCTTTGCTTCTGTGCAGGGTGGCAGTGGCTCAGCACAGAGGCACTTACCCAAATAACTGATTGCTGTACTGATACCCTAGGTTCACATAAAGCTTTGTGTTTTCCATATTTTGTACATCTGCAAAGTCTCTGCAACTCATGAGTTTACTTGAGTGATTTTAAGTGACTTAGAGCATGTCAGTGAGCTAAGTTAATAGTGCAGTTTGTAAATATTGTATGGGCTACTTCCAGCACTGTTTGGATTAAAAACCTGCCAGTATAGCAGTAGTCATTGAAGGACCTAAAACTGTGTTTGCCTGCCTACATTAGAACTTGCACCTTTGCTAACACAAATGGATTTTGATGGAAGTTAAGAAAAATGCAAGAATCTAGAACATTTGAACGACAGAGGAAATCATAACTGTTATTTTCTAACTCAAGCTGGTCATAAGCCAATACATTGAGAGTGACCCTCCATGTGCACTTTAAAAAATAGTGAAAAGTAAACATGCATAAGAAGCTTAACATTTGATGAATATTTCTGAAGATGGGGCAATTGCCAGAAAGTTCCCAGGTTCATATTTTTGTAAGAAATGCTAATACCAACTTTTACTTTCAAACTTGTGCTCTAGTAGCAATACTACTGCTATCCTAGTTTTTTTCTGAGTATTTAGTTTGCTTGTTTGTTTTTGTTTTCGTGGTTATAATGATAGTAGTCATAGAAAAGATACTGAATATCAAGTTACCAATGGAATGGTGATTTTATCTTGACTGGGGTTTTGGATACTTTATTAGTACATGCATTTGGTATAACTGCAATGCTCCCTTATTGAAGACAATTAGTTCAAATCTAGATGATCCTGAAGATTGAACTGTAGCAAATGTATTTTCGAATAATTATTTTATCATCCCAAAAGAACCTTCTGAACATCTTCATCTAACTAAATATTGTCCTATAATTTTGAAATTAAGCAAATATCTGGCATGTGTTCATTTCTTACACAATCTCTCCTTCAGATGGCTGCTGCCCCTGAAGTATTAGTATCAAACAAGTAACCATTTCTCAAAACCCAGCTCTGCACAATGGTAGAAGTGATTTCAATTGTGGACATTTACTCAGATTTATCTATTGAGATGAGAGCCACACAGATCACTGTGATTTAAAAAATCCTTTACAGATGAAACTGAAAAATACCAAACAATTGAACCTTACATGTTTTCCAAAAATGTTGCAGCTGAATCAAAATGAATGGAATACACTTGGGACAGAAGGTATCAGGGAGAGGTGGGCTAGAGATGAGTGGAGTGGAAAACTCACATGAAGGTTTAAGTCAAGTGCAGGATATGACTGTAGTTTCTTAATAGTCTTGAAAACAAGGAAGTTGCTAGCAGTAAGCTTCAGGAAGTGCGTGAGTTTTTGTCACCATAGTCCCCTGGGAGCATTGGGTTGGCAGCATTTTGGCTTTAAAGCAAATTTTACTCTGCCTAAATTGTAGTAACAGGTTTAATTTCTGGCCTGGTATACCCTGGGCAGAAAGACTATTCAATCCTGTATAATCTGAAACTTCAGAACATATGAACATGGAAGTGTAGTTTTCATGACTGTGATTCAATTACAATTTGTTTTGTAAATGTGAAAAACGTTGTTCATTCTTAGATTTATAACAAGCAGGACAAGGTTTATATGGATTCAGATCATCTTGTGTAGACGTAACCAATTCCCTGGAAAAGAGGTCCAGAAGAAATCCTCTTTCAGGGAACTGAAGAAAACCCCCAAAACAAGAGCAAACAAAACTTTTAACTATACTTAAGCTTTCCTTCATAAATTAGCTGTGCATTAAAGCAATACAATGCCAGAGAGCTGGGATAATCTCAATGGATTTTAATTAAACTAATGGAGTTTTAAAATTGTCATTGCTTATCAAAAGACTGAATGCTTTTTGTAGCTTGTAAAGGCAAAGAAAGATGAGGAAAAACTGCAAGTAATCCCAAGGAAGAATTGTTCAAAATAAGTGTTTTGCTTACTGGTCTGCTGCCAATAGCAAGACAGATTTTTATTCATTTGTCTACTTTTGGTAATGTTTCCTGTAAGAAGGAGTCCACGATTAGAATTAATGAGAGGAAGTAAATGAGAATTTCTTCTGATTTAAAGCATTACTAAGGTCTGTTTTGTTGCCAGGCAGTGTGTGAGGCAACTGTTTTTGTTTACCTGTAGTTTTCCAAATAAACCTGAAATTGTTATGAAAATGAATTTCAAACAATTGGGTTCCTTTCACTAAAGCCAAACAGGTTGTTCTTAAAGTTATGGTTAAGAAGTAAATTATTTATCTTTAAAAATGTTACCACAGAAACAAATGCATTGTTTCACATGGTTCAATGCTAACTCTTTGCTAGATCTAGAAATCTAAAAATTTAAAAGGTTTGGTACCGAGTTCTTTTATATTTGGAGATTCATATCCACAGAATTCTATTTAATCTTTTGCTTGGCTGAAAGCTAATTTCATTTAAAGGATTCCATTTCAATATAATAATTCCAGGCTCTTTCTAACAAAGTCATTCAGAATTAAACAATAAACTAAGATAACCTAAACCACACAGTTACAGCCTTCTTCTGTTTGTGTCTTTTGGCTGTGTTGGCTGCACCTGCTCAGATGGTGTTTCAGCAGGTTTAGTACAGAACTGCTTCTCCATCAGAGGTCATTTACTCTGCTTAAAGGGCTTTTTTTTTTTTTTTCACTGCCCCAACTTCTTCATTCTGTTTTCTGTCAGAAACTCTGCATCAATCCAAACAAAATTTACTCCAGTTCTTAGAAAACAGGATTAATAGCTTCAAAGATAAAGAAGTCTTAAAGAAACAGTTGGTCTGTCCTCATGGTTGATTTACTTAAGAGATATTGTTAGTACAATAATTTAAGCAGTTCCTGCTGCCTGCTAGTTATTTTGGAATTTAATAGATGGGGAAATTCACCCTTAAACAGGCCAAATAAAACATTATATTAAAATAGTAACATAATTAGTCAAAAGGTAGCATAAAATGAAAGAATTTTCATTTAATGGTTCAAGTACACTTTTTTGAATCTTCAGTTATTTTTGGAACAATTCTACGCAGAAATAATTTTGTCCTGTTAGAAAACATAGTATTCATCCTGTTTTTCTCTTGCCTGCAGGGCAGCACAACTATTTATGTGCTGGAAGAAATGACTGCATAGTCGATAAAATCCGTAGGAAGAACTGCCCAGCGTGTCGCTTGAGGAAGTGCTGTCAAGCTGGTATGGTCCTGGGAGGTGAGCTGTTTTTCAAATGGACTTATAAAAATAGGCAGTCAAGTGCACTATCTTCAGTCTGTTGAGGTTAAACAACATTACTTTGGTAATGTAAAGGAAAGAACCACATTCAAATGTTATTTTTGGAAGAATTTCCTGATGTTTTATGATTTCTTAGAATTTTTCTTCAGTGAGTCTGGAAACCCTGAAACAAAAATACCTTTTGTAGGAATCTCTGTGTGCCCTTACACTCATTTTCTTGAAGGGAAAAGCATTATGTCTTTGGTGTGTATTTATTAATAACTTTGGGTCAGATAATTTGATTAGTTTAATTTGGGTCATTTAATTTGATTAATTTGATTTTAAATTTAATTTAAAAAATAAAGAAGTAGATTGAAATTGACACTAAAATCAGGAATCAGTACTGTCCCATTCTCCTTTGTGTTATGCCCTCCATCATTGCTTTGAGTAGATGTGAACAAAATTGTATCCTTCTGTTCCATCAGAGAGGGCCAGGCAGTGGTTGCACCAATACTGAAGTCTTTGCATACCAGATGCTGGGAAATCTCATCATTGTAGTAGTTCTTTCTGTAACAGATTTGGGGTGTTTTTATGTATCATTAAACAAAATTGAGCACTGTGCCTTTGAAAACCTACAGGGAGAAAATGGTTATGATCAGGTAGTCACATGGCAAATTTTACTGTGCTAACAGGCAGGAATGATGCTTATTTTTACTGTATTTTTTTTTTTTTTCATATTTTGGATCAGCACAAAGCTTGGAAATATGTGGGTAAGACTATAAGGAGGGGGCTATATAAAAATGATAGAAAGAACATATTCCTAAAGGGGGTTAAAAAAAAAAGGAAGGAAAAAAACCTGCTTTATTTCCAGTATAATCTGTTTTAGCACATCAAAGCCCTCTGTCTGTCTGCCTCTTTTCCTCCTCTTCCCTACGTTCCCTCCCCAACATTTAAGTCTTGTTTTTTATCCCTGAAGGAAGAGCTGGCACTATATACTGTACATCATTTCATTATCTTGCTGATCAGCATCCATTCCTAATTAAAACATGTATGTAGTTTTCAGACGGATAGTTTGATTGCACAGCTCTGTGTTTCCAGCTCCTGTAAGCTGAATGCAAGCTCCATGGAGCTGGAATATTCTGCACACACAACCATTGTCTCATTCTTACATGGTCAGCCAAAAAAAAAAAAAAAGGAGGTGACAAGCACATTGGTGCCACTGGGCTGAGGGGAGAAGGACAAAAGGAGAAGAATATGTCCTTTGGATCCTTCTCAGATTGAAGTGGTATTTTAAAGCTGGAGTAGAGGCTCAGTGGAGAAACAGTATTACTACAAAGGCAGAACCTAAAGCATTGTTTGCTCAACTTTGGGAGAGTTTGCCAAGGTGGCAGAGGTCCAGAGTAGAATACAGAGTAAGAATGAAGACTCAGGAAAAGAGGAGTTGGCAAATGTAGTGCCTGCCTTTTAAAATTTGGGAAAACATGCAAGGTTTGCATGATCTCTAAAATACATACCTGCCTAAGGCAGGGGGCTTAGACTAGATGATCTTTAGGTCCCTTCCACTCCAAACCATTCTATGATTCTAATAGGTGTAAATTAATACAGATAGAAATTCATTCCTGGCTGTGAATTTTCTACAGCTGAGAGTTTGATGATGATCTAACCTGAATTTTCATTTATGATACCCTGAATAACACCTATAACTAAACCCTACATGTTTCAACATCACAGGCAGCAGTTTCAACAAGCAGAAGGGTGTGAGATATCTCACTGTCACTGTCTAGTCCTTTTGCTTCAGCAGTGTTCTGCATAGTAATCAGCATAGTCTCCTGCTACATAGGAGAATTCACCAGAAGATTTGACTTCATTCTACATTTTGTATGCATTTAAGAATGCTAGTTTTCCTAGGATTTTTAAATATTTACATTTTGCTCTGGGAGTATGTACTAGAAACAGAAAAAGTTGGACACTTTTACAAGCAATACTGATGAGATGGTATGTCCTCATTATTCTATCCTCTTATCAGGATGTTATGTCCTCCTACAAAACCTGAGAATAAAGGTGCTCTGACTTTTGTTTTATTGCTATCACGTATCTCAAGAGAGTAAAATCTTAATCTTTCTCATCACCTTTTTCAATCATCTTTTTTTCTCAGCTATTGTAAAGCATGTGTAAATATTTTCTTTGTATTTAATGCTAGATTGATTGTTTTATCTTTTATCTAGCTAGTTTGTTGTGTTGCTTAGTCTTCTCCTAAGTATACCTAATCAAAGCTGTCTCCCACTTTTTGAGAAGCCTGTGCAGTGTAGTTTCTCTAGTTTTTAGAGGAACACGGCATCTTATCAGAACTCTGCCCTGATATCCCCACCTACACCATCTTCTGGAAAGAAGTTATCTGGCAGCAAATACAGAGTAGAAGAGAACAGCTGGGCAATGGAAAAAAGGAAATATTGAGTGGAGCTGTGACTGTGGCATCTCTATTTTTTTTTTGTCAGCTGCCTCACATTAAGTGTAGTATTCCAGGTGCTCTTAGTGATCTCAAGGGTTCTGGGGGGATTAGGAAGCTAATTGTTTTATGCAGACTGAAATAGATTGCTTAATACTGAAAGAAGACAAAAAGACAAATGTAGATCAAAAATGAAGAAAACTGGAGTGAAATTATACTATTAGTAAACGGGGATTCAAAATTCCAACTGCAAGTAAAATCTCAATGTAGACTGTTAATCATTGAACAATCTTTCTATGGTTATTGCTACCTTTCTTCCTTTTGCTCGTCTGCCATTTCTTACTATTCCTTTGTTGTATCACATGAGCAATGTTTCCTACCCATGACTTGATGTGCTGATCAACACAGTATGATTCATATATGGGGTGCTGCAGGGCTTGGATAATTTTCCAAAGTGATCAAAGGGCCGGGAAGCCTGCCATCTGGGGAAAGGCTAAACATGAGCCAGCAGTGTGCCCAGGTGGCCAAGAAAGCCAGTGGCATCCTGGTTTGTATCAAGAATAGCTTTGCAACCACGGTTAGGGCAGGGATTGATTGTTCCTCTGTACTCGGCACTGCTGAGGCCACATCTCGAGTCCTGTGTCCAGTTCTGAGCCCCTCACTTTAAGAAGGACATTGAGGGGCTGGAGCATATCCAGAGAAGGGCAGCGGAGCTGGGGAGGGGTCTTGAACATAAATTCTATCAGGAGCAGCTGAGGGAGCCAGGGCTGTTTAGTCTGGAGAAAAGGAGGTTCAGGAGGGACCTTCTTACTCTACAGCTCCCTGAAAGCAGGATATAGCAAGATGAGGGTTGGCATCTTCTCCCAGGGAATGTGTGACAGGATGAGAGGACATAGCCTCATGCTCTGCCAAGAGAATTTCAGCTTGGACATCAGGAGGAAATTCATCATAGATAAGGTTGTTAAACTTTGGGCTGCCCAGAGAGGTGGTAGAGTCACCATCCCTGGAGGTGTTTAAGGAGAGGCACTTAGTGCTCTAGTTGACAAGGTGGTGATGCATCAAAGTTTGGACTCAGTGGTCTTGGAGGTCTTTTCCAACCTAAATGTTTCTGTGATTCTCTGATTCTGTGAACTGGGTTTGTTCAGCCTTGAGGAAAGAAGGCCTAGGGGACACTTTATCACAGTGCTCCACTATTTAAAGGATGGCTGCAAAGAAGATGGAAACTCCCTTTTTACAAGCAGTCACATGGTAAAGGCCAGGGATAATGAGTACAAGTTACTCCTGGGGGATTCTGATTAGACACAATAGTAAAATATTTCCCAGTGAGAAAAATAAGCCATTGGCATTGTCTCCCAAGAGAAGTGGGGCCTCCCCACTGTTGAACACTTCTAGGATTCAGCTGGACAAGGTACTGCGTCATCTTGTCTAGACTGTGCTTTTGCCAAGGAAGGTTGGACTGGGTAGTCCTTGAGGTCCCTCCCATCCTGGTTTTCTGTGATTCTGTGCTTCTGTTATAAAAACCCATACGCAAATTTTCAATCTTGGAACAAATTACATACTTAGAGACATCCTTGGGTATTTTAAATTAATTAGAATTGGCAATACTTTAAATCTCTTCTTGTGTTTATGGCTTGTATAGATCAAGATTTTTGTGCATTTTGTGCACAAATTTACATAGATATGTTTTTATTCTTTTACCCCTGGAGCTTAATTTCTTGATGCTGACCTTGAGTTAAATGACAACCTGATATACTTAATTAGCATGAGAAACACTCGTATTTTAGAGGATATTAATGATAAGTTTCCAAAAATTACTATCTTAATCAAATTAAACTTACTTCTTAGAGAAGTACACCTACCTTCCATTGAATGTCACTGAGTGGCAGCCATATAGATAAAGAGTGTAATATTTTATTACATGGACAATGATTCCATTTTTCAACCCTAAATTCAAAGCAGTTTCAAAGCCATGAATTTTTCAAAAGGAAACTGTAAGTCAGTTGTAAGTAAATTATAGAATAGTATCAAATAGCTTCAGTAATTTATTTCCCTATATGGACTGTTTATACTTTCTTAATCTATAGAAGGAAAGTATCAATAAAAAAATCTATTTCATAGTACCATACTTGTCATTCTCTGTTAAAGTGTTAATTATCTTTGGGTTTTATATTGTCTCCTCATACCTGGAGACATTAATCTATCCCCTTCCTAATCTTTAACCTAATAGGATAGCAGGTAGCTGCATCAGGTCCTGGAATAAACAAGTACTCGACTCTTTTATTTATTATGAATGAATCTGTAATTTTCCCATGCTGTATTGCTAAATTATTGTGTCCTTCATTATTTCAGTCAGCTTTCAGTCCACAGTGCAGTGATTACATGCAGAAAAGGGTGAATTAATTTTCCAGGTGATATTTTCTGAGGTAGGATCAAAGGGTTTATTAAAACAGAGATGTGTTACTTCTGCTTTGCTGCTTTGTTTCTTTGTGCTGTGTACACCCCCCTGAGGTGTATGCGGCTTTTTTGTTGTACACGAAACACAAGAGCATAGTGACCTTAAAGCAAGGGCCATAGTGTTCTGTCAAGAATAGTAAATTACTGATACTTTTCACCTCATTACAGGGTAAGGAGTAGGGTAGTGAGATGTTAGACTTCTAGTAGAAACTCAGCCTTTTTAATACAAAATGTCTACCATCAGTAATGTCTGATTGTCAGTATGATTCTATATATCTAGTTAAAAATATTAAAACATGGTATTAGGTAGTAAGGAAATAATATAATATATTATTCCACCTCATAATATATTTGATAGTGAGATTAAATAGATTTTATTTCTTTATGTTTTCTAGGTACATGTTGAACACAAACACTATAAACGTGCTGTTCATAGTAATCAAGGGTAGGGAATTAGTGTGTACTAAGAAACTGCTTGAGTGGTTGGCTATCTTAAAATGAAATAATGAAAATATTACAAAAAAAGTGTGTGCTGTCAGGTTATAGTATTAAGAAAAGTAGTTGACACAGTGGATTAGTATTATTTACCCATTATGGGACTAGATGGAGACATTTATTTATCTTACAGCTCAAACTTACCTGGGTATTTTGTAAACAACAATGAAAAACTAAGCTATTGTCAAATCTCTGTTGTTTTTCTTATGTCTTTAAGAGTTTTTATTAATTTGATGGGGTCTTCTTGTAGCAAATGGGAAAGCTTGCTGAGAGTCGTTAACAGTCACCTCTCCAGCAGATAGGCAACAAGTGGAGTTGTTCTACTGGTGGCTGTTAAGCAACAAAACTATCAATAAACACATAAGCAATTCTGCAAACCAGTGTGACATTAATTCTGATACATTTAGTCACTTGGAAACATGGGTACTTATTAACTACTAACATTTCCATGTGATAAGCATTCTGTTTGGTTTCTTTCTTTACTTGTTCTCTGAACTGTAAAAGTATCTGAAGCCATTATTTCTGAAAATACCTGAAATCATTATTTATGGACTATCAAATGCATTGTCCCTTCTGTTTTCCTTCATGCCTACACAATACTTGGTGGGAAATTCCCAGCATGTTTATGACTATGTATAGGTTTTTTTATGATAAAAATTGGCTCTAGGTCTTTCAGCATAATAAATTGTCTATTCTTTTGTAGGTTTTTGTTTAGCTTTTTTTTTCTTGGTTCAGCTGTAACGTAAGATGTAACTTTGTGTTTGGTTCTTTACTAAGAAATCTCTTATCAGAAATATTTTTATTCTTACCACAAGTGCTAAAATGAGCATATGATTGTTGGGGCACTTGATACTAAACTAATTAAACCCACACTTAAGTTATGGGAATATGACCCCTGATCTCACTGCATGATAAGTGTTACTGTTTTTGCCATCACACCCATGTTCTTTCCTGTCCCACTCTCATGTAAATCAGACCATAAGTATCAGTATCTTTATTGCATTTTTTGACCCTTTTTCACCTAAGCCAAACTTGTTTGGCAGAACTAATGACCTAGCAGGGTTAGCAAATGTGTTCCATGTAGTCTTCCTCTGCATGGATTTGCCTTTTTATTGAAATCGGTAATATGGCGATAAGTCACTGAGGGTTATTGTCTTTGAAGGTTTGATTTTCTGGGTCTGTAGGGTGCACTGCCAGACTGTTTCCATGAATGAGATTTGAAGAGTTACTGCCTAAATATGTGTATTTCCGTAGCTATGCTACCTGTATCTGTGCTTATTTTGGGAAGGCAGTTCAGCTATTAATTTGTTTTAGTTAGTGTTGTGTATATCACTGCAGTATGGAAATAAAAATTAAAAATACTGAGAAAGGAAAATTATTCTTGAGAAACTGAAGTGTTTTCTAAGTGTTGGCTTCACTTGTCCCCTGACCATCAAAATAGGATTCAGCCATGAGACTGAAATGCTCTTAGGGAACTGGAGGAAAGGAGTTTCTGTGGGTAGCAATCAATTACTAACATTTTTGGTTTTGGATATTAGGGAGTAAAAGAAACAGTATCCTTAATTGACATTAAATAGAAACTGAATCATAGAGCCAGCTGGCTCAGCTGTTGGCATATGACAGAACAGTGGGAATTGAACCAGAAAACACTTTATGAGGTTACTGTAACCTAGAATTCATGGCAATAATTTTAATGGGTGGGTGCTGCTCAGCCCTTAGTGAAGGGAGTAGGATACGGAGGGAGAACCTCTTAAGAATTTTCCATTATTATTTCTCAATTACATAAACAGTGAAAACCAGAACACTTATTCTGAAGACAGTTCTAGTTTCCTTGTATAGATTAAAAGTGTAATCCAACACTAGTGGAAAATACTGATGTTACTGGTTAATTCTTTTTAACAGATAAACAATTTTCTTTTTCAGGTCGAAAATTGAAAAAGTTTAACAAAATTAAGGTTGTGAGAACATTAGATGTTGCACTCCAGCAGCCAGCAACCCTTCAAGATGAAAGCCAGTCTCTAACCCAAAGGCTTTCCTTTTCTCCAAATCAAGAAATACAGTTTGTTCCCCCAATGATAAGTGTTTTACGAGGCATTGAGCCAGAAGTTGTGTATGCTGGTTATGACAATACAAAACCCGAAACACCAAGTTCCTTGCTGACCAGTCTGAACCATCTTTGTGAGAGGCAACTTCTTTGCGTAGTCAAGTGGTCTAAATTGCTACCAGGTAAAACCATTTCTTATATGTAGTGAATTGTAGTTAAGCAAGTATTTCATGGGAGGAGAAGTCTAGGGAGAATATTATTGACTGCCTGTTAATTAACTCTTTACAAATTCCAAAATTATTAAGCTTCCACTTATCATATAATATAACTAATCAAATATATTTTAATAGGGAGGCACATTTGAAGGAATCCATCTAAATATTTAGATTTACTCCAAGAAACCACAGGACCTCAGAGATTTCCTGTATGTAATTGTTATAGCAGCCTTTCTACCCCAACCTCTCTTACTCTATTTTTTATTCGTTTGATATAAAAAAGGTTGTATTTCTGCGTCTGATTTATTCTTATTATTACTAAAATGAAGTCTTGAAAGCAACAAAGAAAAATTTTAACAAATAGTACCAATTAGGACTAAGCAGCTCACAAACAGACTGGTCATGAGAAGTGACTGAATTTATGAAGAACCACGACTGGATTGAAAAAAACCCCATGTTATGTATGTATATGTGCTGTATGGTGAGAGGGATCATCATGGTCATCCTGGGATGTATAGAAATCAATATACTGAGCAGAAAGCCTGGAAAACACAGTTTCATGTGAGCTCAGTGTGACACTTTGCTGCTGCAGGAAGCAATAGTCTCTATCATTGTTCTTCCCATTGCAGTTGGCACTTACCAGACCTCTTAGGTGAATTGATTAATCTCACTCAGTGAGAAGAAAAGAAACCTTTTTAACCCTCTCTAGTTTTCTGATGTCTTCACAAACTGAATCAGTTCACAGAGGAGTAGCATGAGTGTCAAAGCTTGCTTGAAGGAGGTAACAGGACCTTGTGATGAAGAACAGGAGCACCTGCTTTCAGTGGCAGGAAGCTGTTAGCTTGACTCAGATAATTTGTGGCAATCTTTAAATTTATCAAGAGCAAGTTATCAAACACATGCACACAACTGAATA
>VZTN01000956.1:95007-123728 GCA_013400515.1 Erpornis zantholeuca
ATTAGTTAGCTTTTCAATCAGTAAAATGTAAACAACTTTGTTGTCTATGATGATGTGTAAGCTTGTACTTTCATGTTCACTTTAAGCAAAGGTAACTGCTGAACATTGCCAAAAAAGTTGGCTATCCTGGTCATGCATCCCCATGACTTTAGCTAAGCTGGATCAAACACTCTCTGGCTGCCCTGTCAAACAGATAAGGAGTTTATATGCCTGAGGGGTGCCCCAGAAAAAGTAATTCATTGGCAGGTGGAGGTGATCCCTGACATGACTCACCACATAGGAGTGCAGGCAGTAATGCCAGAATCACAGGAGTGCGTGCCTAGAGGTAGAAAGAGATAATGGAAATTCCTTCTGCAGGGGCATCACACACCACAGTTGTTTCATAATTACCATGGAAACACAATCCAAAGATTGTGTCACAGCCAAGCTGTCATTTAGTGAACTGAGTTGTTAGGCTTCTCGGGAAGGATGGGTTTGGTAGCATCCATTTCAGACCAAGAAAGCCAGGAGTGTTAGTTTGACAAAGATTTCATAGTATTAACATCCTACCAGGACTTACCATTACTTGTACTTTGCAGTGTCTAAAAATGTGAGTGAGAACAGCACTTAAGCTGCTAGTTCTGAAAGCTGCTATTGCTCTTTGTAGATAATAATTAGGAAGAGATGCTACCAGAAGGTAATAGAAAGGGAGATTTAAAGTAGATGGAGAAACAAGCCCATTAAGGTCTAATAGATTAAATTTCTATGTTTATGTCATTTAAGAGCTGGTACAAGATATCAGATATTGAAAAGCATTGAAATAATTTTCATTCAAGATAACAGTAATGCTTTAAATAACAACAACAACAAAAAAATCAATGCATTGAAAAACATCTTTTTTTAAATGGAAAATATCTTCTCTTTTCATTGCTGAGGTTACTATCTGCAGTCAGGTTGGAATGCTGATGGGAACCTCCTAGAAGGTGGGAGAGCAAAATTTAATCTTCCTGTTGTTGTTGTACCTAATTCATCTGGATTGGGATGCAACCTTTTAAAATCAGTCCAAGTTACTGGATCATCAGGTTAATGTGCAGTGAATTCAGTCTAGATGAGAAATTTTGTAATGCTATTGTTGTGCCATTTCAGTTGAAAATTACTTCCTAATAAGTATATGCAATAATATATACTCAATATACCAAAATCACAAAGAGAAAAGTGGTATCAAAGTGCTGCAAAAACCCCTACAGTTCTGTGTATTTCCTGTGTGATTTGTTCTGTTTACATCTGTGGGAGTTTAGGAGAGGTGGTACTAATGTCTCTGTTTTCTTGGCTTGCAAGATTTTTAACTGTTTCTTTAATGGCATAACATGCTGCAAAATAATATCATTGCTACTGGAAGTACCAGGCTAGAGTTGCTGCAAAGTATTTTGATGCAGACATTTTTGCAAAAGCTAAGAACGAGATTTCCATAAACTTTCATGTTCATCTTCAGTTCTGTCCTTTGAAATTTTTGCAGAGATGCAAGAATCTATTGACTTCTAAAATAAGATAGTACTTCACAATTAATCATTAGGGTATTTTTAATTAATAAACTCCGCGTATTTTTGGTCGCTAGCATTCACTTTGATAGTCTCCAAGTTTTGGGTTTTTTGTGGACAGCAGTAACAGATTAAACATCCAAAATAAAAGCATGTTCATTGCAATTAAAAACCTAGCATAGGAACAAAAAATTCAGAAAATTGTTTATGTGTATAATCTCATCTTTAATTTTTATAATGTAATAATTAAACTGCTAACAAGATCTTTCTTTCAAGCAGTTAGTACTGGAGCCATTCTTCCTCTTTGTTTTCATGTTTTTTAATTTATTTTTTTTACCTTTTCTGGGTGTAAGACAGAGGATGAAAGAATCATCGTTCTATTCCCTGTGTCTATCCATGTGGCAACTCCCACAGGAATTTGTCAGGCTTCAAGTTAGCCAAGAAGAGTTCCTGTGTATGAAAGCACTGTTACTTCTCAACACAAGTAGGTTCTTTTGTTTCTTTGTAACACATCACTACTAAAAGAGTTTTGAACCATGTTGTTTAACTTGACAATCACTAAGCTCTCTGGCTTATCCCGTGGAAATGTCCTAGGAGGAATGTTAGTATTCCAAGACTTAAAAATATTTCTTTCAAATGTTTATAAAGAACAAAGAATTTGTGATTCATTGTAGGTTTTATTGTGTTTAAAGACACTGGGGAAATGTTGGATCCCTTTTGACATATGGCTATACTGTGTTCCACATTTTCAAAAGGACTGTGCAGTATTTCTGCCTGGAAACATCACTTCAAGTGACTCCACACAGATTTAAAAATCCTCAACCAAACCAAAACAACCTAAAAAGTATTAGAATGTACTTAAAAATATTTAATAAATTATCAGGACGGAGGGCTTTATCTTGACCAAGATCTCAAAGCATGTTTGCTCAAAAGAATTAGGGAAGTGGACTTGACAAACAATACTAGCATTTATCCAACTTTTTATAGTTATAAATAGGTGAAGTTTAGCACAGATATAAACAAATGGAAATGTTTTTCTTTGGTTTGTTTCTCTGGAAACAAAATCCGTGGCCACTTTTAATCATACGCATCTTTTAAAGAATGCAGCATACAGCTGCATTCTACTTTACATGGGAAATGTGGTAGTTGATGAACTTATCTTCCAAAACCTTCTCTGAAATACCAAAATACACATCTGCTGAGGCCATAATTGTTAGTTATGAATACCCAAATAAAAAGTTTTAAAACTTTACAGGTGGTGTTAGAAGTGAGAATAAGCAATTCTGAAAAATATAGTTGAAAGATTGTAAAAGTTTGGTTTTTAACACACAACAGAGTCAGAGGAGAGATGTGCAAATCCTGCATAACCTGCTTCTTGGTTTTGGAAAGTTTAAGTAATTGATAAGGAATTAAAATTTAGTGCCTCCCAATCTGTACTTGGATGGTATTTGCATAAACCCATTCTTAACAAAAATGTGGTCTCAGCATTGAGAATATGTTTAAAAAGATTAAATGTAGCTCATATGAACATAGAAATTACTGAAAGAATAGCAAAATGCCACACACTCTGCTAAAGCAGTAAAGGTAATGTGAATAAAAATCCCTATCTGGTATAACTCCAGTTGCTTTGTTAGAATATGTATATATTCCTATTTTAAGTGTTTTCCGTCTTGCGTTCATCACAAATAAACTCCCTTGTCAATCTTCTGAAATTTCAGTTAAATTTAGATAAATTTGTGATATTTCCACTATCTCTGTTCCAGAAAGTTCATATCAAATTCAAAAAAGCATTACAGTTGTTGGTCCAATCCCTCTCATTTTTGAGTGCATTAATTTAACAGAATTCATCAAGTTATCATTCTTTATCAACTGTGTTGCACTCAGAAGCTGTTTTTTTAAGATGACACGTTTATGTACATGCAAGAAATTACTTTTTTTAAAAAAAAAGTATTTCTACCTGTTCTGATGAATTTTGCTTTTTGTTCTCTCCTGCATTTGTTGTCTTATAGGAAAAAACAGTTTGTCAGATCTTTGGGAAAAGGAACACACCTAACAGTTGTTGCTGAGACATTTAGTAAACATTTGGTACTGTATAAATACAATTTCACAAAAGTATTTTCAAAAAGCCATATAACCTCATTGTTGTTCTAAAGTGGGTTTTTTTAAGACTACTTTTATTTTAGTAATGATATTCATCTTAATCCTCTTCAAATGTGAAAGTACAGCCATTTCAGGCTTTTGTATACTAACAGTAAATCAAGTCTAATCCTTTAGTTTCTCACTGTGGCTTCTGTTCAATTTATTATTTAGATGAAATACTTTTGACTTCTTTTGAAAATTACAAAGAAAAAGTAATTTTTTTTAAACTGAGTGCCAGTCTTTTAATACATTTGTAATTCTGAATGGACCCCCAGCCTAAGTTTTAACATTACATTTGATTTTACAGTTTTTTCTTTGAGTTGGCTGAGGCTTAAATGTAATACTTTCCAGACTTCTCATTTAAAGGAATTTCTAAATCTTGTTGCATAAGATTTTGGCTTGGTTCGTGCCACTGAATAAAAGCATCCTCATTCTTTACTTATGCTCAGGGGAAGGGAACAGCTCTTTAAGTTGTATTTGTCCATAAAAGACACAGTAAGCTTTCACTCAAACAGATAGCTTAGAGGATCTTTTAGTGGTTAGGCAGGAATGTGACTGTCTTTTTTCAGAATTCAGAAGAAACAGGCCATTCATTTATGGAAGATACCTTTAAAATTAATTTGCAGGGGAAGTATAAGACTTAATTGCTTGTTTAGAGTGTAAGTCATCTAACCCTAAACTCCATCAGAGTCACTTTATAAGAAAACATTCCTAAGTTCTCTGTAAAACTGCTGTTAAGAAATGTCCAAAAACCATCCAGGCTTTGAAAATTAAGGTATTCTTATTCCATGATGCTATCTTATCACTAGCAGCCACTAACAGGTTCATTTCTTGATGTTCTCTCCTTGTTCTCATTTTGATCCTCACATCTGACCTTTAAGAGAAGAGAGAGTTCAACTAATTTCCCCTCCTTGCTAATTTTTCTAAAAAGCTGTTTAACTTTAAAACTCTGATTTGTTCTGTTAAGTGAAAGAGGTTCAAACAGGAGGCCTGAGCCCTGGCAGCTTTAGTGTCTGCACTACTTTAGAGTTGTTAGTTCACTCCTTGGCTCCATTTTGAAGCACTCCAGCTAGACCTCTCTACCACAAATTTGCTGTGAAGAGTGCAGACCCGCAGCAGTGTACACATAAATCAGTCCATAACATATTTCCTCAAAAGCAGGAGTGGTTTTTTTAGCCATTTTTTCCCAGCAAACACATGTAACTGAAGCTTAGGGATATTTCTAGACATAGGCAATTAGCAAAATGAACTGATTGCTTCTGGTATATCATTTTAACTAATTGTATCACTGTTTCTGGAGTAACTCTTGAATGGGGAGAAGTACCTGGCACACAATAATGAATTGCACTGTACAACATGAAATGCTAATAATTTTTCCTGTACTTTAAATTTCATTGCCTTCAGGGTGCATTGTAGCCCGACTGTTTTTTGGGGTTTTTTTTTTAGTTCCTTTGGAAGGTCTAAGAAGTCAAAGCCAATTTGATGAGATGAGAACAAGTTACATCAGAGAACTGGTGAAGGCAATTGGTTTGCGCCAGAAAGGTGTTGTGGCCAACTCACAGCGTTTCTATCAACTCACCAAACTGATGGATTCCATGCATGATGTAAGTGTATTTGTTAATGTGTTTTGCTTTATATGTAAGAAGGAACTGCTGTTTCTTAAAATTAGTTTATGGAAGGGAGTAGTCAGCTTTGCTAAACAGCAGAAGAAAACAACACAACATTTTTCCATTCTTGTGTATATTTGTGTGAATAGATACCTATATATTCAGCATCAGTACATGTATAGTGCACGTATTTTATGGTATACAATATGGAAGTATTTGTGAAGCATGCGCTAGAGTGCTACCATTTTGTTTCATTTTTAGTGTTGCATAACCAGTGCAGTTGTGGGCTTTGATAGGGGTGGTGTGTATGTGTGTGTGAACATGTGTGTACTTGTTCAGGGAAGTAATGTGAGGAATTGGCAATTCAGTTGCAAAGTCAGACTAGTAAGAATTAGTGAAAGGCAATCAAGATTGACTTTGCAACCTTAGTTCAACTGGTTTTATGTGGATATCCTCTACCACTTTTTCGGTGTCTGTCTGTGGGAATTGAGTAATCTTTGAGAATTCTAGATACCAAGCCCTGGGCACTTTTGAGCTTAATGTTGGTTGTGAGGAGCTCACAGGGAGTTCAGGGTGGACAGGATTTTTGCATCTTTATATTCTTCAGAACTCAGCAAAGCTGCATTTTATTTTAATTAAATCTTTTCATTTTCAAATGCATACAGTAAAATAATCTGTGAGAGAGAGAAAGAGGGAGAGTGGCTTGCTGCAAAATAGCAAAGTGATGTTTGGTCCATAGAGTATCTTCGTTCACGTCCTGTTTCAGGTCAGGCTGATAAAGTGATGGGAGATAGAAGGAAAAGAAAAATCATTAGACTGGAGAGATTCTGTGATGTTAAAATCTAGGGTAGCAGAAATAGTACGATATTTGACAACATAATGGTCACTGGTCTGAAATAAAAATTGGAACCTCTCAGAGAGGCTAGAAGAGATGAAACAGTCATGTGTTGAGCAGTTGCTTTCAAGGGATGAGAGTCTGTGGAGTTCAGAGTTTGCGGCATACACGGCTATGATCATAATGAAAACCATGGCAAAGCTCACAGGTAAGCAGTAAGTGCTGTCCCTCAGAGCAGTTTTTAAATAGCACATAGTAACCAAAGCACTGACTCGTGTCTGGAGTGTGAGAATAAGATGAAAGGTTGAGTGCTTGCTAAGTAGTTGCCATTGTTCGTTGCATACATAATGAGTGAGGGTGATACTGCTTGGTAATGTTAGTGAAGCAGTGGTTTTATATAGCATGTCTTAGCTATGTGTATGATTTCTGCCATTAACAGGGCATGACAAGTACCTTCATTATTGATTCAAGAAATGACAGGGTAAGGTATAAAATGATGTCAGCTGATGAATGTATGAGATAAATGATTGACAGAATGTTTATGTGGCTGCATTACTGTTAGCCTGATTGATCACGTTTGTATTTTATTAAATCCAGCTGGTGAAACAGCTCCATCTCTTCTGTTTGAACACATTCCTCCAGTCCCGTGCGCTGAGCGTTGAATTCCCTGAGATGATGTCAGAGGTGATTGCTGCCCAGCTACCCAAGATTCTAGCGGGGATGGTGAAACCTCTTCTCTTTCACAAGAAGTGAAATGTCTTTTCTCTTATCATAGAGATGATATCTGGGTCATTTTTTGTTTGTTTATTTTGGTCAAGATTTTGCAATGTCAGGACTTCAGCATATTTGACATACCCTGCCGACTGCTTTATACCTGTAACATACACAAGCCATTCAAGCTTGATGTACATATTGTGAGTTCCTGATTCCTTAACTGCAAAAATCACAACAGTCATAAGAAATGTTTTGTAAACTTGTCTAAGCTGCTTTTTTAGATATGCATATGAATGACAATGAATAGACTTTCCAGATTTCTAACAACAGTTACACATTTTTCTTACACATTGCACGCTCTTGAATTTCTGGTATGACATGGTGCAAAATTTTTAATTTAGTATGTTATGTACATGGGTACATGTGGGTTTGTGCACAGTACAAGATTTTGGAGGAATTAAAATAAATATTGCCCACATTTTCTTACAGATATTTCACTTTTTATTATTGCAATGCCATCACGAGTAACTAAAGTGCTAGGTGCACAATATACATTCATAATCTCATCTGTGTCATGTTGCATTGAAACTCCAAGTCCAGCATAATGTTTTCTGCAGCATTCAGTGGAGCTCTTCTTCAAAAATCAGAAAGTTTAGGAAAATTTCAGTGTGTATTATACCAGAAGTAATGTGTATGCAAACCCACTAAGCTTTGGTTGGTGTTACTTTTCCTTAAAAGTTCAGCACTTACTAAAGGTAAATCATTTAGCTGTAATCTTAAATTCATCAACTCTTACATTCTGTATTTCAGAAGCTTTAAATAGAGATGTTTTCACTGACTGCAACTCTTAATAATGTTAATGTTTTGAATTCCAATGCTGAACACTCAATCAGCCATTAACATCAAATTATAGTGAGATTAGATGCAAAAAGAAATGGAAAATATGACTGCAAACATTTTGATACACATCAGACTCATTTCAGTACAATTTAGTGGAGTGATATATTTTGTATTTTGAAAGCATACCATTATAATTGGGGTAACTGAAAAAAGGAATTGGACTAAATTAGCTTTATACATTCAAGAAGAATGACATGTTTTACCACAGAAATGAATCTTCGACTGAAAAATTATAATGTAGTGGTGTTCGTTTCTTCGATATGGTTCTGAAGCAACTCATGCATCTAAGGCATTAAATTGTAGATATATTCAAAGAACAGAGAAACAGATAAACCTTAAGAAGAAGTTATGAGTCTATTAAAATACAATAAATTTTGACAGTCACTAGAAATGATACGTAAACGTAGGAAATGGTGAGTCTTGTTTGGATACTTCTGGCCTTACGCTTTTGCTTTTGCCCATGACTTGCTAGATGCCCCCATCGTGTACCTGTGTCCTGCTGCTGGTGTGTAGCTCAGTCTGTACAGGCATATCCTTGTCACACAAACAAAAGCCCCTGGGATGTAAGTTCAGTATCCCCCAGCTAAATCAGGCTGCCCCTCATTAAAAGTGTAAGTTGGTAAAAATTGTTGCTTCTTGGTAAAAATTGCATCTTGTTTCTTGAAAAAATTGTGGACAGCCAACCAGTACAGGTATGTGTAGAGGTGTCTTTACTGGTCATAATTTACTAAAGCCAATGAAGAAGAAGTTACATTACAACTCGGAATCGGAACATTTTTGAGATCCCCACAAAGTAGTACAAAACCCACTAGAGCTGGTGCGAAAATGTCACCCTAGATAAAGTGGTAGGGACAGACTTTTGTGTTAGTTGACTAGGTTTGTCATTTCTAGCTGCCCAGGCAAGCAATGTCTTTCATATTCAATACAGCCTGACTTTTAACTGTGATCCTTAAAGCAATTACGTTTTAATAAATAGCACAAAATTCTTTATTTCTACATCTTGAAGTTTTGTTTTCTTTATTTTGTGTTTGCATTCAGTAAATGTGATGCTCAGTAAAAAAGCCCATTTCAACCATTCCACTTTTATTTAACAGCAGTATTTCCATGCATTCTTTTAGAATTTAAGTATTGTCACGAGTTACCACTGAGTAAGCAGACCATCTATGTTACTGTTAAGATTAAACTGATAACAGAAACTTCCCACACTAAAAATGACTCCTCACCACCCTAGTTCTGAAATTAGAAGACAGAGCAGGCAGTATGTTTGCCTTAGGAATGCATGGGTCTGCCTAAATCTGCCTGTTACTCAATCTCTAAGTGGCTGACATGTGACCACGTCCCATAAACATGGCAGATTATTCTGAAATGAAGTATATTTGTCTCAAAGGCATAATCAAAAATGAAGAAAAGATACCTTTTGGGAATAGATAACCAAGTTAAAAACATTTCCAAACTGTATTTCTTAAAGATCTCTAACTCACAGAAAAAGTCCCCAGAACTTCATGGCCATGATAAATGCACTACACAAGACAGAATGATTGGCTAATTGTGTCTGCTATAAGAGTCTGAAAGTCCTGTGATCATTATTTGATTGTCTGAAGTTTGAAAAAAAAAAGTTTTAATTTGACAACTTCCAGTTATAAGCCCAGTTTGTAAAATGGCCTTTAGTGTCCATTTTGATATTGCCATTTGCTCTGGGTTACACAGACACCATGAACAGTGGAAAAGGACCTGTGGCTGCTGACTGACAGCAGCTGAACATGATCCAGTGTGTGCCCAGGTGGCCAAGAAGGCCAATGGCATCCTGGCCTGGACCAGCAGTGGTGTGGCCAGCAGGACCAGGGCAGTGACTGTCCCCCTGTACTCGGCACTGCTGAGGCCACACCTCGAATCCTGTGTTCAGTTCTGGGCCCCTCACTGCAAGAAAAACATTGAGAGGCTGGAGTGTGTCCAGAGAAGGGCAGCGGAGCTGGGGAAGGCTCTGGAGCACAAGTCCTGTGAGGAGCAGCTGAGGGAGCTGGGGGTGTTTAGCCTGGAGAAAAGGAGGCTCAGGGGGATCTTACCACTCTCTACAACTGCCTGACAGGAGGGTGTGGCCAGGTCAGCCTCTTCTCCCAGGTAACAAGTGACAGGAGGAGAGGACGTGGTCTCAAGCTGTTCTAGAGGAAGTTCAGTTTGGACATCAGGAAGAACTTCTTCACTGAAAGGGTTGTTAGGCATTGGAAGGGGCTGCCCAAGGAAGTGGTGGAGTCACCGTCATCGGAAGTTTAAGAAATGACTGGACTTAGTCTGTGATTTAGTTGACAAGGTGGAGATCAGCCAAAGTTTGGACTCAGTGATCTTGGAAGTCTTTTCCAATCTAAATGATTCTGATTCTATGAACACTGATCAAAACACCTGATTTCATCCTTCCCTACGGAAATTTTGTGTACTATGACTTTTCAACCTTGCAGCAATGTTCAGAAAGCCATTACTTGATTTTTTTACTGAGACAAGGTTTTATAGTTGTATGTGCTTCTGTCCATTAATACTTTTTTAAAGATCAAAGCATTTTTGACCTAAGCTTTACAAATAGGTCTAAATAAACATCTTGTCATGCTTGTCGTGCTTCAAGGCAAAAGAATTCTGGATCTTCTTATGTTGCTTTTGCACACTAGAAATATGAGGTCTCAGCAGATGGATTTTTCTTGTTTTCTGACATTTAGGCTGTGCCTGATTACATTTTAAAGGTATCAAAACTGTTGTGTTAATTAAAAAGCTTGCCAGCCATCTTCTACAAGTTTTTGTTTTGAGCTGTCACTAAAAGTTCTTTGTACACTGAATAATGCAGGCTGTGCCTGAGGCTAAGCCTCTCCTGCTGTACAGTTGAGGAATTTTTGACCAAAGCCCTTCAGCATTACTTTCTGCTGGTGCTTGAGTGAAGCAAACAAGCTGACCTATGAAGTTGTGTGCTTCCTTTGAGCCCTGCTGCTGTGATTCAGCTCCATACAGGTATCATATTTATAGTATTTTAATAATGTTTTGGAGGTTGAAGTGCCTGGCCGCAGCAGCTCACCTGTGTTTGGAGAGCTGAGACCTCCAGCCCCTGGAAGCTGTTGTCTTTCTTTGTGAGCTGCTCCGCAGCTGTGATCTCTGTGGTCCAAGAAACCCAGAAGATCAAATACTTGGCTCATGTTTTCAAAGATCTCAGCTAGATCTACAGTTTTGACCAGCCTTTAGGGATGGGAGGATGTGGCTTCCTTAATAACTAGGTTTCCCACAGAGAGAGGGAATGTGGTTTGAGAAGCTTTCATTTGATTTCATGGCACTTTGGAACGGCCTGGTTATATGTGTGCATAATAAACACACATAATAATTTCTGATCTGCAGCTGCACTGCAGTTATTCTTTCTTATGCTGTATCTGCAACAGAGAAAGTGAGACCTAAATTTGTATTTTCTGACAGTCAATGCCTTGCTAGTACCTTAGCTTTTTTCTTTCTTTTCTAGTAATACATATCTCTCCATTGCCTTTATTGGGAAGGTGAGCTACTTTCCTGTGTTCCTACCTACACCCAAATACTCATCTCAATTACCAGTGATGTATCAGTAGCATGAACAGCAGGGATTCTGCAGGGATCTTTCCCTCCTGTCCTCTCCCACCTACCCAGACTTAAGGTTGGTTTATCTGCAGAGCAGGAGAGGATGGGCCTGCACTCCACCCATGCAGTGCAACTTCAAGCACACATTTCTTGCCTTACAAGCTGTTTGTGGCAGGCTGACCTTTCTTTCCTTCTGAGAAGTCAGCTTGCAGCCACAGAGCTAATATCCAAAGCCCTCCCAGCTTTCCATGGCTCGGAAGCCTGTGAGCATACTGCCAGGCTGGACTGTCAGCATTGCTGGATTTATTGGTTTGTACTGCTTTGTGTCATGGTGACCTGACTTGAACAGAGATTTGCTCCTAGTTTAGTTCTCTTTTTCCCTTGGAAGATGAAAAGGAAAAAACACTCTAATATTTTAGGTATTTTTTGTTTTAAAAATTATGTGGGTTTTTTTTCAATGAATGCTATTAATTTATTAGATTGACATTATTTGCGTGCAGAATGGTACTGTAGCTTCTCAGATGCTTGGACAGAAACATGCAGTAAAAGGTGACTGCATGGATATTAATAACTAAGTTAAAATTTATCTGTCTGTTTACCTTAAAGAGAAAATAACCCTCAGAAAATGGTTAAGTGCTGTTGGAACTAATGCAGCAGTTGCATAACTTCAAATACATGAACAGTGCTGCTCCCTTGATGTATTTTTTTGCTCATGTTTAGGAATTTTGTTTCCTGGGGTGAGCCCACAGTGCTCTGTATGAGGCATTTAAAGCATATATAGAGGACATCAAATAGTGGTGAGCTTTCGTTTAATTCTAGTATATACTTTGAAACTAGCAGCATTTCAATTTCTTGCTGGTGTGGGGTGGGCTTATTATAAAAATACTATCACGAGCCTTTTAGTCATAGATCATGTTTTTCTGACCAGGAAAACTAAGTTACCTTCTCACCTTTATGGTTACAATAGCTCCACCAATTTAGCATTCAGGCATATCAGTGAGGAAGTTCTCACAGTGTCATTTAAGTAGTCTCACTCTATTGCATTTTCCCACACTCAGTTTAAATACCTACCCAACCAGTTCATGACTAAAATCTCCTTTTGCTGTGTTGAGAAAAAAAAAAGAAATAAATCATTGTCAGGAATTCAGAACACTGCATCAGTGAGCTTCAAACAAGGGGCTAGATTGGATGAAAAGCAGGTAGTGAGCATAATAAGCACCTTTGACATCATGTCAGAAATAACTGGGCAGAGCAGTACAGACACCTTTGTGTTATACAGGTGGGATTTCTATAAGCATCACCATAAGCTGCTCATTCCATGGATGTACAGTTCTCACAGAGGCTTATTTTTTATATGCTGGATGGGAATAGAGCAATGCTCTTACACTTCATACCCTGTATTGTTGGACTGGGTGATGTCCAGTCTGAGACTCTAATTGCGGTATTTCCGGTTGAGAACAATGTTCTCATCACGGTGCTGCTCAAAGGAACTGATTTATTCTTGCAGGCCTGGCTTGACTCTGTGGGCCATGAGTAAGGGAAACATCAAACCAACATGTGCATGGCCCTATGAATCCACAAAGGGGTGGATGTAGTTTTACTGAGATTATTTGAAAAAGAAACACCGAGCCACCTACAATTAATATGTTCCCAAACATTTCCCCAGATCCCAGCAACATTCCTAAGAGTAAAACATGGGTTTTGATGGCCCATGGAAGACTATTCTGCTGTAGACAAAGGACAACACACTTGACAAAAATTATCCACTGTTACATAGAAAAAGCTGTGACATGATGCTGTCAGGACAGGCCCCCAGCCTGCCTGTGGGGTATCACACACAACAGATGAGAATATCATCTTTTGGGACTGTAATCACCATACAACAAGCACTGGTCAGCTGAGGATGACAAGGAGTTTTTCACTTAAGAGTTTAGAAGTTTGGTATCCTAAAGGTCAACTTTCAATATAGTCACACTGCCCTGGCCAGTTCACTTCTTACAATAATTTTACACAGTCACACCCCCAATTACCCTTAAAAGTGTAAGGGTAATCTAGTGATGGCTATAGCCAGCTTAGGTTTTACTGGGAGACAGAAACTGCTTCTCTTTCTCATGCTTCAAAATGCAGATCATGTGTCTATTTGGCTGCCCACAGCCAAAAAGTTGCACAAATCTGACATTAAAAAAAAAAAAAACCAAAAACAAAACTCGAAAACTCCACACATCTGAAATTTTGAAAATGTTTCTTCATGTAGTTTTCCACTTAAAGTATCCTTAAAGCCTTCCCTGAAGACAGACATTAATTTTAAGAAAAACTACACGATTGAGAAAAGCACAACCCAAAGCTGGACATGCCTGCAATGCATGATCTGTTGAAGATTCTGAATTTCATGCAGCCTCTAAATCCCAGTTCACATATTTGTGAGACATTTATCCTCCCCTCCTTCCTATGCCTTCAACACACCTTCTTTTCCCAATGGGTTACTTGGATGTGTAATACATTAACACTTTCTAAAGTCTAGTAATCCTCAATGGAAAAATTCTGTAGAAAGACAAATAATGCTTAACTCTGAGACATCTTTGGACTGATGTTTATATTTCATTGTATTTAATATTCAAGAGAATGATAGATATAATTTATGCTTTGTTGCTATTTTTATTTTTGGAAAAAAGGAAGAGACTTGTATAAGATTTCTGTATTTTCCTTTGAGAAGAGGAGCCTTCATCTATATATTTGTACATCTGAAATAATAGCTTCAAGTATTTTTGTAAAGGTGTTGTCTAGCTACCTTGTGTCATGTCCAATAAACTGGGGATGTGCTTGCTTTGTAGTAGTATGAGAAGTGTTTAACTCTTCATTAGATGTACAAAAATGAATTAGATTGAGTGGAAGGTAAAGCTGCAGAATGACACTGCTGTCACTGGACATGAGTCTGCAGCTGCCAGCACCAGGCTGGTGGAGCCACTTGTGCTGCAGTCCTACAGAGCAGCTGCTGGGAGGCTGATTTGGGGGGGATACTTTGGCAGCTCCAGGTTAGAGAAAACAGACACTGATTGTTTACAGAATTTAAAACTATAAGACTGGGACGGGGTGGGGGGGAAGTTGTTTTCCATTTTGTTTGCAATTCAAGCCCTCTTCAAAACTCAAAGAACAGGATACAATAAAATCTTGTTTATGTATTTATTTATTCTTATGTGGAAGGTAGTGACTTTAATCAAAACTGCAACTGTCAAACTGCCATCCCATAAATGCATCAAAATGACTTACAATGCATTCCTGATCTCCTGGTATACAAAGGGAAAGTTCATTAAAAACTCTTCCCTACAGTGCAGAATGTCCATGCAGAGCAGGACTAGCAAGAGGTGCTGATGTGGGAGCAGAGGCCGTGGCACTGTGGGAGCAGAGGTGCTGGCATGGCTCTGCTGGTCCAGATCAGCAAGAATACACCTGAGTAGAGACAAAATTAGAACAGCAACCAACACACTGGGTAATCATTTATTTGTAAATATTTAAAAGCCAGGGTTTCAGAGTAAATTGTCCCCAGACTTTACAGAGGTGGTGCCTGCTCAATGCTAAGTCCACACCAAGAACTGGAGCTTTCCGCTGCCAAATTGGTCAGTGCCAGATCTGCCCTCTGAGGAGCAAGATGTGGGATGCATCCATCCACCATCCATCCACCCTGGGATCTCCAGTCATAGGAGGGAAGGAGCTTTTCTTACTGCTGATCACTGACCTGGCCTGGTGCATTGACTTTTCCTTGGCTGCACCAACAGGGCACATCACCCCTGGCTTTTGAGGAACTGACCGCAGTGCTCAGGTGGTCCTTCCCTCATCCTTAACATGTCCCACTTCCCACCCCACTGCCTTCTGACGTGGTGTGCAACACTCAAGGAGTGGGACCCGCAGCCTGGTGAGGGGCACAGGCAGAAGGGCTGGGAAAGGCCATGTGTCCTCCATCAGCAGGAGAGGCCACTCCTCTCCTTTCCTGTTCTAAGAAGCACTGGCAAAAAATTGGATGGCTGGTTTAGATGTTACCCCTTTCTAAGGATGTGGTGCAGTGTTAGTGTGCCCTCAGAGAAGGATTAGTCATGCCAACAACGCCAATACTCATGGTCATCATTTCCACATAATACAGAACATCTTGAAAGTGATGTTGCAGTTTCATTTCTGAATGTCCTCGTTCTTGGGAATTGATATCTTGGATGTTACCATGTGCACATCACAGACACTTTGACAGGGCTGGGACTTACTACACAGATGACTCATTTTCCAAATTAATTTAGTTTTAAGCATTCCATGCAGTATAAAAGGGAAAGGCATTTAGTCAGTACAAAACTACATTAATTTCTTTTAAGTGGAAGTTCTTTCAGCAGCCAGCACACAGAAGAAAATAAAGTACACTTGAAGTACAAGGTGTCAAAGTTAAAGAATATGGTCTTACTTAAATATGCATTCAGTTGAGCACATCTGCATTGGTACCTTTATTTAGGTCCCAATTATTTATTTACACAATGATGTTCCTCAGGATTGAGTGGAATAGCTTTGTGTGTGTGTATAGATATCTATATATGTATGCATCTATCTATCTATCTATCGATCTATCTGCTCTGTCCCAATTCAGCATCATTGCACACCTCTTTTGCTCCAGAATAGTTTTGTTCTTTTTAACAGACATAGTAATAGAAGGGTATAAAGAATAAAATAAGGTTACTCATTATTTGACATATTATGTCAAAATCCTTTGAGGTGGAAGTTTCTGCTTTAACCTTTAGCAAATAAAAGTCCCCCTAAATAAGATGGGTTTTTTATTGTGACATCTCAGACTCCACAATGATGCAGATGCTCTGGAGCCTGACTCATCTCTGCACAGCACAGGTGAGTTTCCTCTTAAATACACTAACAAGTTAAGCTATAATCACTGCCTGCTCACAGGGAAGGTTGTGCTGCTCTTTTGTGATTATCTAAATGAAAGAAAGAAGTGGTGTCAGAGATCCTGCTGTGTGGGAATTCAGATGAAACAATAATTTGCTTTCCCATGTGTCAGTAACGAAGGTGCTGCAGCACTGGAGAAGGCATCAAACTGAGCCTAGGCTCAGGTGATGCTGTGAGGTGGCCCAGTGTCCTAAATCACTCCCTGGGTTTGGTGTTTCACTCAGATGTTCCAACACGGAAGGCTGACCCAAATGTGTGCCAGGGAAAGTGAAAAGTGAAGAGCTGTGTTTGTTCCTTCTGCCATCAGGAGAGAAGCTGTTTGTGAGAGATTCACACAAATAACACCATGATAAACACTCTGTCTTGATTTTCCCTATGAATATAAACTATCTAGCAAAGCTAATTAGCTAGAATGCCACAATATACACCTGAGTTTCTCATGCTGATGTGCTTACAGATATCATCATCATGATCATGCTTACACTCGGTTTCCCAGTTCATTAAGGATATATTTCAAGGCATCATTTAAACAAAGAGGAGGAAAAATTATTAAGGCAAGGGTTTGGCAGGGGCAGAACCTGAACCTCTCCATAAAGATGGGTTCTGTGTTGCTCCGAGGGTAAAAATGTGCTGGTTTATTTTGTATTGTCCGAACTTCAGGGGGATGGGGAGGGCAGGGAGAAGGGCCCATCTAGAAACAAAATAATGTTACAAATCACAGCTGGAAGCCGATGACCCACTCCTATGGCATTCACTGCAGATTTCTCAGGGAAGGTCTGGGGAGCAGGACATTGTGCAGAATGGCCATTTTTCCCATTCAAGGCAGGCAATTTGTCCTAATTACAGAAAAGAACGGCACTTCACAGGACCAAACAAAAGCATCGCTCAATCAACAGCAACAGCAGGAAACAACAAACTTAAAATGGCTATTTATGATGAGATTTTATGCAAGGATATATTTGCATCACCACTGCCCCAGACAATTTGTTTGCATCTAAATGTCTCTGAGGTCTCTGCTATCTACCTGCTTCTTTCAGATGTCCCTGAAGGGTGGCCCAGGGCCCAACATGGTGGTTTTTGTCTTTTTTTTTCTTGTGGATTTTCCCTGCTGATAGGCATCCTGCTTGTTTTGTGGTAATTCAGGACTCACAGCTGTCACTGTGTTCACAGGCTCTGTTTCCAGCACTTTGTGCTCAGCCTCGCAGCTCAGGTGCACTGAAACCCTAACTCTTGCTGTCTTCTTGTGAGGCCCTTGCAAACAGCACGTGTTCTATCCTAGGAACCAGTTGTATCCTGTATGCCAGTTAATTTATTTGGAGGAGCACTCCATCTTGGTCAAGATCAGGTTTCTTATCTTCCTTCTGCCTGGCTTTGGGAATTGTTCTCTGAAAGGCTTCTCATGGTGCTTCCCAGCGTGCAGCTGTCTCACCTTATTGTGCACTGCGCTGATGTTCCCCCAGGGATGCCACAAGTGTACGGTCATGTCTGCAAGAGGGAGACCCCAAAGGAGCTCCTGCTCTGAGCTCTGCTGTGCTGTGACACCTTGGACACCTTCCATACCCCACCCTGCCCCAAGCCCACCGAGGGCTGACCCCCCACCCCTCTCAGCTCCCCACCTGCTGCCAGGGATGGATCTCGTGGCTGCCATAGCCAAAGCATGGCATTGCAAACCTTCTTTTGAAAAAACTGAATCCAGATGTGCTGCATGTTTCCCTTTGAATGTGGATTTTTTGGTAGGAATACAACAGCAAAGACCATCAGCAAATCTAAATCATGGATATTTTTCATCCAGATGGGTCCCTAACCCCTTCTAAGGGCACCCACGAGCCATTAACAGTAATTTTAAATGAAATACACCCGTGCTGGGTCTAACTAATCAGCTCCTCAATTATACTGGCAGAAAGATGTATTCCAATTACCAAAGTACTTTCAAGTGAATTAAGACTCCTTTCTGTACTGGCTGTGGAGGTCACTCTGTTCCCATGAATCCCTGCATGTTTACATTAAAAAAGCACACCATGATCTTTGGCAAAGGCACTTGCTCTAGGTTAGTTCAGCTTTTGAGCTTGCTGCCATAAATACAATAGAAAAGCAGCCAACCATTGCAAAAGAAGCCAAGAATATCTTTCAAACTTTCTTTCCGTATCAGTGATTAATCCAAATGACAAGGGAAAAGTTTTACAAACATGAAATAAAATTTTAAAAGATGAACGTGCAGATACCTTGTTTACCATGTTTAATAAGCAGCGTTTGTCTTAGAAAGGTTGGTTTTGAAGGAATGGATCATGCCCAAATAATGAGAAAGTGTTCCAAACCAGGACCTGAACTGACTTTGCCACCTGCTCAGTTTACACCTATGCCATTTCCTTGGATCACTGAAGTTTCTCCTCTTTAGGCAGGAGGCTGTGGCCAGCCTGGCCCATGTCAGCACACATTCTATAGCAAAGCAAATCCACACTATGTCCATAGTCGATATTGAAGCCCCATCAATAATAAAGCCATAAATATTCACCAAACACATAAGAATCATGTCCTGTAAGGTGCTTTAATGCAATCAACTAATGAAATATGTCTTCACCATTTCCAGTAAGAAGCACCGGTGCCTCATCCCTTCAGACTTTTAAATTTAGTGTTAATGTGGTAATTCAACACAATTGTTTTGATTCAACAGCAATTTAAGTCCTTTTACATTTAAATGCTCACTGAAATGTCAAAATATAGCATGCCAGACAGAACGTGGGCTTTGCAGAAATAAAAAAAATGGTAGTTATTCCCTGATGCCAAGTAAAATGGGACATTGGGAAAATGAGTGATGAGAACTATTTTAGAGCTTAGTCTAGACCCCAAACTAGTGTGCATTTACTCCTGCAGATCAGGGGATCTAAAGCTGAGAAGCCTTCATCCCTGTGGAAGAGAGCAGAAAACGCTAACAGAAAACAGAAACATTTTATTTCAGATTTTTGACATAAAATCATTCATCGAACTGTCATTTTCGATGTGCAGAGCTGAGCATCCGAGACAGCTCCTACCATTGCTGCTTTCATGGCCTCCAGCAGGAGGGGAGGGGAATCCAGCTGCAGGTGCTGGTCCCAGGGGGTGCTGGCCCAGGCCCAGACCCTGGGCCCAGGCCCAGGCCCAGGCCCAGTTCATCAGGCACAAAGAGCAGCCGGGCAGAGCAGGTGTCTCAGGGCATCTGCCCATGTACTTCCCTTCTTCCCAAAAGCCCCCGTGGTCCCTAGGAGCACTGCAGGGAATGATGGCGACAGCTTCCATTGCAATTGCTACACACTACACCTCAGGTGTGGTTCTCTACACTTTCTGTGAGGGCACTTAGCTTATAATCCCTTGCTGCAGCCCCTCTCCCTCTCAGGCTTTTCCAGCAGAAGTAATACAGAAGGGGCATTGCCAACTCAGCTGCACCCCTTGGTCCCATCTGGCCTGGGACACACGGTGCAAGGCAGTTTGGTGACTGCAGGCTGTAGGTGATGTTTTGATTCCTGAAAGCTGAGCCCACATCTCACATCCTCAAGCAGGGAGAGCTGTGAAATACGAGCTTCACCTCGGAGTTGTTAGAAAGCATTGGAAGGGAAAGACTCTTTCTCCACTGTGGCCGTGCTGCTTGGCTTCTCAACAATCTGAGTTTTGCTACATCAATACTTAGAGTATTGATGTTTTGTTTCTGTCTGACTCCGATGTGTCCCTGGGCAGAGCTGTGGGCACAGTGCCCTCAGAGGGAGGCTGGCAGGGCAGCTGCCCAGCCTGGAGCCACAGCTTGAGCATGCCCAGGGCAGGAGCTGGCAGCCAGCAGCCATGGATGTATGCAGCATCCATCCTCCCTGGCATCCTGCAGTTCTTTGCATTGTCCAAGCCCAAGCACAGTAAACAGAGAAAGAGTTTATCAGCTGGTTGGTTTAATCTTGTTTAAAAAACACAGGTTTTTTAGTCTGTATCGTAACCAAGCCTGATTGTTTCAGGGATATTAAAGTGTCCTGAGTTTCTGGTGAGTTCCTTCAGGGAAAAGACAAGGCAGGCCCACCTCACAGCTCCCTTTGCCTTGGGCACAGCAGTAATTCCAGCCCAAGGGCAGTAGAAACTGAGACAAAAAGTCTTGGAGAGATGATGGGGAGGGCATGCAAGGGAAGTTCCAGAGGCCACTGCACTGATGTTGGTTCCCCCACCTGGCAGTGCTGTTGGAATGGAGCCGTGGAAGGCGCTCCCGTGAGCCCATCCACCTGCTGATCTCCAGAGGCAAAGACCTCATCAGCCAGATTCCACCACACCATTGTTCTGCTTCCTGCTACCTAACATCCAAAGCTGTCATTTCTTTTCCTCAAAAGCCACATCTTTGGAGACTTCCACGTGACCAGGACAGTGGATGACAGACTACTGTCTGGGATTCATATGCCCATCTACGTAAAGCATCCTCACAGGTGACATGTTACTCTAAAATGCAGGTATGGATGGAAGCAGAACCAAAGAGTTAATTGGAAAAAAAGAAAAGGCTGAACCAGAACCCAAATTTAAAAACAAGAAGAAAAATGGTTTGTGTATAAAGGATTTTTATTTTGAAAAACATTTTTTCAGATTTTTGAAATACAGTGTAAAGTACAACATAGAATTATGTCTGCAAAGTCAGCTTATGCATGTCATGCTAGTTATTTACATGTATATATACAGAGTGCAGATAATTATTGAAACCACACTACAAAATAAACAGAGAGCTCAATAAGATAATTTAGTAGGACTTTATTAAATATAGTTATTGATTGCATATATTTTCCTATTAAAATACCTTATAGTATCTAAAATAACCCCTATAAACCCTAATACCTCAAAAATTGCCATAAATATGATTGAAAATTGAAACTATCCATGTGCCCTGTTCAGCTGCTCTGCCCTTTGCTCCAACAGAAACTCCTGCAGAGATAATCGTGCTATTTTTAGTGCCAGAGCTTTTGTGACAATTCCCAATAAAACACTTGAAAGAAAGCTCAGATGCAAACCAGCTTTCAGCTGAGGCACCCAAGGGTGGAAGCACCGTGCTCTACGCTTAGAAAGAGGATAATCCTATGGCTTATTAAACACTGCCACACACAGGACAATTAAAGAACTGATATGATTCTCAGGGACTGAGTTAGTGGCTGTTTGGATACCAAGCACCTCATTAAAACAAAACAAAGCAATCTCCCAAAGCTCATACAAAATCTTAAACGAAAAAAGAAGGGCCCTCCCAATGGGTACAGATACTGCCTGACTGACAGTGAGACTTTAGTAGGAGCAGGAGCTGGACAGGCTGCAGCTGCAGCTTCAGGGCTCTGTGACCAGCCAGAGAGAGACTAAGGTTGCCCATGGCTTTGATCTCTGGCCACTCAGCAATTCTTCCAGGGCTCTCTGCTGAAAGAAAGGACAACACCAAGCCCAATCATGGATTATCCCATGAGCAGAATATTCCATCTCCTTTCTGGGGGCTTCTGGCCAGCAAACCCTCACTATAAATTGCCAAAGGTCTATCTTTGACTTCACTAGAGCTTTGAGAGGTCTGCTCCCCAAGTGGGATTTCTCTTCTTGCTGCTCAGCCCAAAATTGCACAACCTTCTGCCTTAGGAAAAGAAGTATCAAGAACAATGTGCTTTTTAGTTTCATCATTTATTCTGATGCAATCTTATTAAGTAGAAAATAGGCCAGGGGAGAAAAGTTAACAAAAAAAAAATCCAATTACAGCCATATACTGCTTTTTTTTTGTTGTTGTAATTACCGTTCTGAACTGCAGAATTTTACAACCTTTCCTCTCCTAACATGTCTTTCCTAAAGGCACATTACAATTCAATCCAATTACAGGCAAAGAATAGAGATTAGCACCAGAAAATATATAAAAGGAAAATAAGTTACTATTACTATCATAGAGTAGCACTGGTCAGCATATCTGTGCATCTTTTTTTTTCCAGAAATAATTGTAAAATGAATATCATAGATTAGTTAGGGACATAAGTGATAGTTTAAGCTATGGTTTAATTTAACAGTTTTGTTACATATAACTCTAAATGCCAAAATATGGCAAGGACATTTTAATACTGAACTCATAGGAATTACATACAAAAAATGTAATCTTTATCATCATTAATAAAAAGTGTGAATATAGAATATTAATATACTTTACATATTTATCATACAATATATCAGTCCTTCACACTATTAATTTGATTCATGTTGTGCTGCAACATGTATCAAAAGGTTTAACAAAGAAAAAATGGCTAATTATACGTTGTGGGTACAGACATGATTTCCACAAGACAAACAACAACCACAATGTATCATCTACCTTGAGTTCTACAGTGCTACTTGGAACAAACCTGCTGCAGCCTTTTAGGAAGGATAATAATAATAATTATTTTTAAAAAATATTTAACCTTTGCTTGTAGAGTGAATCTGACTTCCATAAAGAATAGTAAATACTATGAGCAAATTTAATTCAGATTGCCTAATATTCTGGCAAGGCATTATCAAAATATTGTACCTCCATTTAAGCGTTATATGGATTTCTGATTCTTTGCTATTATCAGAAAGGATTTTTGGTCAGGCCTGAGAGTATCATCATTAGAGAAGCTTTGGTGCTGCCCTCTCCCCCACTTCAGTCTTTGCACCCCTACTTACTCAACTTTCTGGTTCACTGTACAGCTTCTTGTAGAGATAAACTCCCTCTTGAGAGGTAGGAAAGAGCTGGGGCACCCACAACCCAGCAGTGAGATCACACAGAAAGTGCTACTACATGCTGCAGAGAAGAGTACAAAAAAAAAAAAACATAGAAGATTTCCAAATATGAAAATCCCTACTCTTGGAGAGTGAGTGATCAACTGTAAGTAAGAGTGGGCATAACCTTTTCTGGATGGAAATGCCATCTTAAAGCTAAACCATTTAAATTTTTTTTATGGCTAGTTCAGAAGAAGGGCCTGATAAGGCTACACAGAGCATTACAGAGGAAAACAGATTTGTTTTGTGAGCAGCACATGAATGGAATCCAGTTTCTTAGTTGTCTTCTTCAATCCGGATTTCAGCCTAACATGAGATGAATGAGTAGGAACAGATGAAACACTTCTCCTCCACATGGATTCCTCCAGGTCTTTCTACAACCCTTCCCTCAGCACTTACAGGCTCTACTTGCTTGATCTGTAACTAACTTTGCAGTTTTACAAAATTTTTAATGAACTTGGCTTCTTCAACTTCTCTACCTTGTACTCAGATCAGCTGCTTTCAAAACACAGTACTGGAGAATTGTGAGACACATAGAGGGGGGTGAAATTACCTAAGCTTAGGGTTTTTTTTCCCACTTATTTTTTAAATCAGGCTAGAACAAAGAAAGTTAACAGCAAACGTTTTCTACATTTTCTATTTCACAATTCCTCAAGAATTTCACAACAATTAAATTGCCCTTAAGAGGTATGAGGAGTCATCAAAGGAGGTTCAATACAGGTTTGCCACTGACTCCCTGCAACAGACAGAAGCTGGGACTTTTTCCCCTGATCACTGCATTTTTCTGCTTGTGTGAGATGTGCTGGGCCACCAGCCTCTGCTCAAAGCTCTGCTTCCCTTTCTGCTCTTTTTTGCCTGCAGCAGCACTTCCCCTGGGAAGGTCACCAGAGGTAAACCTTTTGACAGCCTACCGTTTTTTGATTGTGAAATACAGCAAAAACACAACCAAAGCCATGTTGGTCTTCTCAGGGCAACGGCAGTCTCAGGCATAGCTTAGATGAAGAAAACCTGGCTTGCCTTAAAATGAAGAAAGATTCAACTGGCTGAGCAAAGACC
Organism: Erpornis zantholeuca; assembly: GCA_013400515.1. Lineage (NCBI taxonomy): Eukaryota > Metazoa > Chordata > Aves > Passeriformes > Timaliidae > Erpornis > Erpornis zantholeuca. The sequence goes on from VZTN01000956.1 coordinate 119,034, forward strand.
TTCACTTCCTTTCACATCTGCTCTGGGCAAATTAGATGAGCACACATGTGTCTGCACTCACTGCCAGTGCCATTTGGAACAACCCTTCATCACAATACACTGGAAACAGTCTGGACTTAAGATGAAGTGAAACAAGTTTTGGGACAATGAAATGGTTTAGGGTGAAGAAAGAACACAGGTCACTCAGACACTAATGCATGGGGTCTGTCCTCAACTGCCTGCAGTCAGTCTTGCTCAGACTCCCCCTATGAAAAGCTAGACCATTTTTGGAGGGATGTTCTTTGAGCCTCTCTCTTTCTCTGATCATCATTCAATATTTGGATTAGGGAGGAGAAAGATCCTGCAGGATTCTGCCACGAGCCTGAATTCCAGCAATTGCTCTGAATTCATACACTAGGAGAGAAGTAAAGAATGTTCTGATGTCCTTCTCTGTGTTGGCAATGAATCTTACTTTTCAATTTTAACAAGAAAAAGGCTATGGAAAGAAAAAAGCAGCAGTTAAAAAATTACCGATGTTTTCAGTCCTATCAGCAGTTCTTCTTTAAATGTTCTCGAAATTGTGTACAACTTAGAAATCAACAGAAGATTTTTATGTTGATTTCTGCTACTGGAGGAAGAACTAAGCCTTGACAGATCTGTGAAACTAAGCCTACATAGTTCTATGAAATAGTGAATTCTTTTGGAAGAACTGATGTTGGAGAAATACTACTACGGAGCTTGAATGTCTCAGTTTTCCATCAGGAATGGCAAGCAGCCAAGCAAGCAGTGCATGTTTTCCCTCAAGGTGTACAAGAAAAGAGCTCAGACTAAGAAAACTACTTATGGTTTCTGGGTTTTCTCTAAGTTGGTTTTATTTTTGTTTTTTGGTTTTTGTTTTTTTTTTTTTTTCAGTCCTAACAGGAGCAATCAATAGGTCTTTACAACACCTTTGAAGAGTAAGGATTTTTTATTCTGTGGAAAGAGAGAATCTTTGTCAAATATTTTAGCAGAAGTCAGAAGAAATAACACTAAGTAAGTTTATTGCTACATGGAGCTTTTAGCATTTATAGCTTATGAAATTGGCTAGTTCACAGGTCATTTGTCTTATTTGCAATGGAAAAAGAATGAGTTACAATTTATCTCAGGTTTCAAAACACACTGCTGTTTTTTTACTGTTCACTTCACATAACTACCAATCAGTCCAGACTAAGAATCTCCTTGTTTTCTACAGATGTTGTTCTGGGACACAGAGAGAATATCTTCCAGATGACGGTTATCACTGAAATAAAAGTTGTTAATATTATCTATGCTGATACGGAAAGATGGAAAGAAATCTAGTATTTGAATGAAACATTCATTAAACATATCACATTTTGAATGAGCACTCACTGCTCAGGCAGTGTATAAACTGATATTATCAGTTGAATAAATTCTATACCATACTGTAACTCAATGACTAACAGAAGTTCCAACTTCAGATTTATGGAAAAGTCATTTCTTATTTGAAATGATTAGGATTACTTTCAGAATCAAGTTTTCTAAGGGAGAATTCAGATCACAATAGAAGCAGTACTTACATTATGAAAAAGCCCATGATTTTCCATATTAAAAAACATAGATTACAAGAAATGTCATAGAGTGCATTGCCTCTAAATTTCACACTTCTGTGAGCAACATCCTCGGACCTGAAAGTCTGAAGCTAAATAGCAACTTTTTTTAATTTTATTGCTCTAGTGTTCCTTACCCATAAAAGAAGAACAGAACAACCTTTTGCAAACAGGGGAAGTTATTTAAACAGGGTACCATCCTCAGCACAGAAACTGTTAACTGTTTCATCACATTCTGTTCCGTTGGCAGGGAGCTCTGTAACCTGCAGCTGCAGCATCTGAAGGAAATCTACCACTCAGCTAAGGGGCTGATCCCATATCTGTGTCAGATAAAAATCATAGTGCTTATTATTTGTTACCATGGATACCATGAAGATATTGCTGTCCACTAAAGATTACTAGAGGAAGACAACATAATTCTCAGGAACTAGTCCTGTTTTGCCTTCATAAGTTGCCTTTAACCAGCCTGGTTCCACTGATGGATACACTGCAAAAAAACATACACAACTTTTAACACTGTTAAAAAATCCCATACATGCTACATATATTTATTTAGATCAAGAGCAATTGAAATATCAGGGCAAAACCTGAGAGCTAAAAATTGAATTATGTCCCCATTTTGTGGATACAGTTCACCTTTTATAGGTTTTTTTTTAATACAGAAATCAATGTAAAACAAATCTTACCATTGGAAAATATTGCCCCCTGTGGGAAAGACAGCTCATGACTATGTTCAGCCTTACAGGAATACATGGCTTTTGCTTGTCTGAAAGAAAAAAAATATAGGCTTGCAATAAATGAGATAACAAGGAAAAAGGTATAAAGAAATTAAATTAAAACCTGGGAAGTATAAGAAGAAGTAGTTATACAAATGCAATATGATAATGACCAGTAACACAGCAGTTCAGAATTACAGCAGATAATAACTCAAAGCTTACTGGAGTTAACAAGCATGTGATTGCAGGAAAGAGACTGACATCCTACTTAGATATTTAAACAGGAATATAATTTGGAACTTTTAAATTGAAGTTTGTCATTCAAGTAAGTACTGAATTGAGCATACTGTTTGAAGCAAGTCATGGATTGCCTGGAGACAAATTCAAAAGTGATTATCAAGTCATTAAAGGTCTAAAAACTGGACATGTGAGAAACTATTCTTAATAGGTCTACAAAGGAAAATACTACTTAGAAGGTAAACATGGGACAAAAAGGACTCATGATTCTGTCTCAGAGAAGGAGGACATAAAAAGTCAACTCTTGGCTTCTGACACTAGGATTCTGCAAAGTACAAAACGCAGGTTTGAACATGAAGATGGAAATCAGGAGTTCTCTTTATATTCCTGAACTCTACCTGATACCTTGACTTTAACTTACACACGCAGAACAATTTTACATGAGCCACCAATTTTTCTGAATTTCTTTAAACCCTCACTATACTAAGCGAAGATGAACTTGTTGACTATTTCACCTTTGTGTGATGTGGTGGGGAGTTGCTAACTGAAGTTTCCTTCTAGCCAGGATTTATCTCAGTGACCCAATATGTGACCTGTGGCAAAGTTAAGATTTTCTGCATACTTTTTGAGAGTGTGTATATGCAAGTGGCATGTAAACCATTATGTCTTTCTCCCAAAATTGTGAGATAAGAGAGTTGTGTGTTAGATTAATTAACAGTGCCACATCATAAGCACTATCATCATTCATTTGAGCCTTTAAAAGGGTATGAGAGTGGAAGGACACATTCTGAAGTTTTTATCAGAGTGAGAACTTTCCAGAGATGATTTCTCCCTCTTAACAAAAAGCTTTTCTATTGGCTCTCTGATTTATGACTGGACTAAATGGCATGTTTTTTCTTCATCTTAACCAAGCTAACGACTCCTCAAGGGTTACATTCTCAGGATGAGATTTTCGATGAGATCAGGAATTTTAAGTTGCATGCACAATAGCCAAGAGCAGCTTATTTTCAGGATGCTGGAAACATTTCTGATTTTTAATACTGTTATCCTGGTTACATCCCATCAGCTAACTAAAACAAGATGACCACTGGATTCCTGTTTGTTCAGTTTTCTTAAATGTTAGCTTGCTCTCTGGCTGGTGTAGACTGCTCTGAGTAGAGTTTTTCCAAAACAGCTCCTTGGTGCCTCCTGTTGTGAAGAGTTTGCCATCCACACTTAACAAGACAGCTGTGAAGATTCATTACTCTATATAATCTGTAAAAATTTACACATAATAATCTATATAATGTATATATAGAGGGTTATTGGGTGACTTTACTGAAGGTCACACATAAACTAAAATGGTTTAATCTTATTTTTCCTCAAAGTCAACAAAGAGCACTACAGATGTTCTAATTGTACTGACTCAAGTCAATAACACTATGACAAAACAGCCTGTTGGGGTGGGCTGGCCCAGCCATGGTCCCTTGTTATGCAAACCCAATACATCTGTGTGGCATAATAATGGATTTTACACATATAAAACAGTAGAGTAATTGTTAAAGATTGCAATGAACACAAGGTAGTAGATAATGAATTTGCTAAAGCACAGGGATTATTTAAAACCTGAATAATTTGACTATCATTCCAGGTGTCCATGTTAATAATGGGACACCTGAGCAATCACACTGGGACACAAGACATTTAAGGCAGTATTAAATGTGAGGCAGAATTTCTTTTTGAAACATGACATGTTGTTTTTGTTGCCCTTAGAAAAAGTTAAGAGATTAATGCAGTTTTTTCCTACATTCTCTGATGTCTATTGAATGATTCTGTTTTCATCCTCCAATTTTACCCTATCCAAATATGTTTAACTTAAAAGCAGAAAAAGATAAGAAAACATGGACTCTGTCTTAGAATTATAGAATCACAGAATTGCTAAGGTTGGAAGAGACCTCTAAAATCATCTCCTATGGAAAAAGAAAAGTTCTCAGAATTTGACATTTACACAGATAGAGAAACACAAGAAGTCAGTTTCTCAAAAGCTAATGAATTACAGCATTCTTCACACTACCTTCCTTCTGAGGCAGAGCAATTACACCCCAAAGTTATGTACAAACCATCTGTGATGGTATTATGAGGGATAGATTTTAAAATATTTATTCTGGAGCAATTTT
>VZTN01000957.1:0-12581 GCA_013400515.1 Erpornis zantholeuca
TACTTCAGCTTAATTTCTGTTGCTAGTGCAAAGTTGTTCATTATAGTTTCTGCTAATTTGACATACAGGTTGTAAGGCTGCTGGAAGCCTTTTTTTCCATGTAAAGAGATCTTAATATGGTGATTCTCTGGTGGGGATTGACTGCAAGGTGTTTTGCCATGGTTTTTCTGTGTTTTTAAATGCTATGAGAAGATGACTGGAAATTGTACTTTCTCCTGAGAGTATTGTGTAGTTTCTAGTTTTATGATTGAAACAGTAACACTGAACAATTGTAGCAACTGCTTGATATATTTTCTATAAAAGTGCAGTCCCTTTATGAGCCATGGTGGATATGGGAAAATTCAAAGCTTTCACCTTACAAATATGAACAAGTATGATTTGCTAGGAGCTACAGATGTGAAGAGACCTGTGGTGTAAGGACTATTAGCTTCCTGATGGCTATTGCCTGACAGCACTAACTTTCAAAGGAAATAACTACTTAGCTTCAGTTGTTTGTTGAAGAAACTTGACAGTGATGAGAATGGTTTGCTATAATGAAGCTCTTGTATCCTCACCTACCTGTAAGAGAAGGAAAATTCTGTTATTCTGAGGTAGTACTACTAGAGGTGTTCTGTCTCTCTTGGTCTTATCTGCTGTTTTTTCCTAAGAGCTACCTGGAGTTTTCTATTTGTGATTTTTTCACTGAGGTGTGACCAGGAAATCCTGAAGTATTGTTGATTCTCAACTAGTAAAATGCATTCTAAATGACACAAGAGGAGTATGCATATCCGGTCTTTCCTGAAGTTACATCTTTTTCAGAAAGCTCAAGCTTCCACAGATAATCTGCTCTACCTCCCAGCATAGGATTTCTTATTCTGGGCCAAGGTTGGGACTTTGGTATCCAAAACTTTTATGCTGCACTGAGTCTTGTCCCAATATCTTAAAGATACTATTCCTCCTCTTCTATACTAGTCCCGTATTGCTTTCCTTGTAAGTTATGTATTAAACATCCCATGAACCACAGCAAAATCGCAAAACTCCGTAAGACTGCTATGTAAGCACTCAGTATTAACCCGAGAAGGGCTGTGAGAATTTATGAAACTTCTGTAAAGGGAAAAAAAAGATATCTGGGACTCAAGTATATAATAAGGAAATTGAAATATGTGATGAGTTTTAAAAACAAGACCAGGTCCTGTAATTGATATGATTTGACAGCTGTGATTTGCTCCTCAGAGCAGAAATCAGAGACAGAACCTGCAAATAAGAATCACTTATGAGGTAAACTGCATATCTATCAGCAAGGACAGCTAGCTGGGCTTCAGGTTGTTTCAGATATGGAAGGGAAATACTTCTTTCTCTGGTTCTGTGTTCATACTGAGCTCTCTGCTGGAAAGTTTCAGGCTATAAAGTAGAAGTTACAAAAACCAAGAGTGGATGGGTGAGTATTATTTTAAATAAAAATCTTTATTACAATTAATGTAACAGGGCTAAAACTCAACTGTACTTTGTATAGTATTCTCCAAAAAGCCATAACCATTTTTCGGAAATATCTCAATTCTGCAGAAATAACCTCTGCTGAACCTGCTCTTCTCTCCTTGACTATTTTGAATTTTGGCTGGGAAACAGGCACCTCAAATTCATTAAAAAGGCAGAAATTAACGTCTGTGGAGATGACAGCCTTTTCTATAGCAGCAGCAAAAAGAACTATCAGCAGAATTGGCATTTGGCCCTGGAAGCAAAACATTCTGAGCTTCTGCTAAAGCTTCCAAAAGAAGCATGATAATGAGGTTTTAGAAAATTCCTGGGCTGTCTTGATTTCATATACAGTCTAATCATACTGCTCAACTTTGGTGATCAAGATAAATAATACAGAAAATATTGTCTATATTATATTATTACTGTCTTGGGCCAAGCAATAGCAGGTTATGAAGTATTTGCTTTCTGTGGTTGGCTGAGATACTCTCCCTGTTTGCTGGGATTTAACCTTAATATGAACTTAGTCTTTTTTGGGGTGCATAGACTCACTGCTTGCTAAGAATATGACTAGCAATTGGGGTGTCAGTTGCTGAGAGGGAAAGCTAATGTGTTACCAGCACTATTATCATCAGCCTAAGAGTGGAAGAATCCGTTTGTGTCACCTTGGCTGAATTTTAGAAAATAGGTGAAGCTTTAAGCTGCAAATGTCTCATGTTTGGGGTTCTTTGTGTTGTTTTTTGTTTTGGTTTAGGTTGGGGGTTTTGTACACAGCTTACAAAAGCTTAGTTCTGGCTCTAATTTTTTTCCATTGTGCACTGAAACTGGAGGAGTTTGAAATATTTTCAGACTAAAAAAAATTCTTCTGCATGTTCCTCACTGCCTCTTTTAGCTGCAGCAGGTCAGTATCAATACTGCTGATCTAAATTTTTTAATGGTTTTCATGCATCAAATTTACTAACCAGGACTGAACTTTTAATAGATGTTTAAAGGGATTGAAATAAAAGTTGGCACTAAATTACAAACCTTTGCCTTTTAGTGTACATAAGAAGATCTCTTGGGTAAGAATTATTTTATCATTTTTCTTGTGAGACACGTAAGTTATTGCTATGGATGTGGCAGTAAAATCTAAAAACACCTGACCTGGAAGGGTATGAAAGAATTCAGAAATTTCTGCAGTTAACTGTCATCAGTGATTTTAACTATTTTTTATGAACATGCTCAGATATCTATTGATTCTGCTGTAAACTAAAAATTGATGTACTGGCAGTAAAAATGTATATCCTCACACAGTTGCATTGACTCCTCTTGCTGCTCAACATGTGCCTCGGAACACTGCTCTCGGTTGGTACATCACTCAAGAACACAAGAGCTATTAGAAGTGTTTTGGTTAATTTAAATACGGTGTCAATAAACAAGTTCACAATGTTATCAGCCAGGTATTTAACTAGTCATAAACTGAGGGGTTTTTTTCTTAATTGACCCTAATAGATTTAAGTTTTCAAAATGAAACTTCCCTGTAAATGTTCTTACTTGCTGCTACTTTTAAGATCTAAACTTTAAAAAAAGAGAAAAACACTCTTTTATGTGTTTACAGGATCAAAGCTAACTGAATTTTTTATAAAGCAGATTAAAAGCATAATATTCTTTATCTGTCCCCTGCAGATCACAGAATACCAATTTATTTTTTCTAGTTACCAGTTGCTGTGTAAAATTAAAACTTTGCTTCTCTAAAGAACTAAACTTGTACTTCTAGCAGCACAATACAGCTGCATTAGTTGTACCATATTACATTACAAATTTGTTCAGGTTTGAGCACAGGTTACGTTGCCTGCACTGCCCTATGCAAAACAATTAAGAGATTCCTGGTTAATGCTGCACAAGTTGGAAAGGGAAAACTTACACACATGTGCTGAAGATCTATTTTAGGTTAAGATCTAATTAAGGTATCACTCAAGGCCCATGTAGTAGAGAGTAGATCTTCCAAAAGAAGATTATTGAAAAGCAGCAAGCACAGCCTGAGGTACTGATACAGTAAGAGTTCTTTATCCCTGTGTTCTGGTCTGAGGTTTGTGCTGTAAATGAGAATTCCCTTAGGGCAGCATTCCCCAGGTATCTTTAAAAAATAAAATCAAAACCCATTTGTATACAAGAGGTTGTATTGTTTGCTCTTGGGACATGCAGAAATGCTCCTTTTTGGTAGTCACTTCTGCCTTGCACCTGGCAAGGGTCATAGATGTGTGTGTGAGATTGCTCTATTCTTAAAAGGACCTTGAAGACACAATGTTATTTGGGCTCACCTATGCTTGAAAGATTTTTTTGTTTTTTGGTTACTTGTTAAGTAGCCTCAACTCTTGACCTGAAAGCTGTGTATTGCAACTGCTTCATCAGACACTTTCCTGAGTAATCAGCCATGTAATTACTAGCCAACTAAAAAGGCCTGGGACATGAGCCCAATTTCTGGCAACTGATCATCCATGCCAGGAAGGGTTAATGCAGTCTGACAGCTAAAGCCTGAGCAGGAGTTTAATATTTGGGCATGGTTTAGAAGTTAAGATGGATGAGAGCTTAGCTGAAGGGAACGCAAGCTGTGCTCTCCATATTTGCCTTACAGCTGGAGAACAGCCCATGACCTGTCCCATCTGCTGTATGGCTGTGGCCATTGTGTCTGTGGTGTGCTGTGCTCTCCTCTCCTGGGAAAGATGCCCAGAGCTGGAGAAGAATATGCTGTGACCCACTGGCATGCTGTCTGCCTTCAGATATGGGCTTAATGCAGTAAGTAACTTACATGGGGTTAAGTAGATCCCAAGGGTCTCTTTCCTTCAGCTGGCTTTTACAAGGGTGCCAAGTGCTGGAATCCTTATGGCTGCTGGGCAGTACAGGGATATAAGGGCCAGGCTGGATGAGTATTTGGGGTAAAGGAAGGTCTAAATACAGCAATAAGTTCTCTATTGACACTTCCATTTGTGGCTGTATTCAGTGAGTTGCAGCTTCAGCATTTGGCTACCTTGCACTGCGCAAGTGGACAGGACAGCACTACTGTCCTGAGATGACTTGGAGATGTTTTGAAGATGGATGCTGATAAGGAATGCTCTCTGCAGTTCTCTTGCATAAGTCCTTCTCATATGGTGGAATGCACTAGGACACGGAAGAAACTTCTTTCTCCAACCTTTCCATGCTAATTTGATGAAAATAGGGCAGTATNATATCTTGTCTCCTCTGTCTGTGGAGCTTTGCCAGGCACTGACCTAATGGTAGCATTCCTCTAAGAGCTTTAAAGCATCAGATGCTTAGGATAACAGAAATGGAAAAGGCAGCAGTTGTGTCCTAACTCTCACCCTTGTACCCACAGCAATAGTAAAGCAGTATTTTTTTGTCAGATTGGGAAGCCTTTTTCCATAGTTTCCTCACCCTTGATAAACTTGTGGGCTATTTGTATAGGAAGCTTGTGATTTATAGGCCTATAATGGAAAGAGAAGTATGTGAATAGAGGGAATCTGGGGGAAGAGGAACATTTGCATATATACTTTCCAGGAAGTGGAAAGGATTTGGGACGAAAGGAACAGATTAGTGCTTTCATGTTCTGCTTGCTGCAATGACAAGATATTTGAATTGTTAGACTGAAGAGCTGAAACCAATATTCAGTTTCCAGTAGTGGGTACTGGCTAATGGAAAAATACAAAGATAGGGCAAGATAGATAAGATAGTATGTTCTAGTATGCTCCCCCAGTTTGTGCAATTCCTCCACTAATCTCTGTTGCAAAATTTAAATTGGGGAGATATCTCTATCTCTTCTTTTAACAATTTCAGATGGGTGTTTCTTGCATTAATTAGCTACTTTGGGGATTTATGGTAATATCTACAGGTTCACATGCCAATGAATTCCCCAGCTGTAGCTGCATGTGTATAAAAGAAGTGTTTTTTGCTTGGCTATCTGCCTGTTTGATTTTAATGTTTCCTAGTTCTTCTGCTGGAAGAATGAGTGAGCAGCTACTCTCTAGTTTTCTCCATGCACTTCCGACGTGCAGGCCTGCATTAGATTTCCTCATCTGTTTCTTGTATGTACTGAAGGTATAGGTTCTGAATAACTTAGCACTGCTTTCTTGCCAGTAAGCATATGGCATCTGTAGTTCTTTGTTGCAAGGCTGGGTCTGTTTTCTGAGTGACAATAGTCAGTTTGGGATGGCTTTCAGTTGGCATTTCCACAATGCACGTGGAAGCGACTTCACTGTCTTCTGAGCATGCAAAAATAGAGTGCTCTCCTCCTCCACTCCTCTTTCAGTACGTACACATTAGCCTACAGCATACTGCAAATATATTGAATTCTACACTGATTGCTCTGAACTCTCAGCTGATAAACCGCTACTAAAATCTTCTAACTTATGTTAGAAAAAACCTACAGGTATTAACAGAATGTGAATTGGACTACCTTCTGATGCTTCTCCTGTGCCTCTTTCTTACAAAGTCAGCTCTGAAGTGTTTTGTTTGGAGTGTTTGGGGTGTTTGGGGTGATATTGACTGGGAAGAGGAAAAAATATTGATTGGTATTGGAAGAAAAGACTTAAAAAATAGATACTTTACAGAAATGAGCAGTTCGATACCCTTACTTTCACTGGCAGTGTTGCTACAGCACAGATGTAAAACAAAAGTAAGAGAAGAATTTAAGACCTCCAGTCTATACATAGAATTCAACACCAAAAGAATTCCTGAGAGAGCCACATTCTTCCTTGTTGCCAGGCTTGTTCTCTTCTTGCAACTGTCTGACCAAATATTTAGCAGAATGTAGGTGATTTCAACCCCAAAAGCCTTGAAATGCATTGTGTCCAGTCTGTAGGATCAGACTCCTCTTCCATCTTGCAGAACTAGAAGAATAAAAAAATTATTTAAAATCTAGTAACTGGGTTTTTGATTCAGGGGGAGGAAGTCTTAAAAAGTCTCAAGAAAGAAGCATCATTTCATGGATAGAACTGGATTTGTAAAGATCCAGGGTAATTAACTGTATAATAGAATCTGCTTCAACAGGGCCACCTAAAGCTAGTTGCTTGGGTCCATGTCCAGACAGGTTTTGAATGTCTTGGAGGATGGAGACTCTACAACCTCCCCAGGCAACTGATGCCAGTGCCTGGTCACTTTCACTGTGAAAAAGTGTTTCCTGACATTCAGAGTGTTTCAGTTTGAGCCCATGGCTCCTGGTGCTGTGAATCATACTGGATTTGCAAATGCCTTTTTTACTCCTTTTGTTTTCCTGACTTAGTTGCAAGAAGTGGAATGTTTAAAGAGATAGCAGGGTCAAAGTAAGAGCTTTAGAAACAGTTTCAATAAAAGGGGGATTAACCTTGATTTTGAAAAGTACTACCCTGCCTAGTTTTGAAAAAGTTTGAATGTGCACTAAGGATATAAGTGGAAAGAACGTTTAAAGAAAGTATTACTGTTACAGATGAGTTAATTGGTTTATTGGTTGCGTTAATGGGGGTCACGCTGGCATTGTGGCTGGGTTGGTGAGAGTGGGGACCACTTCTTTTGTAAGTTGCTGTTGAAGGGGGTTGGGGCATGGTGCGTATTGTTACAGGTGAAAAGATTATGCTTGTATACTAGATGAGGGTTGGGAATAGGTGGTTGAAGGAACACTCTGGAAGACCCCAAGATGAAAGCAGATGATGTCACTGGTACTTGCCTCACATCGGATTGGTGAGTGGACTGACCAACCACATGACGCCTTTCCAAAATGATTGGTCAGGAATGCTCCACGCAAATGGACCAATCAAAACCATACAAAATGAGCCAATCGAGAAAGAGCATTTCCGATCCACCCAGAGGCTATAGAAAGGGCTCTGGTAGGCGGAGCCTTGTTCTCCTGTGGCCTCTCTCATGCAGTTGGTGCTGTCTGCTTTGATGTTGGGGGGGTCAGGCTCATCTTGTCCTTATGTTACTTTCATAAAAACCAGTTAAACCGTTTAGAGGTGACTGGCCCTCATCTTTTTCATTATTGTTAGTTACATTAGCCAAGTTTTGTTGCTGAAATTATGTGACAATTGTAGACTGTAGGCTACTTTTTATAGAACGGAAGGACTCTCAAATCTGCATATTACACTGAGACAGTCATATATGACGAGTATTTTTTCTGAAGAAAATTTCATACATGTGATTGATCTCCTTTTCATTAATTTCTGACTTGCATTTTTTTCTTAATAGACACAGGCCTTGCATTTCATAATGCAACCTATCTTTTAAGACAGAGAATTTGACTGATAGAATGATGAAATTGAACAAATTTTTAATTAAACAAGTATTTCCCCAAATAGCTTTATTTTACCAAGGATCTCACAGGGCAAACAGGCCACTAGCCAGCTGTGCACTACATCAAATAAAATGCAGACTGCAAACATAATATATAGATATATCAATAACTTGGCAGCCTTACCAATGAGGCTAAGGGCTGGGAGTAGCTTGAAAAGCACATTGCTGAGAAACCCCAGGAGTGGCTCATTCATTTCAGAATTCTGTTGTGGCAGACACAGCACAAGGGGCTTGTTTCGTTATGACGAGCGATGACATTTGCTGCATGACCAAAGTGATCCACCCCTCCAGTGCCGGTGCGTTTCATAGCTCAAGTACAGCGAATTCTACAGACAAGCCTGAATTTCTAATGAGTACACACTTTGGAAAGGCAAGGCATCTTAGAAACAGAAGGTAAGATTTCTGCTGAGTTTCCTAGATTTTTATTATTTCTTTAGGATATGATTATTTAACTGTATATAAGTAACTCCAAAGCAAAAAACAATCTCTTAGTCTTCTAGTCAAATTAAATTTATTTTTCACTGCTTTATCTCTGCTACTCTGTAGTTGGTCTTGTTGCAATCACTGGTTTTACCATGGGTGTGCTGGGAGGTGCCGAAGTCCAGCTGTGGCTTCAGTATGGTTCTACAGTGGTTAGAAGCAGGCAGGGTTTTCATACACCAGGAAAATTTAGGAATCAACACAACATTTATTATGGTGAGAAGCTGTCAAAACTTCCAGACACGTGCAGAGAAGTTCGTCATGTAAATCTAAGTCACTGGCTAAGTGCTTGCAAATGTTCTTGGCAAGAGTATTTTTTCAGTCAGTGTTCTACATGATTAAAAAGAAAAAAACCTCCTTGTTTTAATGGATCTTTTCAGAGAATTACAGAATATTCTGAGTTGGAAGAGACCCACAAGGATCACTCTTAAGTCCAACTCTTCAGTGGATAGCCCATGCAGAGATCAAGTCCATGACTTTGGTCTCATTAGCACGATGCTCTACCCAATTGAACTTACCTCAGGGTTTTCCTGGGCATGCCACTTTTGGTTTAGATATTAGAGCTAATATTGGAGCTATATTTGGAGAAACTGCACGTCAGACTCTGTGCTTCCTGCTTTCTATGCAAAATTTCAAAGGATCAAATAACTGCAACTCAGACTCTGGGTCAGCTGTGATTTTAAGTAAGGGTGCAAATCTGTTCACTGCATTAATCCTAGTCTTTGCTTCCATTTTATGGACAAAAAAGTTAAGTGATAAAAAAGTTTTCCTCCAAAAATGGTCCTGAAAGTAGGAGTTACTTCCTCAGGAGTTTCCCACCTACAGTTAGTTAGATCGACTGAGAATTGTAATGAAAAACAAGAAGTTTTACCTCAACATGAAGAAGAATTTCTTTACACTGAGGGTGGCAGAGCACTGGAACAGGCTACCCAGGGAGGTCATGGATGTCTCTCTCGAGACATTTGGAACCCATCTAGATAGATGCTGCTCTAGGTGACCCTGCCTTGGCAGGGGGGGTTGGATTGGATTATCTCCAGAGGTCCCTTCCAACCCTAACGATTCTGTGATTTTTAACTATTTCCATTAGTTCCCGAGAACAAATGCATTTATGAAANTGTCCTTATGTTACTTTCATAAAAACCAGTTAAACCGTTTAGAGGTGACTGGCCCTCATCTTTTTCATTATTGTTAGTTACATTAGCCAAGTTTTGTTGCTGAAATTATGTGACAATTGTAGACTGTAGGCTACTTTTTATAGAACGGAAGGACTCTCAAATCTGCATATTACACTGAGACAGTCATATATGACGAGTATTTTTTCTGAAGAAAATTTCATACATGTGATTCATCTCCTTTTCATTAATTTCTGACTTGCATTTTTTTCTTAATAGACACAGGCCTTGCATTTCATAATGCAACCTATCTTTTAAGACAGAGAATTTGACTGATAGAATGATGAAATTGAACAAATTTTTAATTAAACAAGTATTTCCCCAAATAGCTTTATTTTACCAAGGATCTCACAGGGCAAACAGGCCACTAGCCAGCTGTGCACTACATCAAATAAAATGCAGACTGCAAACATAATATATAGATATATCAATAACTTGGCAGCCTTACCAATGAGGCTAAGGGCTGGGAGTAGCTTGAAAAGCACATTGCTGAGAAACCCCAGGAGTGGCTCATTCATTTCAGAATTCTGTTGTGGCAGACACAGCACAAGGGGCTTGTTTCGTTATGACGAGCGATGACATTTGCTGCATGACCAAAGTGATCCACCCCTCCAGTGCCGGTGCGTTTCATAGCTCAAGTACAGCGAATTCTACAGACAAGCCTGAATTTCTAATGAGTACACACTTTGGAAAGGCAAGGCATCTTAGAAACAGAAGGTAAGATTTCTGCTGAGTTTCCTAGATTTTTATTATTTCTTTAGGATATGATTATTTAACTGTATATAAGTAACTCCAAAGCAAAAAACAATCTCTTAGTCTTCTAGTCAAATTAAATTTATTTTTCACTGCTTTATCTCTGCTACTCTGTAGTTGGTCTTGTTGCAATCACTGGTTTTACCATGGGTGTGCTGGGAGGTGCCGAAGTCCAGCTGTGGCTTCAGTATGGTTCTACAGTGGTTAGAAGCAGGCAGGGTTTTCATACACCAGGAAAATTTAGGAATCAACACAACATTTATTATGGTGAGAAGCTGTCAAAACTTCCAGACACGTGCAGAGAAGTTCGTCATGTAAATCTAAGTCACTGGCTAAGTGCTTGCAAATGTTCTTGGCAAGAGTATTTTTTCAGTCAGTGTTCTACATGATTAAAAAGAAAAAAACCTCCTTGTTTTAATGGATCTTTTCAGAGAATTACAGAATATTCTGAGTTGGAAGAGACCCACAAGGATCACTCTTAAGTCCAACTCTTCAGTGGATAGCCCATGCAGAGATCAAGTCCATGACTTTGGTCTCATTAGCACGATGCTCTACCCAATTGAACTTACCTCAGGGTTTTCCTGGGCATGCCACTTTTGGTTTAGATATTAGAGCTAATATTGGAGCTATATTTGGAGAAACTGCACGTCAGACTCTGTGCTTCCTGCTTTCTATGCAAAATTTCAAAGGATCAAATAACTGCAACTCAGACTCTGGGTCAGCTGTGATTTTAAGTAAGGGTGCAAATCTGTTCACTGCATTAATCCTAGTCTTTGCTTCCATTTTATGGACAAAAAAGTTAAGTGATAAAAAAGTTTTCCTCCAAAAATGGTCCTGAAAGTAGGAGTTACTTCCTCAGGAGTTTCCCACCTACAGTTAGTTAGATCGACTGAGAATTGTAATGAAAAACAAGAAGTTTTACCTCAACATGAAGAAGAATTTCTTTACACTGAGGGTGGCAGAGCACTGGAACAGGCTACCCAGGGAGGTCATGGATGTCCCTCTTGAGACATTTGGAACCCATCTAGATAGATGCTGCTCTAGGTGACCCTGCCTTGGCAGGGGGGGTTGGATTGGATTATCTCCAGAGGTCCCTTCCAACCCTAACGATTCTGTGATTTTTAACTATTTCCATTAGTTCCCGAGAACAAATGCATTTATGAAATTTACTCTGGACCACATCTGTACTTTAAACATAACACTGGAACACCTTCTGTAAACATCTGAAAACAACATGCTTTGTTGCAAATCCTCCAAAACAGGTAAAATTGGAAATGTGGAAAAATGCTCCCCAGACTTGTTTTTAAGAATATTACTATCACTGCCCAGCTGACAGCTATGTTCTTGGAAAAAGTGATTAACTTTTGAAGGGAAAAAAGAATGTGTACTTTTATAAAGGATATATTTAAAAATACCACTCGGGTTTCCACTAAAGAAGTTAGCTTTTGTTTTACTAATTTTTTTTTTCCAGAAGTTTCATTTTTTTAAAGGTGGGGAAAAGTTAAGAGTAAAGATTACCTTTTATCACATTTTTGAAATAAAATTAGCTGGACTATTTGAATAGTGTACAGCTGACTTGTATTTCTTGCCGTTTCAGACAAATGTGTGGAGTGGTCCAGCTTTTAATGAAGTCTTATTGCATCGAATACTTGGACTTTTTTTTTCTCGTATCACCGAATACCAGTTGTATGCTTCACATACTTGTATACCAGCATGTGACCATTTGTTGACAGTGAACTAACCCTGTAATTGTCTGTGCTTGCTCCGCTGCACAGGTTCAAGTGTTTTTAAAGCACTGGAGATAAGCTGCAAGTATTCGGCCGGGCTCAGGGGCAGCAGGCGCTGCTCAACTTGTGGCTGAGCTGCTTCTGGGGAAGTGAGTAATACGGTATGTGCCTTCCTGTCTCCGTTTTGCTGTCTTTATCTGGACACACACGTCTGGCAGAGATCAGTAGGCTGGTTTCCAAGTTTCTCGTGTGGGGTGTGCAAGCGCGACGTGCTCAGAACTGGGATTCTGAAGTGTGCAACAAGGATCTCTCGAGCAAGGAACCCGCCTCTGACAGCGCTATGCGGGCAGACCCACATTCCACTGGGGCCATCAGGAGAAAGTTAAATCACCACCCAGCGTACCCTCCCAGCGTGGCTGCGGGGCAGAGGGCCCGTTCCTGCGGGCCTGCTACGGAATTCCGGCGCTGGAGCTCCGCGGCGCCCCAGCCCGTGCTGCTTCCAGCGCCTTCCCACCGCCGACCCCCGCCCCGGGGCCCCGTCCGACTCCGCGCAGCGCCTGAAGGAAACTCTCGTTTCCCTTGGCCAAACTCTGCCTCCGCCCGGCGGTTCTGGCGGGGCGGGCAGCCCGAGGGGCCGCTGGTGAGCGCGGGGCGCCCCTCTGGGCAGGGGTGAGGCGCCTCCCGTCTCCAGTGCGGGAAC
>VZTN01000957.1:13411-30911 GCA_013400515.1 Erpornis zantholeuca
GCCGGGGCACCACCCGAGCCGGGCCGGCGCGGGGCGCGTGGCTCCCGCCTTATTGTCCCGCCGGCCCCGCCGCTCCATTCATTGCCCGTGAGGGGCAGGGGGCGAACCACGGCCTCGGTGCCCGGCTTGTGCGTTGGGAGCGGGGCCGCCTGGCTTTGGCGTGGCCCTGGTCACGTCGGGAGGCGATGGGCAGCCGTGTTTCCTGGCTGGGAAACGGGGCCTTGCATTGTTCCGGACCGGAGTGGGGCCGGGGGGCGGCGGCAGGGCCGGGAAGCACGGTGAGCTCTCCCGGCCGGGTGGTGAAATCGGGCCCGGGGTGTTGCAACCCGCTCTCCAGGGGGAATAGGGTGAGAGGTGGGGAATGGCCGGGGCTCGGGGCGGGGGGGAGCCGCTCCTCCCGCGGGAGTGTGGCCGGGAGGGGGGGAAGTCGGTCACTGGAGGAAGTTGTAGGACATCTGAACGCGCAGAGCACGTGTTTCCATCGGGCTCATGGCCGCCTCCGCCGTGGGTGGGTGCGGGCTGGGAAGAGCGCTTTGTTCCTCTCGCTTGCCCGGCCGGTACCGAAGTGGAGGCGGGAAGGGATCCCGGCCGCGCCCGGGGCCTGGAGAGGCGGCGTGCGCCGAGGGGCAGCGAGTTTGCAGCGGGCGGTGGAGGCGGCAGCGAGTGTCAGTGACGGTATCGCGGTGCATGTGGCAGGTTTGCTTGTCCTCCCACCCCCGCTGTTGCCTTTTTGCTCCGTTTCTAACTTGTTCAGAGCGTCTTAGGGAGTGTGTTAGAGAGACAGAGAGAGGGGAGGTGAGTCAGTGTCTGTCTGGGTTGTGTAAAGCCTGCAGTGAAAGCTACCCCACCCCCCCCAGGCAGTGGCGTTAGGGCTTTCCTTTGTGTTAGTGCTTCTTTTGAGGAATTTCCTGCGCCTTGCAAAACTATATTAAAAAAGTATCAGGGTGGTGATCTGCTATTTCTGACATTTTTTCCCTTACTTTCAAGGAATAGGATAGTCTGTTGCATGTATTGTCACTTGAATTTTTCTACCTGAAGATATATTTAGCTTAATTCTGATGCTTATTGCATTTGAACAGATTTCTGGAAACATGGCTACTGAACACGTTAATGGGAATGGTACTGAAGAGCCCATGGATACTTCTGCTGCAGTTACCCATTCTGAGCATTTCCAGACATTGCTTGATGCTGGTTTACCACAGAAAGTTGCTGAAAAACTAGATGAAATTTACGTTGCAGGTAAGATCTAAGACTTGCAAAACCACACATACAATATTTTATTGGATTCTGCTGTCTTTGGGCTAAAATAGCAACTTTTTGTGGTTTCCAAAAGTATGGGAACTGCAGTCTTACCAAAATCTGGATGTTTTACATTCAGTATTTCAATTTGTTGTAGTATCTTTTAGAGGAAAGTCCCAGGCTGCTTGGGCTGAGGGAAGAAGTATGCAGGTGACCAGAGCAACAGCTGGAATAGGCAACAGATGATTTTTAGGAGGAGCGGGTGATGTGGTCTTTGTGCATTTTTTGCAGTAATTGTCAGTAACTGTAAGAAGCTAAGATGCTATGCATCTTCTCATGTAAGTGATACTTCTGGCATGGTGGGTTTATGGGTGCAGGAGTTATGTTGTTGTATTTTTCAAATGTGGTAATTGCTATAATTTTTTAAGCTTGATTTTTGGATCATGGTGGTCATTTTTAGTGCTCCAGTTTATTTGTATTTATAGTCTTCTAAAAGCCTACCAAGGTACCACTGCTAGGTAAGCTAAGTCAGGCTTTGGTAGGTTTTGATAGACTCCTCTGAATCCAGCTTCAGGATATTGAAATGAAACTTGGCCCATGTAACATCTGGGTTTCACAGATGTCAAATGAACACATAAATGTGCTAACTTTTACTCTGAATCTTATATTTTTGTTTTTAATTAAAGTATTATATACCCATAAATATTTAGCTTCAAAGGATCTAAGGGGTTTTTTAGTGACAGTAACTTACTTTAATCAGTAATTTGAATTAGAGGTCACTGAAATGTGTTAGGGGTGTTATATTAGGTTTTACAAAGATGACTGCCCAAATATGATTAGTGATTTTTTTCTGTTCTCTAGGGCTAGTTGCACATAGTGATCTAGATGAGAGAGCTATTGAAGCTTTAAAGGAATTCAATGAAGAAGGTGCACTGGCAGTGCTTCAACAGTTTAAAGACAGTGATCTCTCACATGTTCAGGTAACATTAAGCAATTTACAATATAATTGTTGAGGGATAAACTGTTAGTTGTCTGGGAAGAGGTCTGGTTGAGTCTCTTCGGTGATCCATGTGTGATAAGTGAAATGAACACTGTATTAGTTCAAGGTAAAGTAAGATTCTGGCTTGTCATGTTTTCAGAATTGAAGATTATATCTTTTGCAGAACAAAAGTGCCTTTTTATGTGGAGTCATGAAGACATACAGGCAGAGGGAAAAACAGGGGACCAAGGTGGCAGATTCTAGCAAAGGACCAGATGAGGCAAAAATTAAGGTATGTCTGTAAAAATAAAAGTTATGAGGTAAACCTATTGTTTGTTTTTCTGAGTTATTGTGATAGTTACCTTGATTGTTTTGGAAGTGTGCTTTCCTTAAAAAGGTTATTGCAGATTATTTGTTATATTTGTCATTGTTGAAAGCTGTCACTTGAAATTTTGTCTTGCACATCTTCCTTTTCAAGTAGAAAGTTACTATGTTAATTGCTGGAACTGAACATAAAAACGTGAAAAAGATTTCACAGTTTGCTGTATGTTTTATTGAGACAGTTACTCTATTTCACAGTTAAAAGTTTGTGTGTACTTGTTGGCATAGTTACTTGAGTTCAAAATGCATAAATTCAGCTACTGCTGATTGTTTTTTGTGTTCTGGTTTTTTTTGTTGTTGTTTCCACTCCACCCCTTTAGTTCAGATTTAGAGCAACTCCACAATAGGGAGGAGATACCACGTGTCTGAAAAAACAGATTGTAATGGATTTAGGATTTAGCCCACTACTTATGACATAATCACCGTGCTCATAAACTGTACCCCAAACTGTCTTAATGAGGGATAATTTTTTTTTTTACCATGTCTGCTGCTAGCAAAAGACTCCTTTCTCAAGAGTTAGGCATATGATTTATTTTAAAATACTGTGATTAGCAATTTTACCAAAGCTTAAAGGAAGGAAAACCATCTAAGCATGTTTAGGTGATGTCGTAAAAAAACCCCAGAGAATCTTTCTTCTTCGACACTTCGTGTATAAAGTATAAAGTGATCGTTACAAATAGCTATGTATCCTGTAAAAGTAGAAAATCTTTTTTTCTCTTGACTTTGAGGCTGGGATGCCATTAATTATAAATTTTAAAAAACTGGTACAGTTTTTGTTACTGACACATAAAACAACAATATTATGAGGACTTGGTTAATAACGTCAAGTAGCGTAGCTTTTACTGCTGATGGCTATAGCATTTAAAATAACTGCAGTTTTGTAGTTGTGAAATTGCTAATTCTTGTCTATAGTTGGTCTTGTTTAATATGCAGTTTCTTAGTGCATAGTGTTGATCTGTCTTTGTACAAAATCATTTAGAAAGACTTAATTTCAGAGGAGGTTCTCATATGTTTGCATACTGAATTTCATCTAACATTTTAAATTGGTAGTACATCTGTGACTATATCTTAACTATATCTATAACTACATGCAGTGGTTCTAGTGAGGGTTAGTTGTCCTGGGATCCTGTATAAACCCACAAGGAATTTGAAAGGGGGATAATAAGAGAGAGGAAGTAGTAGTACCACTTTAGTAGTTGGGTACCTGAAGCAGTCTGTGTTCCAGGGGTGTAAGCACTTAACCATGTGTTCTTTAACTTCACACTTATGAGTAATCTCATTAAGTGCAGGGAACTCTTGTGCATAAATATGTGCAGGATTGGACATGCCAAAACAAGAAGTGGCTCAGACTAAGATCTTCCTAATTAAAGGGAAGCTCGCTATTCTATTACTTGGCCTCTTTTTCTTTTAATGAAGATGAAGGAATTGGGAAAACTGGATGTGAATCTCTAATTTTCTAGCACTGTTTCTTTACCTGATAGTTCTGTTAATTGTTTTTCAAGTTTTTTGTTGAAGTACTAGCAGTAGGTTTGTTTGTGGGAGCTTCAAAGTAGTACAGTTTAAAAGAAATTATAAGCATGTCTGTCTGTGAATGAAGTGCGGCTAAACTTGCTCAGTTTGTATGTGATTTTAAAGTTTTAAGTTTTTTACTTGAAGGCACTGTTGGAGAGAACTGGCTACACTCTTGATGTGACTACTGGACAGAGGAAGTATGGTGGACCTCCTCCAGAGTCTGTATATTCAGGACAACAACCTTCTGTTGGTACAGAGGTAAGAAGGAGATGATGTTTATGCAGATGTAGACTTACTCATTGGAAATACTTTTTGTAAACAGTGCTTTGTATGTCTGTTGTAGATATTTGTGGGCAAGATTCCAAGAGACTTGTTTGAAGATGAACTTGTTCCATTATTTGAGAAAGCTGGACCTATATGGGATCTCCGCCTAATGATGGATCCACTAACCGGTCTAAACAGAGGATATGCTTTTGTCACTTTTTGTACTAAAGAGGCAGCTCAGGAAGCTGTTAAACTGGTAAGTTTTCTTGGATTTTTTTCTTTTTTGATGAAGAGCTCTCTGGCTTAGAAGCAGTTGTCCTGGTCTTAGTGCTTAAATGGTTAAGGTGAAACTGTCATTGTTAGATTACTTCAAAAATGTCCACTAGGTGTTGAATTTATTTCTGCATATAAATTTTTACAGACTGCATTAGGGACAGGGAAAAAAAAAGCTGATGGACTGTTGTTTGGTCCAGTTAGATGAGCCTTTATGATTAACCAAAGTTGTATTGGCGCTAGTGACTTCTGAGCTGTCTGCATCTGCATGAGTTATGGAGAGCAGCAGTGGTGTTGGGGTTGCTGTGGTACGAGGGCAGCGCTGGTCTGTGACTCCTGATGTGCTTCTGCCCCAGCAGGGGGCCTATGCTGGAAAAGTGCTTCAAAGTCACAGAATTTCATAAGATACTTCAGATGGGGAAAAAATGTCTCTTGAGCGTTGAAGGTCTGTTCTATTTGCTGCAACTGACAGGAAAACATCATAAATCCTTCCAGTTTAAAGAGCATTTCCTCTCTCTTACACAGATGTATGAAATAGTTTGATGTGGCATACTCCTAATAAGTTTATCAGGTTTTATGCATGAAGTATCCATCACTAAAAAAGACGGTGGGTAGAAACACCACCCTGATCCTTGCACAGTGACTTTATTTTCCTGACTAAGTTAAATTTGAATTTTTTGAGCTGGTTGCTGCTACACTGATATGGCCAAGATTAGTGTGTGGTGTGACTCTGGAGAGTGCTAACCATAAGCATTCTAAAGTGTACTGATGCTGTATTGCTGTGGTAGCATTAGTGTACCTTCTTAGCTTAAGCTAAGGTACTCTATTGACATATAAGGCAATTGGTGGAGACAAATCAAGCTGAAAACGGGAATTTATTTTGAGAAAGTACACAAATGTCTGCAAAAGTGGAAGTACAAAACCAGTCTGGTATATGCTATTTAGCTTTTTAAATAAGAACAGTTGGTTGCTCCAGTGTGCAGTGTGCACTGGGGATAACTGTGTGCTCTCTTTGTACTTTCATTGTCAGCCTAGCTCTTGAGAGAGTATGGGAACTCCTATGAGTTAAGCTCAAGATTTAACTCTTAAAACTTAGCAAAACAGTGAATCTAATCATAAAAGTTCACAGAGGTACCTAGTAAATGAATAAAAAAATTTTACTTAATTTAACTGGATTTTGCTAAAAGGCAGCATGCTCTGAAAAGTCATTCAAATTATGTTTCCAGTAGAGTAGCATCAGATCCTCTGTCTTCCACTAAATGATGCAAGGGAAGGAGCTAGTTGGTGTCCATTTATGTCTGATCTTTGATAGGAAAGAATCACACTGTTTGGCTGTTTGTCAGCCACGCAGCGTAGTAGCTGAAAAGTGTTGCAGTTGATGGGGCAGTCTTTCAACCTTTATGCTAAACTCTTTGAAAGTTGGGTTAGTGTTAAATTGGATCCTGTGACATGTGTCAGTTTTTTTGGAGTGGTTCCAACCATCACTGACTGGCTACTTTGGTGTGTAAGTTTCCCAGGTTATCTAGAAGTGGTTTGCAGAAGTATTAGCTATTTGTGCCTGTTGAGCTCAGTTGAAAATTGTAGGTCTGTAACTTGTATTAGTTACACATGCATGGGAGAGACTGCTGAAAGACCTCTTCAAAACACTGAGCACTTGGTCTTAGCCATTTTCATAACCTATTCTTTTAACAGATGGTGTTCTTTTTGATACTATCTGTAAATTTCTCATGTGTATATAACTTACTTCCCAACTTTCTGGACTCCTTGGGATAAGGGTTCTTCTGTTATTTCCCATCTTTTTTCAAGAGGCTTTTATTTTTTGAGGACATTATAGAAAAAATGAGATTAAATGTCTCTGCATTGCTTATAGGCTTTTCAATAATAAGACAGCTGTGTTTTTGTCAATACCCAAACTACAGTAGAGATTAAACTGACCTATCTTCAGGCTTCTGGAGTTGGTGTAACATATTTTGCATACAGTGTGTGTATGTGGCTGCTGTATATCTCCACAGTCTGTATAACACGTTAATGTAAAGCTCAACTACAATTTTTGGATACACTTAATGTTGACTTACTTTATTTGTTAACAAGAAGAAGTCTTGCAGTTTAAAAGGTTGAAGTCTTAATTTTGTTTATGCATGTGCATTTTTAAGCCACTTATAATTAATTACTCTTCATGTCTGTAATTCTTCTCAGTATCAGGGCATAGTATCACTCCATTTTTGTCTTAAGCATAGCCAGAGCTAGTTTAAACACATTTTGGGCAATTCTCTCCTTTCTTTGTTTTTATGACCAGTACTTAATTCAGTGTGGTTAACCCTTCCTGGTTAAGTAGAAGTGGCATTTCAGATGCTCACACAAGCATTCACTATCAAAGTATGATTTTTTTTTAAATCTCTGGCATTTTTTTCCCCCTGGTAACATGTTTACTTTCCTTTATATTGTTCAGGAATTACAACTTCAGTTGTGTTCTTTTGCACACATGTTCAATTCTCCTTCCTATTTCATAAGAAGATGCTAGAGTTGTTTTTCAAATAATAAGGTCACTCTAGATATGTACAGAATAAATACTTTTGAGGTGGAGCTTGTAGGAAAACGTACTGAAAACTATTGAGGCATTCAGTATATTTTTGACTAGAACAGGTGTAAGCTTGATCAAAGTGGGGGTACAGGTGAATTATGCAGATATGCCCCTTGAGCAGTTTGCCAACTATGCATAGAGTTACAGCTTGCACTTTGCTCCTGAAAATAAACTAAAATTGGTGGTGAAAATTTAAGTCAGTAAAGTGACAAGACAGACCTGCATACTTTGACTTGTTAGTAAGTTCTTACAGAAGTCAGCAAGAAAACAAAAAAAAGAATTACAATGTCTAGAGAGTGGCAATCTTTCTGCTACTAACTTCAGACACTGATTCCATGGTGGCAGGAGGGGGAATTATGCTGACACAGCTAATTTGGTAGCCTGATTGTTTTGGCACTTTACCCAGATCATGATCTGAGCCTTTTATGTCTAATCTAAGTTTGCAGATGGTATGTGAACTATTTACCTAAAAATCACCAACTTGATGTTCAAGAACACCTAACTGAAGACTGTTTTCTCTGTGTTAAGAGAAACATGCAGAGAAAAATAGCAGTTAATACATTGTAAGCTGAAAAAACTACTAGAAGTTACTATCAGTGGAACTGCAATATGGTAGAACATATTAATTCTACTTTAACTTTACTCTTTTACAACATAGTGATTGTATGAGAGATTGTTTTAGGATTAGATGCATAGCCAAACTTTGCTGTTAGATCTTAGTGGGAACAGTTGGATAATACTTTCTATTATGCATATAGAATAGATTATTTCATTTAGAAGGGA
Organism: Erpornis zantholeuca; assembly: GCA_013400515.1. NCBI lineage: Eukaryota > Metazoa > Chordata > Aves > Passeriformes > Timaliidae > Erpornis > Erpornis zantholeuca. The sequence continues at coordinate 21,424 of VZTN01000957.1, forward strand.
CCTGCAGCCATTGTCTAGTCCATCTGCCTGACCACTTCATGGCTGATCAAAATTATTGCTGTCATTTTGATCATTAAGGGCATTGTCCAGATGCCTCTCTTAGGCACTGACAGCTTTGGGGCTTTGACCTCCTCTCTAGGAAGACTGTTCCAGTGTTTGACCACCCTCTCAGTAAAAAGTTTCCTAATGTAAGGAAATGTTTCCTAGTGTACAGTTCAGTTAATAAAGAATCACTTTCACAGACTAATAAATTGTCAGCTTCTTTAAAAGATTTTTTTTTAGCTACTGTAATCTGTCTCTTCATTAATGTATATGTTTATTAGCAATGATAATAGATATGCAGTCTTCCTATGTAGCTACTGCAGCTCCTGCTTTAAAAACGACTATTCCTCTGCCACGTGGGCAACAAATGCAGAGATAGAAGTCTTCTGTTGTCTCCTGCTATGTTTTGAGATGTAATTTGTTGAAAAGATGTCGCTCCATGTCCTTTTCACATGTACAGTTAGCCTTTTGGCTGACTTGTGGTGCAGTTACCTAGCTTAGAAAATTTTCAGTGTTGGAGTTTTTGTATTTCCAAGATAAATACAAATAAACATCTTCCCCCGGATTTTATTGCACAAAAGCATGATGGAGTAGAGGATAACTTGCTGGTGTAGTAAGATTAACCACCAAGCACAAAGTAAATCATAGCTAGACAAAATTTTAAAAATCTGTCTTGCTACTTGACAATAATATGTTGAATTTTCTTAGCTGAAGAACTGTTGTTGGGCTTCCAGTTGGAAATGGGTTGATGTACCAGCAGTTGACCTCCCTGCTGCTTATTTGGATGAATGCATGTCTGTGTCAGCATGTTTTGTCAACAGATGTCTACAGTAATACTTTTTTTTCCCCCTTAAGTGTCTGACTTGTTCATGGCATCTTCTAAATGTTATTGGAGAAGCATTTAAACAGAAGTCTTAGGATTTCAAGTCAATAGAAAGTTGTTCTTGCTGTTGCCTCCCTTTACATGTGTATACAAATCTTTATGCTTTGTAGAGTATTTGCCAATTGCTCTTGCATGTTTTGTGGAGAAAACCTGATCACAACTCTCTTTCTTTTGTTAACTGTAGCATTCAAGAAGGGAATCTGATTTTAATTGCAACTCATGTCTTATATTACACACAAATCAAGAATTTATAGATACAGCCTATAGAGGAACTTTTATATTTTTTCTGCATGGTTGTGAAGGGAAAAGCCTTGACCTTGATGACTTGGTTCTGTATGAAAAAGTCTCTAAAGAAAAAAGTATTGAGAGACTTGAACAAGAAGGAAAGAATAATTGTTGGATGAAATTTTCTAAGGTGTTACCTTAGAAGACATGGGTATACTTCAGTCTAGTTGAACATGCATCATAAAAATGTGTTAAGGTGCAAAAATTTAATATATTGCCCAGTGCTGTGTTTTCCAAATAAATGCTTGGTATGCTGCTGTTGAAGGGGAGCAAAAATTATTTGTAACTGATGATTGTTCAATAATTTTTTTCTTGCAGTACAACAACCATGAAATTCGTTCTGGAAAACATATTGGTGTATGCATCTCTGTTGCCAATAATAGGCTTTTTGTTGGATCTATTCCTAAGAGTAAAACCAAGGAGCAAATTGTTGAAGAATTCAGCAAAGTAACAGGTGAGTCAGTAATTAGGTTTTGTAGAGCTGGGAAGTGTCAAACGTGGTCAGTGATGATCTTTCTTCACCAGCTATTGGCTTATGGATGAATGATGATGAAACCAATCCAAAACCACTCAGCATTTATCTCAACTTCATGTGTTGGGGTTTGTTCGGGTTTTTTTAAAACTGCTGTTTTGCTGGGGGCTGAGATATTTGTAATTAGACTAGATGTGTGGTTCCAAGTTCCTTTAGAATAAGTAAGTTTGGAATGTTTAGAAAAGCTGTTCAAAGAAATTTGAATTAAAAGTTTAATAATTTCAATACTAATGGATGTTTTGAAACTTCTCAAGGCAAAACTGAAGCAAGTTGAAGAATGTAACTGGTTCTGTGCTTTAGAATTCTTAAATTTTAAGGATCTCTTTTTGGTAACAACATACGAACTTGCAAAGGTAATGTTTGATGACTTTCTCTGTTACTGAATGATAAACTTCAGGTTCTTTGGAGCAATAAACTTTTTAGGTGTTGAAGTCATGCAACTTTTATCTCTTGTTTTAGACATGTATGGAAAAAACACACTGATAAGGGTTGTGACTTTGGGATTTAAGAGGAGAATTGACAAAAACTTTTGGCTGCTCCCAACTCTCCTTCATTCAGTTAGAGAAAGGGTATTCTTCCACAGTTGTAAAGACAACCCACACTTTATAATGCAAATCAATGGATTGAAAGCATAACAAATTAATATTTTATTTAATTTCAGAGGGTCTTACAGATGTCATATTGTATCATCAACCTGATGACAAGAAAAAGAACCGGGGTTTCTGCTTTCTTGAATATGAAGATCACAAAACTGCTGCTCAGGCCAGACGTAGGTTAATGAGCGGCAAAGTGAAAGTCTGGGGAAATGTTGTTACAGTGGAATGGGCTGACCCTATAGAAGACCCAGATCCTGAAGTCATGGCAAAGGTAATGAAGCTATAAGGGGACCAATAGTACATTTAAAGACTGTGTTCCAGATTAAGTATTTCCTGGTATTAGCCTAAGGTTAAATAACGTCTTTCTGCCTTCTTGACAGAGATATTGTAGGTGAGATGATAAAAAAATGAGTATACTCTAGAAATTATGTGGATTTAAAAACTCTGTATGGCCTTTTATTATTTTTTATGGAATGTAATTCTTGGCAAAATAACACATAGGATGATGTAGTTAATTTTTTACCTGGAAGTGATGGTGGTGACTTCTAGAGTTAAAATGGTTTTGTACCCTGGTATTTGGAAGGACAGAAATCAAGATATCATCACAGAACAAGTCTTAGTTCTTTTTAAACCTGGAATTGGATCACTTCAGCACTAGAATGTGTCGGTGTTCAAATGTACACAAATGTATTTTCAAAGTTGCCATTAGCGGTTAATTCTGAGAAGTTAGGCAGTTAGCTTGTATTTGGAACTCCGTAGCTGTTTTTAATTTGGGGGAGTTAATTCCTTTAAAATACCTAGACTGGCAATATTTTGGACTTCGAATATTGAGGTGAAACTGAAGTCTGGACTGTTAACATTTTGAAGTATGTTGTAGCAGTTGTTCTATATATGTGTGTGGTATCTTGCCAGAAAAAAACTACCTGATTTTTTTTTTTCCCCATCAGATATTGCCCGACCCTTTTTCAGTTGTGTTGTGTAGCTGAGTTGTTTAATGGAAACTCCTAGCTAGCCCATATCCTTATCTCTTTCTCTTTGCTTGCTTTTCGTCTGTGCTTTTACTCTCATCTGAGACACGTCACTTGCTGGAGTCCTACTTTGATGGACCTAGTAAGATAGCTTGGCTGGGATCTCCTCTTTGGTGAGCCATAAGGGAAAAGGGTTGGGGTGGGGGCTTATTTTAGGGAAAAAGCTGCTTTTGTAATACAGGTATTACAGAAGCTTTTGGACTATCTTGTCTGCAGACTTCATTTTTCTTGCCCAGCGTGAGAGACTGTCAGCAGCAGGGAAAGAGTATTGCAGGTTGATTTTATGGAAAGTGGCACTTCCTAAATATGGCAGCCTGTACGTTCAGTTTCTTGGCTCTGAAGAGACCTAATCCTACAAACTGTTAAAGTAAAAGAGCAGGAATTTCTGCTGATATAACAGAATAGATGGAAAGGAAATTATAGGGGACATAATCAAGCATCTCTCCTAAGTAAGTTTACAGATGTAGAGAGTGAAAGGCTAAAGAAATGAAAGCTTGATTATGGTTTGCCCTGTTTACTGTATAGTTTTTTGAATGTGTTAATACTGTGTCCTGTTTTGTATCTGAAATGGGACATGAAAAGAGTAGAAGCATGGAAATGAAGGGAAGAACTGTAGAAAATGTGGAGAAAATCAACTTGCATAATTCTAGTGCCCCATGATAGGACATGGAGCTTGTGAAGATGTATGGAAAATTGAGGCTCTATGAATAAGAATACTGAAAAAGTAGAGAACATCTGGCTTGTGTTTGAAGACAGAAACTGAGACTATCATTGGTGTCTGACTTTCCTCACTGGGTGTGTCCCTTAGTTTATTCGTGCAACAAGGAAAGTCTCTACTCCAGTCTTTCTTGATCACCTGCTGTACCTGTGGGGAAACTGACTGTACCTGGCACTTCTGTAAGCGTAAGGTTTAGTTTGTTATTGCTGTCTTTCTCCTAAGAGAGCAGCAGAGCTGCTGCTGCAGTCAGTAATCTGGATGTGAGCTGGCAGGTTGGCTGTCATTGCTTCTGCCTACTGTCAATCCAGAGCAAAGGGAAAGCTATTGACCTGTGTCATCTTGCACATTGCTATGGTAGAAAGCTCTGGAGGAAACTGTGACTAGGAAGAATAGGTTGTTTTTATCAAAATAATCATCTGGTCATCAGTTTACTTGTCAAGATTGCTAGAAGAGCAAGTCCATAAGAGCAAGCTATAAGGAAGACAAATTCACATACGTAGCCACAAGGTGAACAGTGTTCTAAATCTTGCAGAAGCGGCATGTCTTTTCATAAGTATGTGGACACCTACTAATTTAAATTTCTGAAATGTCTGTCTGAGTTTTTTTCCTTTGTCCTTCTGATAAAATGTTGTGGAGAGTACTGTATGGGTAAATTCTTATCATTTGAGTGGGTTGTTACCTTAAATATGAAGTAGCTGGAGCATAAGGGATCAAGCTAGATTCTCAAGCTAGATGTGTGTGCTACAGGAGATTAGTGCTTGTACTAACAGAGTATAATTGGTTAATATGTTGACTTCTGGTACAAAGTGAACTTTTTTCCAACTTCACAAGCAGCTGTGTTGATAGTTTGATTTCTCCTAAGTGTCATTTTGTTTCCTCTTACACCTGNTTGTGGCTGTCTGGCAGATTACAGGACAAGAGACAGGGCTAGTAACCCTTGGAGAATGTGGCCTGAAGTGTTTGTGCTGTAGGTAAGAGGAGGAAAAGGAGCAGATCCCATAAGTTTTTGGGGTAGTCTTAAACATCTAAATGTCTAATCTTTTTAAAATGTGAGTTCTTCCTTTAAATCAAAGTGCTGGTGCTGGGTATATTGCTTGTTAGGAGTATTCATGGATTCTTGGTGTAATAATCTGTGAGCTTTAATGAAGATTACTTTTTTTTTCCTTCCTTCCTTCCTTCCTTCCCTTTAAAGCTAGATTAAGTGAAGTAAAAATGGGTTCATCTCTCAACCTATGCTCTAACCTGCCTAATAGCTTTTACATCATCTTTGACTTATTGAGTTACACTTCTAATCAGTAATATGAGCAAAGGTGTTAAAAAATTTCAGCTGTTAGAGATTAATGGATTTGTCTGCACTGGGAAAATTTAAGTTAGTTGTTTTTTTATTTCTTCAAAAACACTATATTAGTGCATTTTGTAAAAAACAGTGATTATTCACTGTTACACTGTTTTTAATCAGGTCAGTCATCATGGATTTATTAGGCTACTTAGGGTTCATTGCGAGGCTCTAGTTTTCATCCTTTTCTAAAGAACAAGAACATGGAACATTTGTTTGGTTTTCAAACCCATTGGTTACATCACAAAACTTCCTGTAATTCATTTCCATGGAATAAGGTCAAGGTAGCAGTAAGGATATTTTACTAAGAATGGTTGTTACGTATGGGTTACAATAAATAAAGGTTGCTCTTACCATCAAGACATGTAGGAGAAGCTTAATACATAATAGGAAACAGCCTTCCTTGTGGAGTTGGCTATGACTTTTATGATCTCCTGAGAATCAGCACGAGTAACTATTGCCAAAGTCTAGAGTTGATACACTGGGTTGGATTTATGCTCTGGAGACTTCTTCCAAATTCTGCATCCCATCTTAGTTCAGCTAGTGAGTGAGACAGATTTATGGAAGTCTGTCTTGGTTTTTTTTGTAACTTAATTACAAAGCATTTCTTTGAAAAAGGGTGTATGGGTTTATAGAATTCCTGTATGTGGTGGGAGTAGAGTACAGCTCTGCTTCAGAAATGGAAGCATGCTTTCCTTGGTCTTTTCACACCTTGTGTTATTTGTGTTGACCTTCAGGGTCAGGAGTCAGTGCTGCCATGTGCAAGTGTTCCCTTGATGTCATCAGCTAATTTGAAACCAGTAGGAGCAGAGGGGATGTAAGCAGAAGTTGCAGGTCTTGCAGCTGATTGGCAGCTGCATTGTAGGCAGGTGAGACTGTGAGCATTCCTTGGCGGTAGGAGGTGATTAAACTGTCAGAGCATGGTGCCAGCATGTGGAAGGAACTCCTCTCAACAAGTTAAAGAGTCTTGTAAATTGTGAGAATGCATGGATAACATCATGTAAACATGCTTGTGTTCAGTCATTGAGTGCAGCCTCATCATGGACACAAGGATGAATCTTTCAGTACTGTCGGGTCACTAATAGGTGGTTCCTGGTTTCCAGTGTATGNTAGATTTTCCTTTATTCTCTGCAGTTGGTGATTGGTGAAACTCTATACTGATGATATAGTCTATGTCAATAGACTATAGGGCATTTATCATGTTAATAGGGCATTTATCAACAGTTGGATGATTACCTGTGTTTCTGATTTTAGAACCTGCAGAGCAGTCTTTGTGTAGCTTAAAAGCTGTATTGTGTGCTTTAGTGAGCTGGGGGAGGGAATAAACTTCCAGAGTTATTTGGAGGTGACTCTTCCTCAAGGGAATAGCACAGTTTGACTTTGGAGAAAGTTGAAGAGTGACTGGCCAGTGTCAGCCTTAGTATCCCCCCCTCTGTCTGCAATTGTCTCTTTTAGCAGTGGCCTCAGATGAGAGTGCCCCTCAGGCAAGCACAATCCTGACGTGGGGTGTTTGGTGTAGCCTTAGCGTAGGAACCACAAGTTAAGCAGCTTGAAAGCTGCAGGCCTGTCACCTCTGACCTAAATATTACAGTGATGACTGTTCTGCAAATAACTGAGCAAAAACCTGTCTAAGCAAATGTTTTTATAAGTTAATTGTTTTGTGTGTAACCATTTCTGGTTACCTTCCTTCAAGTTTGGTAGTGTTCTGGGTTAAACATAACTGCTGCTAGGATCCTTTTTAACACTAACACAAATTGGATTGACTTTCAGGATACTAATACTTACGTAATCATGTTTGATAACAGATTGAATATTTCTGTCAGGGAATTTTGGAGCTAACTCAGGCTGTATGACTATTTCAGTGTGCATATTTGTATATATGTATTTAAATGCTGAACAGAAAATACAATGGTGTTTTCAATACTGCCATGAGCAGTAACTCACAAAGCTTCATTTTGTGTTTTGAAATTAGATCATACTCCTAAGTCTTTTTTTTTTTATCCCCCTTAGGTAAAAGTTTTGTTTGTACGCAATCTTGCCAATACTGTAACGGAGGAGATTCTAGAAAAGGCCTTCAGTCAATTTGGAAAGCTAGAACGAGTGAAGAAGCTGAAGGACTATGCTTTCATTCATTTTGATGAACGGGATGGTGCTGTAAAGGTAAGTGAAGAGGACTGTAGTTCTGTGTGTGTTGTAAGTAGTGTTGTTAGAAGCTGCATGTTTCTTCTACCTTGAGAAGAAGCTTTGTGTGGAGAAATGGTAACACATTGTCATTGATAACTTTGTCCTCTCTGGGTGTCTGCTAGGATGATGCAATTCTAGCTTGAAAAGTGGATCTTAAATGCACCTAAGTAATTCTTCTGATGAGCTTTTAAGATAATCATGTTGTTACCATTTGAAACTCAACTGCCAGAAGCTGAATGACTCTTCTCACCAAATTATTGATAAAAATCTAAAGCAGTTTCTCTAGGGCAGGTGATAAAATCTTAGGTAATGTTTTTATTTATTTTTCCAGGAATAAACTTTTTTTTTTTTTTTAAATTGTTATGAGGGGTGCTGAACAATTTAGTAATTGTCATTCCTGGATTTTGCTAGCCTGGTCTTGATGTCATCTGTTGTTAGGAAGGGAAAGTGTAATTCCCCTCCTGCCTGTGTTGTATTCATTTTTTTTATGTTGTGTCAGCAGATGCAGTATACAGGGGAATTTGGTTTTTCTTACATAGCCATATGCCTTAAAGCAGATGCTTAGGAAGACTGTGGAAAGAGTCTCAGTAAGATATATATCCTGTCAAGGCTTAGCTAGGTAGAGTCCCTAAAAGTGGTAGAATCTTTAGGATTCCTCTGCTCAAAATTAACTTGTTGCAATAATTGTGACCCATGGGAATTGTACGAGGAGGGTAGGGGAGGAGTTGATGGTTTGCTGTTTCTTTTGAATTTTTTTCAGGAGAGGTTTGGGGGAAGAGGAGGTATGGATTTGGGGAGGGAGGAGCTGGGGGGTTTTGTGGTTGGTTTATTTGTTTTTTCCTTGTGATCAGAATGACTCTAATTTTTAGCTTCTGGTTGAAAAAGAAGGTGGTACTTGCTTCGAGTAAAATAAAGGAATAGAAGAATACATTGAGCTCTAGCTTTAGTACTGTTTGCATGTGTGCAGACGTTAGGAATTTATTCATGGGTTACAAAATGTGCACTTTCAGAGGACAGTTCTGTCACTTCATTAATTGTAACAGCTTGCAAAGATTGAAGCCTGTTTTCAGTTTTGAGGGGAAGATTACTAAACTGATATATGAAGTCCTGGGTTTGAGAGCCAAGTTCAGAAGAAATGCATAACTGGAACCCATGATGCTATGCTGTCTGATTGTTTAAAAATTTTTTTTTAAATAGCTTTATATTGTTATTTTAGCTCTGGATAACAAATTTAAAAATGCATACTCTAAAAGATAGAATAAAATTAATAACTTCAGATATGCTTGGAAGTATATTTAAAGTCTGGTTAATTCCTTCAGGCAATGGAAGAAATGAATGGCAAAGATTTAGAGGGAGAAAACATTGAAATTGTTTTTGCTAAGCCACCAGATCAAAAAAGGAAAGAACGGAAAGCTCAGAGACAAGCGGCTAAAAATCAGATGTAAGTGTAAATGCATGTAGTTACGTTGTATTACTTCTGAAAGACGTGTACATTCCTACCAAATCAGAATATCTGGGTATTTTAGTAGATAAACTGTAGTGTATACAGGTTTTCTGGCTTCTCTGAAAAATGTTGAATTCATTTTTGTTTGCACAAAAAATCTAATAGTGGTGTTTAGTGATAATCCGGATACTGTCTTGCTCTGCTTATTGAGTGTGAGAGCACCGGAGGAACTGTCTGGAGGTCATGAAACATACACACTTCTCACTTTTTATTCTAAATTTCCCTGTACTTCTGCACTGATGTCACGTGGGTGAGTGTAGCATCGTATGTTCCTCTCAGCCGGCTTAGTAGTATTGATACTGCACCCGTCTTTAGTAAAGTACCCACCGAAAGGAGGATCCTGATATTCTTTCTTGCCACTTCCAGAAGATACATCTGCC
>VZTN01000957.1:35911-60432 GCA_013400515.1 Erpornis zantholeuca
TCATTTTGCTAAGATTTTATGTTAACAAATGTACAGACCAGAGTTTAAAATGATTTATCTAATTGATTCCTTTTGTTACCTGGCTAGCAGGGAAAAGGGGTCGAGGCCGGTCCTGACCTGTTACAATGAAGACTGACTTGCTATGTGGGATTACACCAGAAGCTTGCAGTGGAGTAATGGTAAGGATATCAAGCAACCTTAAGTATCTCAGCTGTATAGGAGCATATTCTGTTGCAAAAGACCTTCCTGCGAAGATCATGGATTCAAATATGGGACATTTGAACTAATACTTGGACTTTGAAATGAATTTCTTTAACAGTTTTCTCTGCAGTGCAAGTTATTAAACTAAAGCTACTCTATTTCCCCAACGTGTTCAACAAAATCCTTAACGTCTAGCATGGTATCTTAATAAAGAATAAAGTTGTTCTTAAAAAAATCTGCTTTAAGTAGATTTTTCCCCCAAGTTTTCTTAGTTAAGGATTCCAAAAGTGGTATTCACAAATTCTTGCATTTAAATTTTTATTGCAGTGGTATAGATGAATACCATCATTGGTATCCTTAAATTTTATTTCTGCTCATGAAGGTTAATCATGATTGTCTATTTAGTAATCACTTACGAATTGTGTTCAGATACAGCAGTTTCAGGTGTAATCATCAGAGCTGGTTAGTCAGGCATTCCAGATAGTGGTTCTTTTCAGAACCTTTTTTAAAGGGTTGGTTAACTACCTCAGTAGCAGAGGATTGAACTATACCCTGTCTGTACTGTACATAGAAAATCTTTGTAGATAAAAGCAAGGCTTGTTTAATATGATATGAGGGTAAGATTATAATATACCAAATGTAACATTCTTAGTTGCCTTTAGTTCCAGAGGCTTTGTAAGACTTCCTCATGACCATCGTAACAGGCCTTGCTTTTGTCGTATTTTGTGGCTGAAAAAGCAGCCTTGCTTCTTCAGATATTGTAGTTATTTGGATGTATAATAGTTTAGCAAGATGTTACTTTTGTAAGACATCAGATGTTCAAAAAAAGTGCATCAGCAACTTGTACTAAATACTGCAGTGTCCCTTTATAAAAGGTCAGACTAAAACTGACAACTGTACAGTGAAGCCTGACATTTGGATATTTTGAAGTTTTTCATAAATCATAGAATAGTATATGGCTGTAGTTTAGCTTTTTAGGTAAAAGGTATGTTTTCATTAGTGCATTTCTTATTGCTGATCACTGTAAAAACACGTGGATCAGCTTTCCATTTCTCTTACGCAGATCATGATAACCTGTAGAGTAGAGTAGAGTACAATCATTTGTGCTATGTTTTTAATTTTCTAAAGCACCTTGATGACAGTGAGTGTTCAGTGGTGAAGCATCCTCTATTGAACCACCCTTAAAAAAAGACAAAATAAAACCAGAACCGTGCCAAGTCCAGTTCATATAGGTAAAAGATAGATAAAATTATGACTTACTTTGGACTTGGCATAAAGAGTTCCCTTAACCCCCTGCACAAAGGGATACTGCAGTTATACTACATACCCATAGGCACCACAATGAAAATTGAAGCTTATACCTAATTAAGGTTTTATACACACCAGTTCCCCCAGTAAATGCAAATTTTAACAAAATTAGACATGTCATATGTTGAAAATGCTCATGGCAAACAATCATTTTGCATTCCTGCAAATAAAATTGTTTTATACTGTAAGCTGGAGGCGAGTGTAACTTATTTTTGTAATAAAGTTTTTATTTTTTTTATGTGTCATTAATATAAATGTGTGTTAGTACAGAGATCTTCGTTAAAAACTTAGAATCGCACACATTTCAGTATGTTTACTTGTATTTACATAATTTTTAGAATAGTGGTTGCCAATAGCCTGTATGTTTTCACATTAATTGATTTTTTTTTTTTTGGTTATCTTAATAAACCATTTTAGTATGTTGTATGTCAATTACTGGGATAGCTGGGACATAAAGTGTAATTAAAAATTGTCAAGTATTCATTGGAATATGTAAATGTGCCTTGCCAGTTTTGAACTTTATGACGAAGTAAGTGAACGATGGTGAAATGAATAGTCAATGCCTAAGAGACATTTGCTACCAGAGTTTCATATACTGCCCTTGCTAAAAAAAAGAAAATTTTTTCCTCGAATTTGAGCATTAAACTTAACAGTTGCATTAGCTTCTGAATTTTCAAATCTACTTAGAGAAATTAGGCTTATGGAAAGTGGGTTTTCTAATTGTAGCCTTAAGAATAATTTTGAATTTCAATGTAATCCTTGGTGCTGGCTTTCCCAGTGCCAAGGAGTTTAAATGCTCCCTTCAAAGAGGTNTTTTATAAGGAACACTGTCAAGATGTGAAAACCAATTTTGAACTTGCTATAAAATGAAACACTGGGGGCTGTAGGAGAGGGAAAGTCCTCAGATTTCTTAATCTTGAAATCTCTCCATTGCTGAAAAACTTAAAACACTTGTTGGATCACAAGTGCTAGTGACTAGTTCTTAGTCTGGAAACGTGTTGCGGGGGATAATACGTTTATGGAATTGTGACAGTAGATGGAAGTGCATAAAAACATTGCGACTAAAGCACTGTGTGTGTTGAAATTGTGGATTGTATCCCTAATTTCAGCTCTGATAAAAGCATGGGGGATGATTATTTTAAAAAAAAAAAAAAAAGGCAAAATTGACAGGAAAGTTTTTAATGAAATGCAAGCAATGGTGAATGAGCAAAATACCAAGATCCTGACAGTGTTCCCTCTAATTATGAACTCAAGCCATTATAACTTTTACAATTAAATATGATTTGCACTGTTATGATATTGGTGCAGTTTTTTAGAAAAATTATCAGAAAACTAAATTGCATGTGGTGATTAATACTGTGAAAAAAACCCTAAAATCAAAAAAATGTTATTTTTCAAAGCTTTACATTTGATTGTTTAAAGAAAAACCATTAAGTGGAAATACTGGTGAGAATGGGCAAGTGCATATATACAACATCAGTTTGGTTGCACTTGGGTGTTGGTAAACTTGAAATGTTCTACAGCAATAATGCGTCTCTTAGGGGGTGCTTTGGTGACAAATGAACATGACGCAATTCTTTTTGGCATGTCGAAGGCAAGTTTTGAGTTAATATAATGTGCTGCCTCTGTTTATTCTCATAGGAGGCTTTCTTAATTAAAACACCTGCAAAGGTGCATAAGTAGTATAGTTCCACATTGGTTTGTAATGTGTTTCTAAATTTGAAGTCTAGTTGAAGTTAATAAGGAACCGGAAACTGCTGCTGCTTAACACTTCTGGTTTATAAACACTCCAATACACAGCTTTTTAAATTATACTTGTTTTAATACTCTTTTTTGTTTGAAAGGTTTCATATAATAGGACATGCAACTTTACTTTTTTTCCCAGTTTTTGAAGAGTATAAAGAAGAGATTTGTTATGACCCAGAACTTAAGTTTGTGTTTTTACTGTTGGAGGAAGGCTGTTACTACAATAAGATACTAAGATCAGTTTCTGAATTTCTGCGTTGTACAACTCTTTATGTAAATACTGTCTTAAAATCTAAAATAAGGAATACTAATTCTGTTCTTGTTGGGGATGAGGGGTATGACATAGTCTAAAATAAATGTAGTGTCCTCTGAAGGCAGGATTCCCAACTTCAGGATAGAAGTATTATATATGGCTGCAACTTTTTATTCCCTTGTGCCTCTGATTATTCTTCAGAGGCTTAATATTCCTGTTCAGCCCAGCAATTATTTCAGTACTTCCATATGTCACTGATGGGGGGACTTTTTTCTTTTGAGAAATAAAACTGAAAGGCAACATGGACATAAACATGCATAACATTTTCACAAGTGTATTTAAATTGATACACTGCACAACATTAAGACTATTATTCCCTCACATTAGCGAGAATTTAGTGGAAAATGTTAGTTGTTTAAAATGAAGTAGCAAGTTTTGAAGTAGGCAATGAGGCAGTGAACTTGTCAATGCAGTTTTCAGACACTTGAAATGTGTAAAGTGCAAAATTGAGTTTGTGTTCTTACCCTGAATGCTTATGATTACTACCTTTATGGTTATATGGATGTGGACTTAATGGATATAAAAGTCTGTCTTTATGGAGTGTATTGCTGAATTAACTCCAGCACCAGCACATGACATCTCTTGTCTGGGGCTTACTAGTTGAATTAATTGGACATAGGAAACACTGGATTTGCCATTTGCTCTGTAAGATGAAAATTGGATGTGGCAACAGGAGAGGAAGTTGAGCTGAAGATTCCTTGATCCTCAATATAGGTAGTTGGGGGGAGAAGGAGTTAAGTTACTGTCACTTTACAGCCATCTAGTACAAATAAACAGTGCTTCATAAAAGCTCTGATGTTAAAAGTCATTCTGGAAGACTGATTTTTGCAGTCATCTGGTCACTCTGTAAGTGTATATTTAATTATATTAAAAAATCCATGGGATTAAAGAGTGACTGCTTTGGTGCCCCTTTGCCTTGATTGTTACAAAAGAGATTTGTTGAAAAATGCCACTAAGTTAGTTTACTGGCAATTTGGAGAGGGGTGATTGTCTCATGTAATTATACCTTCTTGATAATATATAACTGGTTACTATTTTTTCCACAAAATATGTATTTTTAAATGGCCAACTCCCGAGTGGATGCTGCATAGCTGCACTCATCTGAAATCATTGCGTTATGTGATTTATTTTAAGCTATCTTCACGAGAGCTGCTTCAAATGGCCAGACATCCAGGTAAAAGCTGGTAAAAGGTTTTTTTTTAAAAAAAGTAGAAAAATAAAAGCACATGTGAGGTCTAAAAATCACAGTCATAACATGTAGGTAATAAGTACTTAAATGCAGCATGAATATTTAAACTTTGAATCACAAAATACATTTCAGTTCAGATAATTGTTCCTGAAGTTTGGTGTCTAGTCCAAAGCGGACTTATATTCAGTCATTTAGGTAAAACTTGGAGTGTCAAAAATCTAGTTCCCCATAGTCTGAGAACGATGTATTTGGCTAATTAATGGTGACAGTTCTGTATCTCTGCACCGTTAGTGTGACAGTGTACTTGGTTTGGTCACTAACGTGTAGAAAAGACATGGAATCTTACTGCTTGTTTTCTTTGCACTAAGGAAGTTGTGAAATGCACTCTTTCTGCACAGCCAGTAGAATAGTCTATGCCATTTGACTGCCCAGAAGATAATGGTAAGTAAAAATAGACTTCCTAGTACTTAGATGGCTTGCAGTACCCAAAATCCAACTTCAGTAGACTATTTAGTTGAATGCTTATCTGCAGTGATTAACCCAGGTTGTGCATTTTAACCCTTAATTTTAGTGTGTCCAGTTCAATGCCGAGTGAATGTTGAGTGTAATCTGACAGTGTTTAGTATTAAATTCTTCAGATCTAAAAATGTCTTAAATGCTTCACAGTATAGAAGATAGATAGATAATTCAGTATCTATTTTTGCACTTATGAGTTGGTAATCATAGTAGTTTAAAGGATTTTACATGAACACAAGTCATCTGTTGAAAGCCAGGAATGGAATGTATCAGATCCTGAGTTCCCAGTTCCAAGTGTCATGCTTTCAGTATTGCTCTACCGTCTAAAGTAACAGTTTCCAGATTATTTTTTCTCATTAGTGGGATGAGGGAATGTACCTAATTCTGTCACTCATAATGGTTATTTAGAAACCATATTACTAAGTGTAATGAATTTGGGATTAAAAAGCTTCCTTCTTGAGAATTTAACAAAGATACTTTTATAGATGTCCCATTAGTAAATCAGGGCTTTTCTTAAGAAGCAATGTTAGCATACTTAAGAATAAAGCTGTATTACAAAACACTAAAATTTAAGTAATCTTTTCATTATGCAGAGGTGTATTACAATTCGAAGGTGATTTTAACATTATAGTATTTAAGATGACAGATAAAAATACCTAGTCCCTGCATCTGGACAGCCAAAGTGTCTGTTAAAGGAGTGTTCCTGTTTCAAATTGTGGTCAAAGGCTTCCTTTGGCTATTGCAATGAAACGTTTTTTCTTCTAGTACAAATAGTCGTTCTGACAAGCCAACCTGTTTGCAATCCACAATTTTAAACAGATTTTGAGTTTTATATGTGTGCTTAAGTTGATACTTCTAGCAGAAGACACACCTTCAGTGACAGTCACTGACGTCTCTTTCAGCAGGCAGTAACTGCCTTAAACTAGTCTAGTAAAATTGTCCTGTATTTGTTATCTACAGTTAGAGACATGCAATTACTTTCGAATTAGTGAGATGCTTAAAAGCTACTTTGAAGAAAACTGGCATCTATGTTGTTAAAATGTGTCAGAATTTGCAGATGAAGAAATATGATGTGGGTTTCATGTTAACAGAAGACAAGGCCTGGATATAAAGGGACAGGTGGTCATAACTTCTCTCATTGGAAGACCTGACAGTGCAACAAGGTTTGGATGGCTTCAAGCATTAGCAGTGTCGTGCTCCACTGTGTTCTTGTAACATTAACACAACCTCTCAGGAAAGAAAACCCCTCATTATGGGATGAATCCAGTCAGATCGATCTTCCAGTTGAGAAGGATCTGTAAGGTCTTAAATCCATTGGATTTAGTATGGCATTTGCAACTTGGGTTTGCATTGAAGTGACCTTACAGTGGGAATGGTGTAATAAATGACAGCTTGCATTTTTACTTAATGTTACAGTAACCTGAAGTTTGGTTTGGTTTTGTTCTAAGCCATTCAGGTGGCCATGTTTCTATCCAAGAAAATGATCTTAATACTCATGTACCATGAACTGATCAGTAAGTCTTAGACCCTCGTAGCTGTTACTTTGAGCAAGTTGGTGTTTTCTTAGGTTAACCTTTAAAAGCAGTACAGGTTTCTACTAGAAAGTAAAGGGGTTTGTTCTCTCAATGGCAGTATCTAAACATTCACATTTCATTGCCTCAAGTGTAACATTTCTAAATANAGCTGTAGGTAGATGATTATCAACTCCCATTTTTGTAGTCTCTGGAAGAGCAAGAGACATTCATGCATAGTATTACAAGTTTCTAAATCCTTGTGAAGCAACCTTTTTTCTTCTTTAATACATGGAGATTAAAACACGTAGAATAACTTTGCCATTCTGGTTTTAAGTTCAGATGTCTGGGTGTAGTTAGAGCCCAGTAATCAAGGCATGTATTTTAGTACCAAGATTATTTTTTTACTCTGTTGAGAAAGACTGAATCTGTGTAACAGAAGGGCCAATCTAAGAATATCTGCAGCTAGCAAAAATGCATATAATGCCAGGGGGTGGGTGGGTGGAACCAAAAACAACCCACAAGAACTGAAACACAAACACTCCCCAACATCACTATCCCCTGACTCTGAAAGATGTCTAGGAAGAGGACAATATTCACCACTTTGTAAGGACATGCAAGCTAAATAGGTCATAGATGTTGGAATTCTTAGATATGGGGTAGGTGAGATTAATATGGTAATGGTGGAACTTCTGCCTTTCTACTCCATGGTAAAAATAATGCAGAGAGATCTCAGGTTTCACAAATGAACTAAAATTGTGGTTAATGTTCACATTAAGAAAGAACAGGCATGTCTTGACTCAGATATTTGGAAGGGCAAAAAGTGTCTCTGAAAAGGAAAACTTGCAGGGTCTTCTGTAAATACCTTGCTTCTTTGTAAAGTGATGTTGATGACCAGGCAGTTCCTCTTCAGAGGAATAAAAATGTCTTGTATTTAACAGGTTGACCTAGGAGTGATCACATCATAAACACTCCCCAGCTCTTAAAGCATATTATTTGCTCCCTGAGAAAAGGAAATGAAACAGTTTGAAAAAGAAGTCCTCTCCCTCTGGGCAAAAGAGAACCATCAAATCTGCCTGAACCACACTACTGGCAAGTTTCTAATAGAGGATTAAATTAAAAATAGGGAAATAACATGGCAAACCATAACACAGAACAACTTCATTTAGCTATGTTAAAGCTTTGTAGAATCTTCCCTGCCTCTAAGCTGTCTGTCGCTTTCCTGTGGAAGGTAGGTACACTCTTCAGCCAGGCATTCTCTAGCAGCCACAGCATGATGAGAAGGGAATGTGAGGTGATGGATCTTGGCCAGATGGAAACATCAGGTCAAAAGCAGAACAGGGGCCTTGGGTCATATGTCAGAAGATAAGAATATCTGTCCTAGCTGTCATAATTATCAGAGCTACTTTATCTTGACACACATTTCAGAAGAAAATTGTATTTCTGTAAGGGAGGAGGTTTTAAACACAGCAAAATATAAAATTTGTGGAAAAAAAACAAAAAGCCAGTTACTATGCCTAATGCTGCTTTTTCAAATGTCCTGTTCAGAAAAGTGAGTGATGTCCTAGAGCTTGCATTTATAAAATAGCTGTTTGGAAGTGATGAACTAATGGTCTTGTCTCCAAGGAAGTAAGAGCCAGCCTTGAATATCTGATATGCGTGTTCCAAAAGTAGACCTTTTCTTTCTGCATGTAGGTGAGGAGTTCCATCTCCTTTTAATGGTATAACATATTTGCTACTCACTGATCTTAATAATCCCTTAGAGGGTAGGTAAAAGTAGGGTAGTTGAGAAAAACTCGAAAAGACCTGATGATGCCTCATAATTGAGTAATGCTTGAAGAAATGCCAAGTTCCTAGCAAAGTTTGCATGTAAAGTCTTGATTTGAATGTCTCGATGAAGGGCACAAAGTGAGAATAGGTAAATCTGAGGTGAATCAATGCCAATTCAGCAGCCTCTCAGTTCGAGTTCACGATGAGCCTAATGAGCTCCCAAGTACGTCTTGCACAGAGTCGCATTTGTTCTTGAAAAGTGCAATACAAGCCCAGCATCCTGTGAGGGAGAAAAGGCTGATCGTTTCTTGGGACTAGGCCAGGACTTTTAAGTCATTAAAGACATGGTAGTGCAAGGAACCCAGATAGGTATATTCTACACTGAAGGTGGTTGTTGCTCAGAGAAAAGTGCTTAAAATTAACAGTATGTGCTTGAAAGCAGACATCTGGGACCCCAAGAGGTGAAGACTTACAAACCAGTGTAAGTTGCTGAACTTTGTTTGAAGATGTTCTGTTTCCTTAAGTCTAGGCTACATGTCTTAGTTCAAGAAATTATACTTCCTTAATGAAAAAAAGGATTTTTTTTCTAAAGCTATGAAATGTAAAGGCCTGTGTCAGATCAGAAGGTAGGAGGAGGCTGAAGAAAGAATGTGATAAGGTACGATACACTTAAATGTTTTAGTTTGCCGGCATGGTCTCTACTTCCCGAGTTAAAAGAGGATAAATCTTTGTATGTTGTTCATTAGTGCTCAGAATATACAGAAGGATTTGTTTTCATAGACAGCTTTTGGTCAGGAAAAGTTGTCATTTTCACTGCAGGCATGGGCACGGTGAGCAGCATCTCTAAACAGACTGGGGGAGAAGGGAATATACCTGGAGGTAGAAGTAATGCAAAATGAGGAGCTTATGGAGATAGGTGCATATTCTGAGTTCTTGGTGAAACTGAGGTGAGCAGCTTTGAACTAAGACACCTTGGACTACATGAACATGTCTCCTCTCTGTCAAGGCTGTTCCTCCAGATAATACATGATTTCAGTTTGTTCCTTTCTCCTTTCTTTTTGCTCTTGGGCTTCAGAGAAGGAGAGCGAGTCATTACTGCATAGGTAGCTTGACTTCTCCAGACCTAACAAACAGCTGAAGGGGAAAATGGAGCGGGAAGCACACAGCTGGACAGTGGTCCAGGAACACACCAGATACATGGGCTTTTCAGAATTTGAAACTGGCTGATACTCCCAAGTTTCTTGACCATAATACATCCCAGAAACACACTGGATGTAGAGGAAACACCGCTCTATGTTTACTTAGTACTTAAGCAGTACTTTAAGCTTAGTACTTAACATAGAATTTACCACATCTAAGCTGAACAGTGATCAGAGCAGAACTTTTTACTCGTCCTCAGTATGTGGTGTGCTAGAAATCTGGATGATATCAGACAATTCTTTCTCTGTTTTGATAATATTCTGAAGCAAAGTCCACTTCTCCAGGAAAACAAACCTTTCCTCTTGCATCTGAACTGCAGTGACCCCACTGAGGTCTATCTACAGCATCCAAGTTCTTTGTGTTGAGTTAGGAGCTACGTTAATGCATCTGTTGAAATCTCAAAGACCTCAATCTTCACTTGCAATTTCTGTGGTGGTGGTGGTGGTGAAAATGTTACAAACTGGACCTACAGAGACCATCTAAACTTGAGGTTGGACTGGAAGATTCAGAGCTGCTTAAGGGGAAAAAAGTGTTCTTTCTTAAAGTTTGATAGAAAATATAGTAAACTGATTTTAATATTAAAATGCCCTAATTAATATATACTTTAAAATAGGTATCTGTGAAAGAGGAAAAGCTGTCTGGTGTTTTAAGCCGTTTCTTTTGTGATTCTTTTGTACAAAGATAAACCAGGAAGTTTATATAGTTGCAAGTAATTCAGTCACAAATCAGAAATTAATTTACTGAGTTTAAGAAAAATACTGAGTGGTAGTAGTAATTTCCTACGTGGTATGAGACCTTACTAGCTCCAGTCCTTTCCTAGCTAGAATGCTAGTTACTTAAAATAAAACAGTAAATAAAAAGCAAAGTAAAACTTCAATGGAATTTTGCAGTACTCACTGAAGTATTCCAAATAGTCCTTGCTTCTTGTTTTCACAGTTTGTGCCTTTTGCAAACACCTCAAAGTCCTCTTCCCTTGCCTCAGCATGCACTCTCCCTCCCCAAAGGATGCTTAAGGGAAACACACTGCGCAGGTGCCAAGTGTGCACTGGGAATAACATTTGCAGAACAACATCTGGAGGAATCGCAAGTAGCTCTTCCTTGCCACTCTGGGAGAGGGACTGTGGCATTCTGTCCTGCCAAGGTGTGTCCACTGACAGACCCACAGAGGGACCATCTGCTTCTGCAGAAGCACCATTAGTGCCAGTGCTAGAGGGGAAGTGCTATACAAAAATACATTGGTTTTTTTTCCTATCAGATATACCACCATTTTGGATGGCAAAAGAAGTTTGGCATACCTCCAGGAACTTGGGCAATTGTTTGATAGATAACATTGATCAGCTGTGAGCTGTAAGGAAGCCTGGCCTTGCAGAGAGCATGGTACTGAGATCCACTTCTCAAACTCTCATTAAAACAATAATGTTCCTATTGGAGTGGAGCTCTGCCATGGAGCTATATGCTCCAGTTACACTACAAAATATGTAAGACATGGGCAAGCTGCTCATGTGCTCCAAAAAGCTGTTTTCAAAAAGCCTTAAGACTCATCTTTACATACGAGGAGGAACAGCCCTCTCTCCAAGTGCTGTCGTAGTATCATCTTGTGCATTCTGCCTTTTGCACAGGATCAGATTTTTTTTGCTATGTTCTCTTTAACCATTCTGTAAATACTTTCTTTTTCCTGGACATGATTTAAAAAGGAAGAAAATGTCAGACTGATTCCATACATCCTCAGTCAACACATGGTAAACAAATCAATATCCTCATTATACATCTAGTTCTGTACAGTTCTCATGAGGTGTCTGAGGAAAGACTTAAGCACAAATAACGTTTTCAAGGTGACAATTAATATTGTTTAACTTTTACGCTGTGCTGCTTTTACATACTTCATGTTGTCGGAGAAACTCATTGCTTGAACTAAAAATATCTCTGTGGAATTCTGACCTGACAAAAACACTCAAGGCATTTAGTGCTGTGTCCACAGATGCTAAAAGTGATGGGCTCCAGGATACCATCTCACCAGTCACCAAAAGAAGCCCAGTCTTGCAGATCTCATCACCAAGTCTAGTTTTACATGGTCACGTTAAGTATCCACAGAAAGCTTTCTTGGATACAAGCAGCCTTACAACAGCAACCTGTAGTTACAGCTAGTCTTTTTTCCACTTTTAACGACTTCTGCCTGTTTATTAGAATTTCCTGAGTATGTGAAGGTTTTAGGTTGGGATTTTTTTTCAGTGTTTTTCTTTTAAGGTGGAAAAAATGAATCCATCTGAAATGAGAGTTGTATCCAAATGAGGAAAAAGGATCATAAATCTTCATAGGCAAAAATGTTAAAATACTCTGAGGCAGGGAAAAAGACACTCGTTCTAATAAAAATAATTTTGAATGCTGTTTTGTAAACAGTTTTGTTCACCATGTTGCAGCCTGTCCTACTCACTGCTACACAACAGAAGAGATAATAAAATTGGAAAAGGAGAGGGAGAACAAAAGATGATAAAAGGTACAAAATTGCTCTTTGTACCTGTTTTTGTCTGTGAAGGACAAGTCACTGGAGCAGGAATCTTAATTTTGGAAAAGACAGTTTTCTCAGGTGACCAAAGTATTTTGGTAAAATGATAAGCAGCAATCATGCTGAGTAGGGAATTATTTTTCACCATCTCTAGTGAGATGTGAATGTTTGGAGAGCTGTATCTTCACTAATACAAGTTCAAGTGGTGGAACTCCTTGCATGATTTTTATGGATGTTAAAGTTTCTGGTTCTTCAAAAGCAACTTGAAACTTAGGAAATAAATTCTTTCTTAGGATATCCCCAAGATTATGAATCAGAGTAAAAGAATGTTCCAGGAATGTACTATTATATTCTTGCCATGCTTTTACAACTTTTTCCTAGGTATGTAACTCCTGATGGTCATCATCACAAACAGGATGCTCACACAGCTGAACTTTTGCTGATCCAACACAGTTGTTCCATGAGTCCAGTGTGTATCTATGATGAAAAACTTAACTAGCTTTGAATTCTTCAGGTCTCACCGTAGTTCTGAGGCATAGGTGCTGCAACAGTTTGCAATGAATTAATGGAATCGCATGTCATCTAACAAGGATTATCTTGACACTTTATAATTCAGCTGAAACAAGGGATCCTGGCTCAAGTTTATCCTCGAACTCCCTATTTGGATATTTTCCCTACCGACCAAGGCTGGTCAGCAGGCATTCCCTTCAGGACTGGACATAGTTATTTTCACAGTGTGTATCCAAGGCAAGGCTTTCTTTATCCCCATAGTAAGTCAACAGCTTAATTTTCATTTCAACTGAGCTCTTAAGTATTTGCTATGGCATTGTTTTTAACTGTTTGCATGAGTACAGCTCCCTAGTTCTCTCACAACCTTTTTCTTTCAAATTCCTAACATCTGTCTTGACATTCCCTCATTCCTCTCTGATCAGACTACGTTATTCAAAGGAATTAGATTTTCCAGATCTTTCCTTTGCACATATGACCAATTGATCTACCTCACTTAATACTTCAGAGTATTAAGCATATCCAGAGACCTTGTTGTTTTTTGCTCAAGTGAATCAAGATAAAATTTCTATGGACTACAGCTTTGCCAAATGTTGCCACAAATCATAATACTAATTTCTTCTAAGCATTTTTCTGGTGTCTCCTGTATACATTTTGTTCCTTTCTTTACATATATTCCTGCAGGCCTCTGTTTCTTACTGTCTTATAGTCACCTTCTATACCTACCTTGCAACTTTCTGGCCTATTTTCTTTTCCTTTAATGTCCCATAAATAGTAGTTTATGACCAAACAAGTTATTTTCATCTCTAATATCTAAATTCCTTCCAGTGTCTCAGAAAATAACTTTTCATGTTTTGAAAATTTGAAGAAAAGCATTCTATACATCAGTCTGTTTCTGAATCTTTTTACTTTCTCCTTGAGAGTTACAAGTTTCTCAAGGCAAAACTGACTCTGGTACATTGCCTGGTTTTCGTTTAAGTTTTTTTTCTTCTTCCCAAATGGGCCTTGTCCCAGTGAAATTCTAATACACTCTGTGCTCCTCAGCACCCCTCTGGTTTGCCGAGCACTGTTCCCGTTGGGGATACTAAACTGACCCTTTGGAAATTACTTGAGTGGGTCCTTTTACTTGAACTTCTGTATTGAAACAGTCTCCTTGTCTTTCTTTTTTAGCCCTGCAAGTCTTTATTCTGCCTGGTACTTTTAGTCCTAAACACAGCCTAGTAGGTATTTTCAAGTTTTCTAACAGAACTGTATCTTACAGTCTCTTTAAAAAAAAAGAGACTAATTTTGAGTGGTGTGTTACAATTGAAACTTCTTAGCCTTTCCCCGTAAACTCAATTGCCTTCTAAATCTGCTTCTAAACAAACAACACAACTTCGGTGTCATTCCCTGCAAGTGTGGAGACCAGTGATGTTTTATAAAGTGTTTTGCACACCTTTTCTTAAACAGTTTCTCCCTCCCACCTGCCGTTTTGCTCCTTACTGCAGCAGCTGAATTCCCCCATTCTTCTAGAAGAAAACTTGTCAGGGATTTCATCCAGGAACCCAAAACCCCTGTTGCTCTATTGAACAGGTACTTTTGGGCCCAGTTGGTACTTTTTTATCACTTTCTCATCCAGTTTGCTTTAATCTGGTCATAGCGAGGGTCAGTATGTGATCCAGGAAGCAAATACAAGACTGTACAACTACAGGCAGCACATGTTTTCATACAGCTGGCAAGCATGAGTCTGTGTGAGTGGTACAGAGAGATGACTCTCAAATGCCATAAATCTTGACTATGAACAGTTTGTTAACTCCTTAACAGACAGAATATAACTATTCATAACAGTAAAGCTAATTTTGCTCATCAAAGTGCTGATAATTATTCTACCCAAACCAGAAATGTGCAGCAAATAGTCAGCTGTCACTCTCCCCTGCAGTTTCAGTGTTCCTTTAAAGGCCAAAAAGTATTACTAAAGGGCAGTTTTTACCTTAACGTTTGTTGCATACACCTGGATCATCTCAGGTGGAAACCAATGATTACTGGTGGGTGCCCTTTCAGTTTTGAATTTGAAAAAGTCAAGTGCAAAGAACCTACTAATGCTTACCTTTCTTGGAATCTGACTGGCCAACTTCAGTTTCACTTCTTTACATAAGCTTAGCTATTTGCTGAGTATTAAGAATTACTGTTCTCTAGAGTTTTCTGCTAAATGGCTTTAGTTAAAGGTTAATATGAAGCCTTCTATTTAAACTTCTTGGAAATGTTAGGAATAATGATAAAGGAAAATTAATTCCTTGTTGGGTAAATATGAAGGATTAGATATTGTAAATTAGCCTTGACAATTTTATCCTTGAAAGAGAGAACTATGTAAGGCCTTGAAAAGAGCAAAAGCAGACTTGCAGAGTAAGTTAAATGCAATTAACTGGTGAGAATCTGTATATTACAGTTCACTGTCTGGCTTATTTTAAAAAGGTATTTTTTTAAGGTGAAAAAAACCCCACTTTGGTAAATACAATCTCAGCCTTATAATTGATGTTACTTAGCCAAGAATTGTAGTTTTATATTTCAAGTTGTTGAAAATCTGCTCTGCTATACTTCTTAAATGCTAGAATAGGCAAGCTTCTCCTGCCATCAAAGAAAACATACCCTAAACCCCAAACTAGGCAGAATTGGCTCCACAAGATGACTTGAATGATCAGTGAAAGATCCTTCTACATTTTAAATACTAAAATAAAATCTATCTTTCCAGAATAACACAGTCCTGGCCACATGACTTCAGAGCCCATCTCCAGATGCATGCTTTTCCCTGGCACTTCTCCAGTTGACCACAGAATCTTCCTAAGAATTTATGTGAAGAGAGAAAGACTTGCTATTTCCAGGGAATGGATAAAGTTTTTATTTCTCAAAGAATTTTTAAAAGCTCGAAGTTGTCAATAATTCCCTTTTGTTCTTCTCTAGTTTTATTTTGTTGACAAACAAACGTCAGCTGAGTCTTTCAGTGTACCAGAACAATCTAGGGGCCTTAGTGACAGAGGGCGATGGGCAATGCCAACACTGCTGTCTCCAGCAGAGCCGGATGGGCCAAAACAGTTTGTTGTGTCTGCCCAGCAGATGTAAAGTCTGTGAACTGAAGGAAATTGCACAGCTTCTCAGATAATGAAGTACAACTAGTGCCAGATGTGAATGTGGCAATTTTACAGTAAATAAACACAATTCTGAACAATGAAGCTGTAAATTTAAGAAACTTGACCTGAAGTAGAGAATGCAGATGGAAGCAGAAGTTTGACTTAAGCTTCTGCTGGTTTGCTGTGCAAATCCCTTCCTGTGTGCTGTGGCATCTTCATGAAATATTGTAAGAATTACAGATTTTTAAAAGTTATTCCTTATTAAAAGCATTGCAAGGTAAGTATCTAAAAATCACAAGCAGTAAAGCTGTGGATAAAGTAAGCTGATAACAAAATAATACATCTTAGGAAAATTCACTTCCTCTGAATAGGTTGTATGGAGATTTACGCTGTGTGAATGCACCTTGGTTTTTTCTATTAGAAAACATGGACCGACATGAAATAATACTGTGCAGAGACTCTTAAAGAAATTCAAGCTGACCCTGGGCTTTTGCCAAGCACTCTGAGAAAGGTCAACATACTGAAGTCGAACTGCAGCGTTTCACCTACTTGAGAGGTCAAGGGAAGTGTTGCATAAACTGACAGAGCATCCGAGCAAAGATTCTGAAAGCCTTTTTCTGATTCCCATTTCTAGATGCTGACTCACCCTCCAAATACTAATATTTTCTTAACAGCGTAGTTGCGGGGATCTCAGTGAAGATTTGTAAACACTGCTCATCTGAACGGATGTATTTCAGTATTTCATGTGCCCTCACTTACTCGGTGTGCCCAATGTGCCTGCGTGGGCATCGTGCAAATGGACATACAAGGCAACAGCAACTTGTCAAAACAACTAAAAGCGGGCACCTCTCCTTGAGCGGGTCTCTTTCATGCTTGACACTTAGACACCCTTTAACCGGTACGAACTCCCAGAAGTTGTTTCATTTTGCCCGTTGAACTGATACTCCCATAACCAGTAGTGCCTTATTAACAGAGCCTGAGTTTCCCAAGACTGAGTAACTACAGAGCTGCTGAAGGCACACTGTGGTTTGAAAGCTCGTGGCTTACAATGTAACTGAAGGTGTTACTCGTGTCAAGTTGGCTTTAAATTCTCGCTAGTAATAAACTACATTCCAGAGTTCTTATCTTTTCAATGTCTTACTCTTCTATACTTACTGATGTTAAGATGGGGTCTTAATACATTTCCTACACTGTTCCTTTTCGTTACAGCCAATTACGAAGCTTTGAGCGGTGTTTATAGGGTTTTAGTGTCCCAGTCGCTGAATGATTTAGTTCAGTCATCATCTAAACATAGCGCATTTAATCAGACGTAGCACTTTCTGGCCGCTTGGCGCCGGGAACCCCTTGTTGTCCAGAACCCAAGTATTTGTAACTAGGTAAGCCTGCTGTCATCAGAGACCTTCTATTTACAGTGCTTAGCGCGCTACGTGACACAGCACAGCTGCAAATGCCACCGCGGGGCTGCAGAGACGCTCTTCCCGGGGTGCCGCCGCGGATCGGACCGCGGGGAGCCGCTCCTCCCCCGCCGCCTCTNCGGGGCGCCGAGGGGCTGCGGGAGACCTGCCGGCAGTACCCGCTGTCCTGCTGCCTCCTCCTGGGGCTGGGCACCGCCACCCTCCTCCTCAACCGGTAACCGGGCGGGCGGGGGAGCGGGGCGCGGGCTGCGCTGCGCCTTCTCACGCAGCGGCTTTTCCTTCCTGTGTGCCCGTAAGGTATCTTCACGTTTTGATGATCTTCTGGTCGTTCGTGGCTGGGGTCGTCACCTTCTACTGTTCCTTGGGACCGGACTCCCTCCTGCCCAATATTCTGTTCACAATAAAATATAAACCCACGGTAAATACGTCTTTGAAGGGTGTTGTGCTTTCTTAAAATACTATAATAATTTATATGAATTAGCAGTTCTTTTCTAATCCTAGTTGCTTTCAGAAGTACTGTGTGTCAGTACAGCTCATACACTCCTACTGACAGGTGTTTTGTGGCAGATAGACGATGATTAAGACTTCAGATTGTTCATGTGTTTCTGCGTAGTCCCTTCAAATCCACGTATAGCTGCAAGGCCGGTTGTTGGAGTTTCCGTGGATGTTGTGTCTTTCTTCCCTCATTGTACATTTTCAGCATTTGAGTAGCAGGCAGTGGAGAAAGGATGCTGTTTGCTCCTTTAATGGGGCTTTTTTTTTTTTTTCTAAAGATGCCATTCTTTTGGCAGGCCAGTGCCGAGTCTTCTTTGCTCACTGTAATCAAAATTCTCTAAGCAGTACTACGTTTCAAAGAGAAAAATATTCCTAAAGCAAATTGCTCTTTTCTAACTTAAAACAATTCAATGCGGAATTTCATAGGACTAAAAAGGTATAGTTGCTATAGTTCAAGGCTATGAATATGGCAGAGCAACCAACTGGTCTGTTATTAGACTGACTAATGTATGGGGAGATGAGTGGAGATGTGAAAGGATATCTGTGTCCTCGCACTTTGTTTCAACAGAAGCGATTCTTTGTTTTGGTTCAGTTTTTTCTCATATTATGTGTTTTTATCTTGTTTTGCTGCTGGAAAAATGAGTTTGTCTTTTTTCAGTTCTCTGTAATAGCGTGCTCTAAAATGAAATTCATAAATGTGTCAGTATATTAATAAAGTCATTATTTTGGAGAACGTAAACTTGTCCAAATCTCTTAGCAGTTGGAATTGCCGGAGCTCTTTCCCCATGGTCACAGTTGTGCTGTATGTGGCAAGGTCAAATGCAAGAGGCACAGGTAAATTCCATTTGTAGAACTGATAAGCTTAGTACTGCTGCCATTTTACACATCACAGTAGGAAACTCTCAATTGCACATTGTTACATAAAATTCTCCATGCTCTCCTACAGACCTACTTTGCTCCTGGAAAACTATCAGCCATGGTTGGATCTGAAAGTGCCTTCCAAGGTTGATGCATCACTTTCAGAGGTAATTGGTGCATTGTTTCTTTAGTACATTAAAATTCTCTGGGTTTTTATTATGTATCTTTTAGACTTTTTCTGTCTGTTTCAGTAGGTGGTTCAGATGTACCTTGCTGGTGTTTCAACTTGTTCAAGTAAGAGTCAAAAGAGTGTTTACTGGGAGCAGGGAGGCAAGGTGGCTCCATGGACTGCTTGTGTAGCAGCACCTAGAACACAGAAGAAATGTCTGTGTAAATTGGGAAGAATATGGGAAAGAACAGTTGCAGTGGAACATGTCTGAGTCTTGAAAAGTTAAGGATTTCAGCCTGCTTAGTTTGTTGGGGGTGAAGGGTAAAAGATGATTTGCTCCAGCTACAAAAATTGTGTAATGAAGTTGATAATTTCATGTTAGGGAGCCTACAAGAAAGATGGAAAGAGGCTATTTAGAAGAACTTGGGGGAAGACAAGGGGAATGGATTCAAACTGATAGAGTAGGTTTAGATTAGATATTAAGAAGAAGTTATTTACTGTGAGCGTGGTGAGGTGTTGGAACAGGTTGCCCAAAGAACTTTGGGTTGCTCCGTCCCCTGGAAGTGTTTAAGGCCAAGCAGGATAGGACAGTGTGGCCAAGTGGAAGGTGTCCCTGCTCATGGCAGGGGGTTGGAACAAGATGATCTTTAAGGTCCCTTCCAACCCAAACCATTCCATGATTCTATGAATCTATTTAAAATCATCAGACAAAGCTGTAACAAAATCTGTCTAAAAAAAGAAATCGGTGAATTTATTCAAAGAATAGCACATATATCTTTTTTAGTAAGACTGTAGATCAGGGATTTTGTTTTGTTGTAGCTTCTTTTTAAAAGCTGTTTGAAGAGCAGTTTTTCTTTGGGCTTGCCTTTTTTTTTATTTCCTTGATTGGTAATTGATGAAATATATTGGCAGCTAAACAGATAAGCTTTGTGTTTTTTGAAGCTAGGAAAATACACAAGCATGAATGTAGGTTAATATCCATTTATTTAGAATTCTAACTTTGGAATTCTGTGGTAGGAGGATGAACAACTGGCGCAGCAGAAGTGAGAGGATTTTTGTGTGTCACTCCTTGAATTTAACAGCATGGTGTATGAAGTCAAGGATGCATGTGTCTGTTGTATAAGCTAAAACTTTAGTTCAGCTCTGAGAGCTGGCATGGCCCACTGCAAGAGTGAGAGTAGAATGAAAACCTTAAGGGAGGGAAGGGATGGACAGTTGATGAACGTTTTTTAAAGAGAACGGGTAACAACTTGTTTGCTTCCTCTAGTTGAATGAAGTGACTTCCTCTCTGATTTTAGAAGCAAACGTTTAGTCTTTTAAAGTTACTTTATCTATTTTTTTAAGTAAGTTTATGTGTATTAAAATGACAATTTTGCTGAACAGAATTTCAATAGACTTCTGCTTTAATAATAGAATGTAAAATAAATACTTCTACACATTTAATATTTTTAGGATTTAGGGTATCAAATAGCTGTGGCAGTCTCCCAAAGGATGTTGTAAATGCTGAAGAACTGGAAATTTTCCTGTTTAGCTTAAATGGGAATTTGATGCTGGAAAAGTCCTTTGTAGTATCTCTTCATAAGTGGTATGAGAGGATACCATAGTTATCTTCTCAGCATTTTGTATCTGATTGCTGTAGTTCTGCTTTTACCAAAACAGTGGCCTTTTCTTTGCTGTTACTTTTTACTTCAGTGACATGTCCCAGCCTCTGCTTTATTTAGCAGTGCATGCCCATGCTTCTCATTCATTTCTCTCCTTTGTGTGCTTAACTAGAGGGAAGTACCTGGCCTGAGTTCTGCACCTTCCTGGGGCAGTGAGCCAGGGTCCTCCCTCTTTGATGAACCCAAACAAGTAGTGTGAGCCACCTTTTTAGCCTGTGTTGGACGGATACTATTTGGAATGAGAAATCTCATTGCATGGTTCCTCACCACAGCTCTTCTCTAGTGGTTAAAAGTGTGACAAGGGGTTCAGCCCACACCATATTCCTCTTGACCATCTGCTCTGAGGATGCAGCATGTAATGCTGGCCTGGAATTGGATAGCCTGCTTCAGGTTGGAAGGAGAGACTGCTCTTACTTTCTTTTGTGGGTCAGTCATACATTAGAGAGAAGCTGATACAGTGTGAACTGAATTAAGATTAATTAGATTCTAAAGGATTGCAGAGTGCAGCCTGTTTCTAAAAAGCAGTTTCTTCAAATACTTGGAATAATTTTGGAATTTTTTATAATGTTTTAGTTTTTCTAGTTCTTTTTATGCAGGTTGAAGAATTTTGGCAATATTCTCATTTCCAAATGTTTCTAATTTGAGCCAGGTGTATAACCTTTAAGCTTGTGTTTTCAAGTGCTTTCAGAATAATTTAATACACACTCAAATCAGAAGAAATCCACGTTTTCCTCACAAGTATGCATTTTTCTTTCTTGGATTGTGATGACAGTTTGTCTCACTTTGCAAATTCTTAATCTTTTGCAGCCTTGTTTTAGTCTATCCAGCTGCTGTACGTGGTTTAGAAGAATAACAAAACCTGTGCCTGCACATTCTTCCCTGCATTTATGTTTATTATTATAGTTGAATGCTGAACTGTCTCAACCATGCATCTATCAATATTTTAAAATTTGGGCTGTGTCCTGCACAAAAATAATGCAGTAACCTAAGTATCATTTTGTTTCCAGTTTCTAATCCATTTTGCATTATGTTCGTTTCTTCGATGTTTTCTTCCTTTTTGAATTAGGACATGGTATCCATTGGTCAGTTTTATGTTTTATAATCCAGGTGCTGCACATTGTATAAAGGAAAATTGAATCCTGTTGTTCTGTTAATGAACTCGTCTTTTTCTCTACAATCTCCTTTTTGCTATGTGAGGGATGATTACAGGTCAAATCTGTGGAAAGCTGCTCAGCTACTCTTGATCAGTGTTGTGAAAGAAATGTCTCACTGGATCAAGGTGCTGCCATCTTTTGATCTCAGGTTGTTTTTAATTCTTAAGTTCCCAGGTTCTTGACTCGATTATGGGACTAGAATTTTTTTTTTTTGTTTTCTAAAAGCAAGAAATAGACAGATGCATGACAAGAAATAAATTATTGCCTGAATGTGCGCTTTGCCAGTCCTGAACTCTTGTAGTGGCACAGTGGGCTGCATGCTTTCTTATTGAAAATGGCTTGTTCTACCCCCAGGATGTGGCCTCGGCGGTCAGGTTGTACTGTCTTTTAAGGCTTATAATTGTTATTGTTGTTAAATATATCAAATCCTTACTCCTTTCTGTTCTAATTTGGCCTGGTAGTGCTGACCTGCTACTGGCTCAGCCATCACTCGGCTCTACAGTTCCTCCTCCTGACAACTGGGGTCACTTGTGTGGCAGTCCCCAAAAAGCTTGTCTCAGCAGCAAAGACTGACTAGATTGCAGTGTTGCAGTGCACACTAGAAAATAATTCCTCTCTCTTTTTTTGTTTGTTTAATTTAAGTTCAACTGCTGCTTTTATTGCTACCTGCTGCATTTGGGTTTACACAGTTAATGTCTTTCCCATTCAAAGCTGCCCATGCATAGTAGAACCAGTTATTTTGCAAAATGCTTGAAAAATAGGTAGGCTTGAAATGAAATGACTTGTCATTTGTATTTAAAACTGGAGAATAATACTTTACAGACAAGGAAATGGCTTATCATTAGCTGTCATTCTTTGAGGTGTCCCATCTACTTTAGTGGCATGTGTGAAGTGTGAGCAATTGAGCCCGAATAATATTTTTGTGTTTGCTAGAATGGAAGTGGGTTCACGTATCCTGCTTTCCTCGTGCTTTATCATAGTGTGGTGGATGATGTGGCAGGTTTTTTTCTGAACAGCAGAATCGCAGTGACACAGTCTGGAATGCTGGTAGGGTTCAAGGCAAAACAGTATGGATTGGATGCCTTGTAATCCCTTTAGTGGCCGTCAATGGCCTATTACTTCTTGAGTGCTTCTATTTTTGCAGTCGGGATGATTTCACACAGTAGCTCTCCTTTAACTTCTGTCCAGCACCTTGATGGAAGGGAGCATCATACTTAACTGCCTGTGCTGTGCCACATGTTCAGTAGCTGTGCCAGTAGGGGCTGCTATCTGTGTGTCCACACATAATTCATTAGGGCCATATAGATAACCTGAGTCCCAGTAGAAGGTGTCTTGCCTTCTGATATCTTGACCAGTGGACTCCGGTGAAAAGTGCATTTTGAGTTGGTTGTCTGTCTCTGTGCATGCTGTCCCTTTGTCTTTGTCCGGTGGGAGTATCTGCACTGTTCTGTGGAAGCAGTACCATAAAGTGTGTGGAAGAGAAACACTGGCAAGTCTGTAAAATGGTTCAGCTGGAGCTCAGTTACTACAACATGGGATGAATCTCAACGAGACTTTGTTTTATGCTTTTGAGTGGGAAGGGTCACCAGGTCTTGCACTTTTTTTTACTTTTCTTACTTACTTAATAACCATGGGAAGATGAATCTCAAAGTCATGTGTGTTTTGCTTAAGCAGCAGTAAGGATGAGATCTCTCACTGTTGGAAACAATTCTTCTAGTGCCTTCAGAGCTCTCTGGGCTATAGAGGAAGAGAGGGCCAATAAATTATGTTAGCATCTGATGAACTGAAATTGCAGTGGCACATTCATGGAAAGCTTGATGGACAGGCTTTCAGTTCAAAAGTAGTAGTTGTCAATGAAGAAAGCTGTTTCAGGAGGAGTGCATTATATTCCATTTGAATACACTGTCTTGTGCTTGAAGGCTGTGCAAGTGCACTTTCCACTCCAAACAGAAGATGCTCTGCTGCTGTTGCTCCTGACAGGGAGGCACAGAGCGAAAGTGGAGGAACAAAGAATAGACAGATGGATTTTTTGCAAGCCTTTCTGTAAGGCACTTCTTCTAAAGAGTGCACTTTGAGCCTTGAAAGAGGTTTATTTTGTTAGAAACTCTGCATGAACAAAAATAATGTCACAATACCTGTGACACTGAGATTTCTTTGGAGTAAATTGGTGGCTCATGTAGTGGCGATGCTATGGAAGGCATCAGGGAAATTGGTTTAAGTAGGCTAATATACTGCTCTTAAGGCCAATGGCCAGTGATTGCTGACTGGAGCTGGATGTGATCTCCTTTCACATGGAATAACTTCCATGGAAGATTCTCTGGGATTACTTAATCTCTTCTGGGCTGGGAGTTAAAGCATCTGTTGTCATTTCCCTCACCCTTCCACTCTGCTTATAAATGGAAATATGAGATTGGGAGGTGGGGATGACACAGGACAACATGATGCATCATTTAGCTTACCCATCCATCTAACACATGATGGTATTACAGTTTCAAGACCTATTAGTGCTCTAGCACAGAAGTGTAGGAGAAGAGACATTGATGGCTTTGTGTGGTCTATAACACAGACTTGTAAACTTATCCCAAGCTGCAAAATGTCTCTTTGGAGAGAGGGGAAGAAAATCACTGAAGTGGAACAATTGGAATAGAGAAAATATCTTATCAAATCTGAGTTGGTGATATTTTTACTAGTGAAAACAGAAAAAGAGTATTCATGAGCTGTTCGAGTCTGGAGAACTGAAAGGAATGAAAAAGTCCATGGTGTGTTTTTTATCAAGTATGCTTTTATAGGAGGAGCAGAAGCATATAGTGGCCTAAAGATAGTATAAATTTAGTAAGTCTTGAATTCTTGCAGTGTGTACAGTGTGAATGAGTGCAGAAGCAGATCTTGTAAGCAGAGTAA
>VZTN01000968.1:0-19390 GCA_013400515.1 Erpornis zantholeuca
TCTTTTTAACCCTTGATTCATATGGATATAGCTGGCCCTCCCTGGGACCATGGTCTGTCTCTCAGGACATTGCAATATTGTACTGGTTGCAATATCCACATCTAGTGAAACGCCTACCTAGAAAGTCGAAGAAAGTTTTAGAAGTCTAAATGTACTATGTTGCAGTGGCACAGCCTGGGGTCGAGGCCACCAGAGAGGTTGCATCCCCCCAGCCAGCAAGCTGCTGGTGGGATAGCTCAGAGGCTTAAAGTGACCTCAAACTGTGTAACCCAACCCCACCTTTACTCCTCCCCTTTGCCCTCTTCCCATTGGTTCACACCCCTGGATAAAACCCCTGAACCCTCTTTGTTCCCCAGTTCCTTGCGTTTGGATGCCCCCCGGAATAAAACCTCGGATGCTCCACACAAACACCCCCTCCCATCTCTTTGTCTCCGGTCGACACAGAACTCTTGAGCTATCCTAGCGTGAGTGGGTTCACGTGCTCCCACCTGCATGAGTGTGGCTGTGTGCCTGTGTTTTGGTGTGACTGTATGATGTATTTTATATTGTTTACTTTATGTAGACAGCTTGCCAGCAGCCTGATCAGCTGTGCTGGACTGTCCAGTGAAAGATGCTCTCCGGGATGGGATGGGGTGCAGGCTCTGACCACCATGCCATGCCAGTACTACATGACTTACCTTGCCCAAAGGAGAAACCGTGACAACTCACATTATATACCCTGAGATACTAAAGCTTCTCTGCGATTAGCATAGCCAGAGCTAGAGCTGAACCTCTGCACCAAAACATGCTCTCACAACAGGCAGCCAGTCTGATGCCTTAGGTTTTAACTTTTATATTTTTCAAATCCTGTACTGCTAGTGTAACTCTGAAGTTTCCTGTAGCTTGTTAAGTGCTGTTCTCTATGCTAAGACAGACATAACAAAGCCTCTTCAGCTTGCTCTCCAAGGACACCCAGAACAAGATCTGTAAACGATCATCTTGGGGAGAGGGGGCAAGCCTGGGGAAATTCCATCCTTGGCTGGGTTCTGGTTGGTGAACTTATGCTGATATAAAAGTGCTGATATAAAAGTGTGAAGAACTCATGACCTGTCGTCCATTTTGGGATCCACTGAGGCAGGACCCTCTGGAGCCCAAAGTGTACATCTGAAGGCCTTTCAAATAAATACCTTCTTTCTTCCTTTATTCCTGTCTAGTCTCTGTTTCTACGTAGCAAATTTAAGGCATCAAGTAAGGCATAATTTTAGTCTGTGCCAGACAATTCCATGAAAGACAGATATAAAACACCAGGCACATCTCCCTTAGACCATATCTGCTTTAATTAATCTGCTTCGATTGTTTTGGTGAAAACTAGAAGTTTTCTCAGTGTGACTGAACACATATGTCTTCCCTCCATTGTTTTGGACATACTGCTTATTCACCATTTTCTCCAGATAAGAAGCAAAGGCATGCTTTGCCTTCTTGTTTGGTGAGAGTGACAAAGAAGCAGTGTTATGACCTGTGGGGTAGCTCAGCGTACTGAGTCTTGAGGGAGTAAAAAAAATTCAAATCCTGTGTTTCTTCCAACAGATACTAAAACTCCCAAGGTAGCCAGAAAACATAACAAGCAAAGGCTCCATTAATCATTTTCACTGCATCGCATTTTGTTAATAAGAGTTTTGTCCCGGGCAAGGATTTTTAGAGCTGAAAAAAATTCCACATTCTCTGACTTAAAAATACTTTTATCTTTATTCTCTCAATATGTATTAATCAGCTTTGTGCATACAGAAAAAAAGAAGTTAAAATGAGGCCCAACAGGAATTAAAATAAACCACAAACTGTGTCCTCATCTGGATATTAATCAGGCAGCATTTTTTTGAAATTTAATCCTATATTAATGAAGTACTGAAAGAAAGAACAAGCCAACAGTGAATAAAATAATCACAAAATTATGTCTGGCAGACTTATAGAAGACAATTAGGGACATGTGTATGCTAATAAAGAACAAGTACCTGTGTAAAGAATTATCTATTAAAAGTAACCCATGGGTAACACAGAGACAAAGCTGCAACCTTAAAGTTGCCAGAAACTGCCAAACAAGTACACTACAATACATGGGGTAGTCATATCAGTATTTAGACATGCTCAGCAAGAGGATCCTGACACTTCTTCAACCTACATTAACAACTGCCTCTCTTCTCAAACTTCTTTTGTGGTTAAACACAAGTCTGGTACACTGACTAGTGGGTGTTGTCCAAAATCATTGCTATTTTCTTTCTGAAACATTAGAATTTTTAGCATGCAGGATTATTTTTGAGATTTTAGGACTTTGTTTCCATGGAAGTGGCAGAGGCTGCTGAAAATGACAGGTCCAAGTCATGGAGTTTGGATCTGAGTCTGGTCTTGGAGAAATGCAAAGTTCCTGAGGCCTCCGGCAGCCTTTGACTTAAAGGGCAGAGCTTCAGAAAAGCAGCTGGACAAGGAAGTGTTGTCTGCTCTTCTGTCCTTGGGAGCTTTGTATCAGTTCCAGAAGAGACAGCTGCTTTCCATACCAACAGAGAATCTATTCACATGCAAAGATTTGCTATTTACTTTCATGCATGAATTTTTGTCCATTAAAGCTTAAAAGAGGAAGAAAGAAATACAGAAACTTCTTACTCATCACTGGAAAATGTATTGAAAACACTTTAAAAATTTTAAAATATGAGTACAACAATACCTGAGATGCATTTTAAAGTAGCTGATATGTTCCTGCCCTGAGGAGATCATCACAGGGGGGCAAGCACAAAGGCCATATTTTGACATCAAAAGTTGCTAAGCTACTTTGGTCATATAGAATATCAACATCTTCATTGGATCTCCCATTTAAATGTTTTATGTAGTACTACATACATTTCTTACAGAGTTTAGGCTTGTACAGAAATTCAACTTTTCCTTAAAGAAATTAGCTGGAATGTTTCCAGTTTTAGTAGTCCAGATCATTCTGACTCCAAACCAATTTCTTCTAAAATGGAATATAACAAATACTATCCATTCTGATACTAAAATTCATCACGGCTAAAAAAAGTTGACACAGGATTCTCATTAATAACAAAAAATCCTGAGTAAGCACCCTACCACATTCTCTGTTTAATGATTCTGAAGGCCACTAAATAAATCCTATGAACTGATGCATTCGATTCTCTTTTGCTCAAATACATAATTAAAAAAAAACATTAGCAATACCAGAGTGAACCAAACCGAATAGTAGTAAATTGTCTTAGGGAGTTGTCTTTTCATCCCCTTTCACATAAATCTACATACACACATGACATATTTCAAGTATGGACTGTACAAGGGCATATCAGGTTCCCATCTCTGCCCATAACTTGTCTGGTGCAGTGGTAAAGCAATTTGTTCTGTGTCAGTAACAGCATTCATGGCATTGCAGTGATAAGGAAGCCTAGGGTGTGATTTATTCCTAGAGCAGCTGAAGATGAAATTCCAGCTGTGCTACATTCTCTTAGTTAAACCAGCTGTAAATTACAGCCAGATCCTTGCAAAAGGCAGGGAGATACTGAAAGAATGAAAAAGGAAAGTATCTCCAGAGGCACAGTACCTCACAGGCTCCAGGGCACTTGGCAAAAGGTTTGGCTTGGTTAATGGTCTTCTATGTGACAAGGAACATATGGCTTTCACACTTTAAAAAGTTCTTCAAAAAGCATCTCAGAGAAGGGAACATTAAACCTCAAGCAGCTGCATTTGGTGAAGGGCAAAGGGAGGCAAGAGCAATATCTTACCTGGCAAGAGCTAAAACACCAAAAATTCTTACTGGATCTAGAAACTGAAAATTACAGCTAATGGAAATAAAATGTTATTGCAGTGGGCCATGCACTCCTACCTGGGGAGAAATTCTTCCGACAGTCAGAGTTGTCAGGAAGAAATAAATCCTCTCACCTTGTGATGGATTTCCACACCTTCCCAACCTGGTTAATCTGGGTAAAAAAGACCCCCAGGCACAAAATTATTGTCTGTTTAGAAAAATTATATGGCCACACTGCCTTTGGGAGCTGCTAAATATAAGACAGAATTTGAAGTTGTCAATTGTCCATGGAAAGCTTGGACAGAACAGAGGGCAGGAAGAGGAACAAAAATGGCTGAAATGTATAGTCACCTCTCTGTTTTCTATCCTTTTTCCTCAGCATTTACTTTTGGCACTGTGGGAGGTGCAGCTGAGGATGGACCTTCAAAGCTCCAATGAAGATCCATTATATTTTTGCAGTCTTTTGGAAAATACACTTTTAAGATGAGAATGAGAATAAAAATAGCTCCCAATAAAGACCTTAATAACAGGAACTCGGTGCCCTTTTTATACAGGTCAGTGTTTGCTCTGCTGTAGGAAGAGGAACTTCAGCCTGTGCCTTTTCTGAATAAGTCTTCTCATTTTTATGGAGATATTTAACATCTGGAGATGTAGCTGCAAAGTTACTTAATCAACTGTCAAGTTACAGTAGATTTCCAAAATGGAACTTAGGAATTTTTCTACTCTCTGAAACAAAAATATTAAAGGAAGAAACATGAAAACAAACCACAAAAAAAAAAACTCACCAAGAAAAAACAACAACCAAAAAAACCCCCAACCAACCAAAACAAAACAAAACCCAAAAAAACGCCAACAACAAACCACACTACCAAAAATCCTTAAGTGAATTGCAACTCTAGTATTTAAAACACTGCTCTTGTCAGTGTTTAACTGATTATGGCTGTTTTCAAGATGCTTTAAGAAAAAAAAAAACATTCTCTTTCTCCATTTCTTGTTAATCTACTTGCCTTCATTCTCCAAGACCTATTTAGTTTCAAAAAATATCTATTGAGGGTAATCATAAGCAGAATCAAACTGACAGAAAATCACAGCTTAACTGGAACTATGGAAAGATACACTTCCACATGCCAACCTGAATACCATTTCTTGTCCCTCACTATTATTTGACTGCTATGAGGACATGTACATTTGCCAGAGCTGAGGACATTTGACTAAAACTGCTCCTGAACGTGAAGGATGCAGAAAGCAAATGCAAGAGAAGATTCTTGGAATGTGAAGCCCACTCCAACACTCTTGTTCTCTGTTTTGTGGACACAGCCAGACCCAGTGGTAAATAGATTTCAGCACTAATTAAGGGTAATATTTTTTCTTCAATAGATTCAAACAACCCCAATGTATGTAATAAGATTCAATGTAATTGCCTTAAATATTTCTGAAATTTCCAGATGGGTATCATAGGTGAATAACAGGTACTGTGAAAAGACCTTGAAAACTCCAGTCTCAAGCTTACTTAGAGACAGCCAAGAAATTGCCACTGAAAATCTTGTTCTCCTGAAAATTTTGGCATGAAAACTCCAGTTGTCACCTTATCTTCTGAAGTCGTAAGTGAACAGTGAAATATCTGCCATAAAATAACAACCATCTGTGACACACCTTGGAATGAATGTGTTTTACTTGATGGTATGAATTTTAGTAGGCCCAATAACAACTTCTGTAAAAGTACCTCATTGGAGGGTTAATCTCCCTATATAACATGGATTTCATCAAAAGATGAACAAATCCAAACCAGATTACAGTCCAGTTGCAGCACTTGCTAGAGGCATGCAGTGAACAGAGTAAGAATTCCCAGAGAGGAAAGTGATTCCCACCTCACACTGGAATTGGGAAGACATGTGAGAGTATAACATCTCCACATTGTAATGAAAGGACAATGTCAAGACTTCCTCCTCCTCTGCCCTGCAGACCAGAAAGTATTTTATTAGCTAACAAGCAAAACCTCCAGACAGTGGGAGCTGAGGGAGTACAAGCTGCAAAATTATATTCCCAGTCTTCCCAGATGACTGATCTTGACTGCTTAATAGAAAATGGAATTCTGACAAGAAGAAACAAAAGACTGATGGCTAAACAAGCCAAAATCTGGCTAAATACAAGGCCTGTTGGCTATAAATCAGATCCCAGGAAGCACTGAGGCAATGCAATGGCAGGAGGTCAGAAAACCATAAGCAGTCAAACCTTACAAAGTCGTTATCCTGCATTTTAACTGTGGCAACTGGGTGCATGTTTTTTCTTCACAGCAAATTTCAAGTAAAATATACTGGTCAAAATCAGAAAGATTAATAACACTGAAACATTTTATCTCACCAAGGTGCACAGGATGAAAGCTCCTAAAAAGAGTTCATATATTGAGTGTTAATTTGTGGAACTATGATTGTGAAGTTATTTCTCTAAATAAGTTTCCAAACTGAAAGTGAAGCTAGGTCAATTGAATGAGTGCCATAATGCACCAGCACTAGTTTAGCATTTTGTCCCAAAAATGCACCCATACAAGTCTGCTTTTCGAGTAGTGACCTCTAATATACCTCACCCCAGTATACCTCTAGTTATAATTGTAACATTTACTCTTTTCCTGAGGTCTTTATATTAAAACCTGCTTATATTTTGAATAATTACTAATTAGAATAACTGTTAATTATAAAATAATTTTTTTCAAATTATCTAAATAATCCTAGCAAAGGTCACAAGAACTGATGCCGAGAATTCGCACAAAGGTTAACAGCAAAGAGTGCAAACACAGTGAAAAACTGAGACCTTTTACTGAATATGTGCTGAACAAAGCCATTCCAGAGAAATTAAAAACAGTTGCTAGAACATCTCTTCCCAGTGGAGAAATTACTGGTATTCATGGGAATACGTTTCATGATATTCCTTTTGAATTTATATGTAATTCCTTATTCCTTTACAGATTTTCCGCAAAGTGACTTTTCCTGGTCTTTGCAAGAGAGAATGAAATAATGAAATCCCACAGGCAGCTAAAAATGTTGCATGCAAGCCTTCTATCTTATAAATGACCAGCCAGGTGCCTTGTGAATAGTTTCATTACTTCAATGATGCATCTCTATTATTAATGGATGAAGAGCAGTCAATTGAGCCATGAATAATAACTACAAATCACAAGAGAAATTACAACCAGACTAGCAATAACTTACTTGCGATTGTGCTTTCATGCTTCAAATTCCAGCAACGTAGCCAGATCAGATATCCAAGTGAGAAAGGAAACAGGATCCCGAAATCCCAGGAATGTAACAGCAAAGGGCAGGAGGCATACTTGATATTCACAAGGAAAACTGGCAATCAGTTGCTTGCTACTCTGAATTTGCAGAGACTGCACAGCTAATAGATAAACTGAAGGATGAAGATTATCCATTAAAAACAGACAAACAAGTAACACCAAACAAAATAAGCCAAACAAAATGTATCAGGGCTTCTGAAAGTCATCCAAATTACGAATATTACTTTGAAATATATTAAACCAACACCACAGATGGTAAAAGGCAGGCACAGGTATATGAGCATATTTATTTTAACTGTCTCTCATATAACAGAGTGCAAAAGAAGACCAATCCGTGAGATACCATGGAGATATACATGAAAAAACTATTTGCATCAGAGTCAACATCCATTCAACTGTATGTGACATCACACACTACAAATCACATGGCCACAATTAGTCAGAAAAGGTCTTCACTGTGCTGCTAGTTGCATTTTCTGTCTTCAACCCCCACGGAGCCCAGGCTAAGCATTCCCTTTCTCCAGCACAGAGCCCACCAGATTGCACAGGATGTCAGCAAACACCCATCAGTACTTCTCAACTTTCCTTCCTTCAGTTAACATGTTGGCTTGGCCAGGACAGCGTGCAGAGGAAGGAGATCCTGGCCTGTGAGAGCAGTGTATATTGCTTCAATTTGTTCCATCAGCAAGCACAGGTTGCATGGGCAGAAACCTTGCTCTTCATGTCAGCTGTAAAAGTCAGCCTGTGCCATGGGGGAAGGGAGGCCCACTCGAGTCAACCCCTCATGAAACTCTAGCTGTCTTGGCCAGTAGAGAAGATAGTGGTCAGCGTGAGGGGAGACATACCTAGACCCTTGGAGTCTGATGCAGTTTGTCATGGCAGAGAACATGGGACTTCAACACTGGTGCAGTGAGGGTAGGCTAATGACTCCTGTAGCCACAGGTCTACACCATGAGGAGCCATGTGCACCTCACCTCACTCCCACCACTGCCCCACAGCTGGGGGGTGTGCAGCTCATGTAGGCACATGTGGTGATGGTGGCTGAGCTTGGGTAAATCTCTGGTCAGCACAGTCCCCAGCCCAGCCCTCTGAGGGAGTTAGGGTTGTACCTGAAATGACCAGCGAGTGAAAGAAACCAAGCACTTCTGATTGTATATCAATGGGCAGGTGAGTATACTTCAGCTAAACCCTCAGGAAAATATTTTAAGTTATGTTCAGTCTCTCTCCCTGCCATGGTCCCCACCATCTCCTTCCTCCTATAAATCATATTGTATTTCCCAAGACATTCACAGCTGGGCTTCCCAAGGGACATGGTTCTCTTCAGCATGAGCTCCACCATGGATGTGCCTCCTCACTATCATCTTTCTCAGCATTCAGTTCGACACATGTACCTCAATCTCCTTCCACCCTTCCCTGAAATTTATCGCCAACATTTTTGCAATTCTTTGTCTTTGATGCCTTTATGTATCTGCTTCATCTTGCCTGAAAAATTGACAGCATGAATTAAGTCAGAGCCAAAGGGCTCTCCTTCTTTCTTCTTCTAGAGCTGTCTGCAAGGGATTGCCCTGAAAGGACACAGTCACCCTTGTGGCTTGGTGTCCCAGATGTTTGTGGACATGTCAAACCATGATACCTAGGCATCATCTCTGCTCCCCACTTTTTCCCCAGGTGGTGAGTTATAAAGTTCAAGCTTTCTCATTCTTCTTATAACAGTCAGAGGCAGACCTTAAGGACCATGATTGCAAAACACTTCCCCATTTCTGTGTTTTGAGCCTTTTTAATTGATTAGGAGAGGAACATTTCTTCATTGTAGTATGCTGCTACTACTGTGTATTTCACTACCAGTACTGTTTATTCCTTACTGCAATGCATCTTAGTCTCCCATTTTACCCCCAACAGAGGTAGTGTAAATATCTCTGTGCCTACTCAGGAAAGCTGTGAGCTCCTGCTGTTTTGCTTCACTTTTTTAGGGACCAGTTTTCCCCCAGGAAATATAACTGCCACATCCTAAACTGAGGACATAGATGAAAAATGAGGAATTGGCTGCATGCAGAAAGTCCATGGGGAAGAAGAGGAGGAAACAATAGGGCCAGAATAAGAGGAAATCTTAAGCCTTGGGAGATAACACGATTAAGATGAACACAAATTCAGACAGGATCAACAGGTTAGATGGGGAATATGCAGGTAATAGAGAGAGCACAAATGAGGAGATAGAAAACAGGACATTTATTGTGAATATGATCACACCAGGTGATTATGTTACTAGATCTACTGAGCATGCTGGTTAAAGCATGAAGAGATACACGGCATGGGAGAAGGAGGGGGCAGGCGAGGGCTGAAAAGGAGAGTAGACTTGATCCAATGATGAGAAAAGGATTAACAGAACTCTCCCACAGAAAGCCAATATGCTTTCCTCAGTTTAAACAGATGCTGCAGGTTTGGGTCCTCCAGTTCAGAAAGCAGATGTTAGATTTTAAAACAACTCCCATTATTGTTTCAGGATCTCATGGCTTGAAATGCAAATAAACAGGGAGAGGGGAATGAGATGATCTGCCAGTGGATGCATGGCTTGTCATCATTACCACTCAGAAGAGCAAATTCCAGTTCAGACCACAGTTCCTTTACAGTCTGACTGGTTTCAGTCTTCCCTCGCAACACACTTCATTCTTGCTAATGAGGAAGCAATCTCTTTTTCACAGACCCAGAAACATTCCCACAGAGGACTTGCTTGCAGTGGAATAGAGGGCCTTTGTTCTTTGTCTAAATTCAATGTCGTTAAAAACAAGCTGAACAGCTGCAACAACAGTTTCAACCAAACAGTCATCCCAGGGACTGAACCTCCCTGGTTCTTTTCAAATCTTGTGCTAAAATCTCTCTGTTGCTTCTTGTTTCTTTTCCTAGTTTTCTTCACTCTCTTCCTAGTGAAGAAACACTATATAAAAAATATCCACACAAAAAATATTCACGTTACATGCACAATGTCTTATATTGTAAATGTGACAAAAAGTATCTCCAGGGTTTTTGAAAAGAGCCAGTCCACAGCCCCTTGTGCTTTCAGCTCTTTTCTTTTCTGTCCCTGTGGATCAGATATCCACCTTTTTTCCTTCCAAATACTCCTGGCTCCTCTGCAAAGCCTACAGATGGTTAGCAGAAATGTCACTGGTCCATCCCAAGGCAGATCCTGCTTGCTCTCTGTTTCCCCAGCCTGCTTACCCTGTATCACTGCTTGAACTGGATTCCATGGTTCCTGAAACACAGAAGTCCTTTTCTTTATATACTGGAGGGACCTCTCAAGTTTCTTGAAGATGATCCTTGTTTCTGTAGTAAGAAGAATGCCATGTGCTCCTTCACACTTAATAATGATACCAAAC
Source organism: Erpornis zantholeuca (assembly GCA_013400515.1). Classification (NCBI taxonomy): domain Eukaryota; kingdom Metazoa; phylum Chordata; class Aves; order Passeriformes; family Timaliidae; genus Erpornis; species Erpornis zantholeuca. The sequence goes on from VZTN01000968.1 coordinate 10,439, forward strand.
AAATGGTAGCACCAGTATTATTATTTTGAATAATAATACTTATTATTCAAAAAAAATGGCAGTGCTTTTTTTTTTTATTTTAACTGATGCTCGATCTATGGTATCAACAAACCAGGCCTGTGTTTCATGGATACATTATTTTGCTTTCTAAATAGTAAAAAAGAGGGCATTTTTCCAGTTGCTTATTCAGTAATCTCAAAGAGCAGTACACACAGAAAGTAAATACGCCATTGCAGCAGCTATATGCTTTTTCACAGATCAGTTCAGAAAAGAAAATGTTTGAATTAGGAGCAATAATGGCTCCTTTTTGGCAAGTGAAAGAACACAAATATTATTTGGATGAGGTCCAAGCAGAGCTTTCCCAGAGCATGTTATTTTCTCTGAGGTTAAAGGCCTGCAAAAAAAATATCCATCCAGCTACAGCTTGTGAAGTTTGCCACCTACTGAGGAAAGCACAGCACAGCAATACCAGAAAAAAAAAATAGGTGAAAAAAAATTTTTTATTGTGGTGAAGCTATTAGATGTTATAAACATATTTGCTCTGGTAGACTGGTCATAAAGGCTTCTGGATACCTCTATACAGCTTCCAAAGCATCAAATAAACAACAGAAATACTTCTCCTCTTCCTTCTCCTTGACACATAAAACCCTAAAGACAATGTTTTACCCTGAATCAGTCATAGATTTTGTCTTATAAACGTAGAAATGACTGAAAAAATTACTCCCAGTTTCAGCAGGGAACATAATTTCCCAGAGATCTGAGGTGTTGAGATGTCCTAGGTCACAAACTTGCTAGGCCCACTAGAAGTACTGTTAAGAAACTAAGAGTCTGCCTTTACAGCAGGAGCATTGAGAAATACTACCTGTTAAAGTTCAGACAGATCTGTTGTGGTTTGGAAAGACCTCTCAGCATGCTTTAGTGTGAAATCATAGCATAGAACACAGCCCCGGAACAAGGCAAAGGGTGCCCACACAGGAAGTGGAGGCATCACTGACCATCACAGTGTTGCTTTCATTGAACATTCACTTAAGTAAAATACATATAAACGCAAAAATGGTATTAATATCCTTAATGGAGCCATGAAAAAAAAAATCAGAACATAAATGGTGCAAAAGACTCGGAGCCCATCCTGGTGCTCCTTAGCATGTGGTCATGAGGGTATAAATAAAGCCTCATCAAAATACTATCTCCCCACTTACAAATGAGTTTGCTACCTGGCACAGCAAAGAGCAACAGCTCCACAGCAGATTTCATCTGTCTCCTGTTGGAGCAAAAATCATCAGCCCTGGCTGCTCGCAGGTGGGTGTTGTGGGTGAAGTGGGAGCTTCAGGCAAAGTCTATTAACAAAGCCCTGTCACTGAGTCACAAGCTGCCAAGAAAACTCCTTACTTTCTGAACTCCTCCTCAGAGCAAGGAGTCTTGGGCCAGCTGGATCTCATTTTAGCCTCAGACTGTCAATGGTTTAAGTTTTCATAACTGTGTCCCACAAGTTTTAATGATGGCAAATGAGATACATTTATAAAAGATTAGTTACTTATTAAGATAAATTAACAGAAAGATCTGAATCAGAATTACTTTCAGTATAAAAGCTAAAAACATTAGTCATCTATGATATAAAATGGCAAAATACACTATATTAAAACACTTACATATTAAAGATAGCAAATGAAACATTAAGTAGAAGTTTTGATGTATTTCACCACACTTCTTTTCATGTAATACTTCTTTCCCTATTTAGCAATCCCTGGGAAGTAACCAGGCATCAGGATGAAGAGGCATCCCAATCCATGGGAGAAACTCCATATACTTTATGCATGTGGCAGAATCTAAATGAATGAAAGTGTGCTGGACTTTTATAGCATAAAGAATTTGGCTGCCAATCATATGCCTTCAAGCCAGTTTAGCATCTTATCTGTCAAACCTTACTCCAAAGGGACAGCTGTGTGCTTGAAGATGGTAAACTAAGTTGGGCTTTTAGGATATCCAAGACCAAAAATTATTGGCACCTGCAGTAACTTGATGACAAGATGATTTTTTGCCTTTTCTTTTATACCCCCCTTATATACCTTTTCTATAGTTTTATGTATTCTTAGTGCTTTTAGCATACATACTTGTAACTTTCCAAGCCTGATAACTTAGCTGAGACTCATTGTACCATTAAACCAGGAGACCAAACATCCTGGAAGCCCCAGAAAAGACCCCAAGGTCCTCTCCAAAACATATTTTTGTAAACTAAGATAGGCCCATCCAGGGGGAAGGTTCCTCAGAACGGGGAGTTCACTTGAGTCTCTCATTGGGGAATCTTTGATAGATATGCTAATTTGCAAGGCCTGTAATTGTGTGCATTTTCGGCGGGGCACGGTGTGTGCATTCCAGGGCATTCCACCTGGGTGAAGTGCTGCACCCAAGGATCCTTACACAAACACTGAGGTAAAAACCCCTTTTCCCCATAAACCATGTTTTGGTTTAACTTTAAGGCCAAGGAAAGGCAACAACTCACAACAAATAGTTTTCATTGTTTGTGTCTTCTGACCAGATCCCAGGCCAGGCAGATAAGCTTTGTGAGGAGGAAATATTCTGCCCCTGGGTAGTGGGCACTTGTTTGAATCTGGAAATCAGAGTTACAAGGGCCATCTTGCACCAGAAGCAATCACACCACATTTATTGCAAATGAGTACCTCTGCCTAAGCATGTGACGGTGACGCCCACGGCCCTCTGAGTCAGCTGGGCTCACCTCCTGCAATAAACCTCCCTGTGCTAGTGCCTGTGCTGCAGCTGGAGCAAGGATTAACACAGAAGCGTTCTCCAAGCACACAGAAATCCATAATCCTAATGTTGACACTGCTATCTGACATTGTGCCTAAGTGGAATAATTATTCATTTATTTTAAATAGATGTTTAAATAGCACACGTATCTGTGCACACATATTCAGGCGTATGTCTGTATCTCCAAGAATGTATATATATATGTACACCGTGGCAACCAATATCAAACAAACACTTTAAAAGAGATGTACATGAAATATGTATACAGTACAACAAAGATGCTGAACAAGGTCCCAGGTTCTGGTAAATGGGTAATGTCATTCAAAGTCTTCACCTCTGACAGAAATGGTTCTGGAAACTAATACCCACATGCATAAATATGGAGATACATTTCATCCTACACAGATAGAAAATCAGTGTTTAGCCAATTCAATCTAAAATTCAGAAATACTTCTGGAGAAAAAGCCCATTACTACTGCAAGGCTCCAGGAATGGCATACACATCTCTACTCCAATTACTGCACACTCAGTGTACTTCTAGCTCCACACAAAGGCTTAATTCACTACGCACTGAGCTGGTGTCCACCACTGTGAGCCTCTGTGTCAGCAGAGCCCCACACTGGCACCCCATAGGGCTCTGGCACAGGCAAGGCAAGAGTGCTCTGCTAACCAGAGCACCAATAGAAAAGGGTATTTGCTGGTCTTTTAGTATATAGGTTGAGAAAGTGACCGGGTGTGTGAATGGCTTACTTTTGCAGAAGGCAAATGGAATCCCCTGCTGAGTTGCTCCTGATCAATCAAATTTTAATGCCACAGCAAAGCTGACATACTCAGTTCATGCTGTGATGAAGAGAGCAGTGGCTTCTGGAAAACTTGCTCTTAGAAAATCTTATAACATTGGCCCTTAATATAAAAGTAATTAATTTTAAAATTATTGTAGACAATGCAAGATAATTAAATAGATTTTTACACTTTTCACTTCTTTGGGATTTTTTCTGATGGGCTAAATTAGGTTGGGGAGAACATTTTGGTTTTTAAGTGCATTAAAATCTTTATTTACAACTGGAAGCAATTTGCAACAGAATGTCCCACAAAATCAGTTGCATACCCATCTGGCCCTGGTGCTTTAATATCTAATATTTCTTGCAAGTCTTCTTTATTTCTTCCAAGCGACACAGTTTTGAAAACCAACTCTTTTGTTTTTCACAGCAAGAGCAGCAAGGATCTGTCAGGAGACAGAGATATCACCTCTCTGTTAACTGCTATGCTGCTCTCCGTGCTCAGAGCATGCACAGCTCTTTTCTCAGTAGGCCCTGTTTTACACTACTTTCTAATTTTCAACATTCATCTGCAGCCCCTCGTCGGAAAATTGCAGATTTGAAGTTTTGCGATGCTTGCTTTCTCTTCTGTGGGTGGAGCAAGACATCAGTGCATCAGGACCCTTAAGTTCAGTAACAGCACCAGACTCAGTCTCTCCATGTCCACCACAGTTGTGCTCCTGCTCTTCTCCAAAATGGGAACAGACCCCAAGTGTGAATTGCATGAGATCCAAACAGGCAATTCACAAGACTCAGAGAGGTCTGAAAACAACATCCATCTCCTCAACCACCCCCTCCTATGTAATTTCAGATACTTCTTTACTCTTGGCACCCTAAATGTCCAAATAAGGCCGTCCAGCCCCCTATAGGAGGGGGGCTCCATGCTTTGGATTTATCATGTACTGTACCTACAGATCTCCATACCAAAGTGTCTTCTCAGCTGGCATTTTGGCTGTTGGCTGTGTGCTCATGCACCTGCAGGCAGCGCAGCCAGAAAGACAATGACTGATTTACCAGTTTCTGGAACCACAAACTTGAAACACTATTTTTTAAAGATGTTTTACCTTGGTGATACCACTAGGATTTTTTTAGTCTCCAAATCTTGCTTTCCGATTTTGAGACTTCTGTTTCCTTTGTGAGTAACCTTTCTCTATAACCTACAGATGTCTGTATTCAGTCCTCCAACTGATTCTCCAGCAATTAGAAGATGTCTTCAATAACACTGCACATATTTCTCAGCTTCTGCTAATCTTATTACAGCTACAGCTATTTCATATCCTCGAAAAAAATTTCCACAGCATTTTGTATTCCCAATTTCAATTCGCTCCTGTAAAGAGCAATCCCTTTTTTCTCTCTAATTTCAGAATCCTTTGCTGTTTGTGTTGTCAAGGATGAGGTTAGCTCCTGGCAGCCAATGTCCTCTCTGAGGAATAGTGTCTTTCCCTTCGGAGAAGTGCTGATCTGGTCATTGAAGTTATTTTCTTGGACTAAGATGAAGATAGTAGAGCGGAGGAAAAAATTAAGAGGTTGCAAGATCCCATGACAGCGGTTGTTCCACAGTCCCTGCCCAGTCACTGCAAGTCTGGGGCGGCACAGTAAGCCTACAGTTTCTGCTGTACTCATATTGATCCTGCCTCAGCCCCAGCCAGGGAGAATGGGATGTTTTCCTTGGTATTAGTGAGGGAGCCCAAGCAGCACTGGGCTCTCTCGGCCCTGTCAGGAGACCAGCTGGTGGGTACTACCTGTCATCACCTACCCCAGCATCCTGCAGCAGGAGTATCACTGGCAGGTCTTTTAGGACCTTGCTCTGAAATTGTTAGGCTGGTCATAAAACTCTCCTGTAGCCCTCTAGGGGGCTCCCTTAATTTTAAAAATACATTGTTCAACAATTAAACATTTTTCATTGTGTAGTGGTACACTTTTATAAACTTTTAAAAACGATTTAACTGTTTTCTTAAGTTGCCTTCCCAGGCAAGATCTAACCTTTAATAAAGATGCAACCATCCTCATCCCCATGGCAGGAGGTGAATCAACCTCCATTACCCTTCAGTTCTTTTTGGTTTTAAGACAGACCAGTTTCAAGACTAAGATCAAGCCTAGTTACTAAATGAGCCCAATTTTAACACCTACACCTGTCACTGGAAAAGTGCCATATCACCCACAGTGCCCTCTCACATATTAAAATTAGTGGTCACTGTACAGGTTTTTTAAGGAGGAAAGTTTAAAGTTGTAATTTTCTTTACATCACCTGCCTTGTTTAGTTTCCCTGTTCACCAAGTGTAGAGTGTCACCCATACCATCTGTATGAAGAATGCCTGCAGCATGTTAAGTCTGGAACCTCTCAGGCTCAAGGCTCTGTTTTTACACCCAAGTGTGCTTATTACTTCCACATTAACATCAGTAAATATCCTGATTACAACCAGCTCACCCTGCAAATCTCAAGCAGGGATCAGCAGGGAGGAACATTTTGTCATTGAGGACTCTTGGAAATGGGGACATCCCAGGCTATGCTGCTGTGTCTCACTGCCCTAGACACAGAGGTGGGGGACCGTGACTAGGTTATTCTCAGTGATGGTGGCTTGTCTCACATTCAGCAGAAAAGCTGGATTCCTTTTCTGACCTCTGGTTCTGGCCATCCTGTATCTCATGCTCTGCAGTTAAATGGGCTCGCAGTGTCATTTTTTGCTACTGCAGTCTCATCATAAATGCTCTGAGTGTGAGGCACCTCCTATCCAGCCAGGTGCCAAAGCAGCAGTTCAAGCCTGGAAAGACTGCTAGCCTGGAGTGCTCTTCTTAGAGAAAAGTCTCACCACAGAAACACTTATCCCAGTTCCCAGTGTGCACTCCCTGGCCAGCAGAGGTGTCTGTGACCCCCCAGCTGCTAGAAGGCTCACTCCATACTACGGTGGGCAGCAACCTCCCTGACAGATCAGCCCAAGGCCTGGTGAGCCTCCAGTCCCCTGCACGTGTTGCTGCCAAAAGCAGGTCTGTGATGCAGAACATAGGGATCTTGTTTGCTGGGCTTTCTTTTCTTTAATAAGGGCACCTTGCAGGGTTTAGTATCTTCTTTGTTTTCTCGCCTGTCCCTGCTCATGCTCACCTTGTGTTTGCCATCAACGAGGGTCACTTCCACACATAGCCAAGCAAGAGGGAATGTGAGCCAACAGCAGGCAAAGCCAGGTGCCCAGGATATGGGCTGCTCCCTTGGCTGTACATGATACCCCTGGTGCTTCTGTCTTCAATACAGAGGATTACTTCCCTGCCCTGTGAGCTGATGGACTGTGCCACACTGTCTGCTTCTCCATTTACCTGGCAAAGGGGGAGGGCTGGACAGAAAATAGCTGATGTAGGCTTGAGTTTTCATGGAGCTGGGAGAAGAGAGAGACAATAAACTAAGTCTTCCTAAGGGTGGGCAAAGACTGCGGAGCAAGGGAGCAGGAAATTTTCTTTGAGCAAGACCACCACCCCTCCCAGCTTCTCTCTTCCAGGTTTGAACCCTGGAAGACCCTCAGAAGGCATCACTCACAAAAGGAGGGTGAAATCTACAAGTGATGAAGGGCCCACTGTCTGCTACAGAAGTTGGACAAGATGCCTCCAAAGCCAACAACATTTTGTTTTGTAACTATTATTTTCCTGCTAAAAACTTCTGTCCTCTGTGCATTCTGCTTGGATTGAATTGTATAGTCCTCAAACTCCTACCTCAAGTCTCAAAAGAATGGATTTTAGGTGGCATGTGTTTGTGGTCCGCTATCACAAAGGTATCTTCACTTTGTAAATAATTAATAAGCAATCAACACTATTTCCACTGCTGTGTGTTTTATCATAGTTTGTTTAGGACATATATGCCTCTTTTTGCATCTATGACAGTCAATTTTACTGGTTTGGAAGGAACCGAAATGCATACCACTGAAACTTGAATTTGGCCCTTAATACAGTCCTAATTTGGCCCCTAAAAGGCGCAGACACAGTATCAGACTGTTAACAAACAGCTGTTTCCACAAACACTGTTGGAGTTAAACCAATACAAGCAAGATTTTGCTGATGGTACATTGTTTCCTCGGGACTGATTGCCAGCAGGAGGGGAGGAGAGGAAAATCCTACAAGAAGAAACTCTGCTAAATGGCACAGCAGGCCGCTGTGGAACTCCATATGATGCAACTGCTGCAGTGGAAGCTCCTCGTTTCTTCACAAGACTTTGCAAGGTACTCCCAAAGTCTCTTCAGTAACAAAAACCACACGTGTTTGCCAGTGATAGAGCATAGCTGGTCACAGGAAACCAGTTAACAGGATCAGTCAGTCAGGTTGCACCAAGCACACCGGAATCCATACGGATAGATAACGGTGTTTGGCACTTAGAAAGTAGGAGTTACAATGCTGAGTCTTTTTGGTGAGATCCAGCAGGGGTACTGACCCACGTTACCACCATGCAATTTGGGTAGCAGCTGTCAATATTTAGTTAGGACAGGACAGTTTAAGTGTTCCTTAAATGCTCCCTAAGAAATAGCTGGGAGACAGAGCCTACAGCTATACTGATCTAACTATTTTCTGACAAGCAATGCTTTTGATTATAAAATAAAAGAGACTCTCATTGCTATAAATTTTCCCTTATTGATAGAGCTGTCAGATCCATGCTACAAAAACATTGTAACTTAAGAACTTCCAGATGAAAGAGTTATTTCTGAAACTGTGTAATACCCCCGCAGCCCTGCAGGCTCTCCCTGTTGAAAAGTGACCACTCTGGGTTGTTTTGGTTGGTTTCGTTTTCTTTTTGGTTTGTGGGGTTTTTTTAATTGTTTTTGTTTAGGACACCACCACTCTGGATTACATTGTGTCCATTTAGTTACCAACTGAGTACTCTACATTATAATTTCTCTTCTGAGACACCCTTCTGCCAGGATACTTGTCATAGAAATCCTTGTTTTATCCTCTCATGTTAATCTGTTTGGTCCCACAGTCTAAGGTGACATAAATTGTTCATGTGCTACAGAAACCCCTATCCAATATATTCTTAATTACCCTTCACACATGAATTTCTCTTGAATTTTGTCCCTTTTCCTAGTGGCTATCCTCTTTCCCATGGGGGCAACTGCCACAGCCAGCAAAGACAAGCAAGTATCTCAGCTGCACATTATTCCAGGGAAGCACAGAGCTAGATACTAATGAAAGACAAAAGACTTTTATTTGAAGACTCTCCTACCAATTTCAGACAGTCTAGCAGAGAGGTAAGAATAGGAATTCAACTCTGCTGTCTTAGGAAAGCAGTACAAAATGCAAGGGAAAAAAAAAATTAAAGCAAAGGCATGGATCTCTTTCTCCTTTTTTAGCTTCAGAATTCTCCAGAAGGAAAACAGGTGCTGACAAATTATCA
>VZTN01000969.1:9684-125940 GCA_013400515.1 Erpornis zantholeuca
AGCGGAGCCGTGGCCTAGCGGAGGCCCCAACAATAAGGAGAATGTTGGCCTCCGCGATGCCTGTCCTGGCTTTGTTAATGCTGTGTTTTAAGTGCCGGTGCTGGGTCATACCTGTAAGCCCCAGCCGCTGGGAAAGTACCATCCACCTCGTCATGTTGCGACTTGTGCTCTCTCCCCGTATCTTAAAAAACACGAAGTGTTCACGCTTGGAGTGTTTCAGAAAGAGCGCACTGAACTCATACACATAGAGGAATCCTAACTTGTGCTGAGAGGCTTTATTCTTTCATGGAAATAACCTAAATGTATATGCACTTAAAAGAATTGAAGTTCTGCCAAGCAGGATGGAGACTGCAGTTTTTGCCACCCTACTGTTCCTGTGTCTCCCATCCAGGTAATTCTGTCCCAATGCCAGGTAATTCTGCACTTTAACCTTTCAAACTCAAGGCCATTCTGAGCCAGATCAGTAGAAGGACATAGAAGAAACCTCTTCTGCTACACGCCTCAGCAGCTGTAACAACAATATAACAGCTATTTAAGCTCTTGTCAGTGATTTTGCAAATAATATTTTTTCTAGACCTAAAATGGGAGCACCTTGAGGGATCCTTGACATCCACACATCTTCTCAGGCTTTCAAGGAGACAGGAAGGAGGAAAGAGAGCTACTTGCCAGAGCCATTATGCTTCCCCTTTCTCATACTGATGCCTTAAATGGCTACCTAAAAACAGAGACTAGACAGGAATAAAGGAAAAAAGGTGGTATTTATTAGAAAGGCCTTCAGGTGCACACTTCGGGCTCCAGAGGTCCTGCCTCAGTGAATCCCTAAACGGACGTCCGCAGGTCACGAGTGCTTCACACTTTTCTATTGGCATAAATTCACCAAACAGAACCCAGCCAATGATGTGATCTCCCCCAAGCTTGCCCCGCTCTTCCCAAGATGATAGTTTACAGTTCTTGTTTCTGGCTGTCCTTGAAGAGCAAGTTAGAGGTTTTGTTATGTCTATCTTAGCATAAGAGAACAGAACTTAACAAGCTACAGAAAACTTCAGAGTTACACTAGCAGTACAGGATTTGAAAAATATAGAAGTTAAAACCTAAGGCATCAATACCTCTCTTTGAAAAAGTTCAGCTTCTTGCTTGTCTTTATTTCCTGTTCCAAGCATTAGCTCACTTCCTAGAGAAAGGTGTGGAGAAACTGATTTTCTTAACATCTGCCATCCACACTGGCAAAACTCAGGAGACAGCACAATTTGCTGTGTGGAAAGGAGTGAGTAGCAAGGAGACCAGAGGTCACAAGCCAGTAATAGATGCTGAAGAAAACACCTTCACTCAGAAAGTGAAGTTATGGCCTCAGAAATCATGGTATTCCTAGAGGTGATGAGGGGTGCTGTGGGGTGTAGGATCAGCGTGGGGTAGAGAGCTAACATCTCCTTCCACCTGTGCTAAGATTGAAGAAAATGGATTGTGAAACTTCACTGATGTTGTGTAGCAAAGGACAGACTGACCTTTGTGCTTAATGCAGTGCCGTAACAAGCTTTTTACAACCAACAAACACTTAACTGCCTTGACTGAAGTATTGACCACTCAGTGGGGTGTGTGTTTTAACTTCCTGAATGGTGACATGCTCCCACTGTGTTTTCTAACAAGTAGTGCATTTTCTGGCACATACTGACAGGATGAGAAGAAACAGCCTCACATTGTGAGAGAGGAAGTTTAGATCGGATATTAGGAAAAACTTCTACATCAATGAGGTTGCCAGACATTAGAACACAGCTTCCCAGGGAAGTGATTGAGTCACTATGACTGGATGATAGAAGTGCAGATGTGGCACTTAGAAGCAGGGTTTAGTGGTAATGTTTCATGAACAGTTGGACTTGATGATAGTGACAGTCTTTACCAACCTACATGATTCTGTGATTGAAATGATATTTTATGCCAGATTTAGTAAGAACAAGGAATCACCAGCCCTGGATAGAGTTTAGATGTTCTGACAGTATCAAAGGCTGACAGTGTACCTAAGGTGGCTGTCACATAAACAGAGCTTAATGAGGTTTTGGGTGTTTTATGACAAAACTTCACAGATTTTAAAAAACATGAAAGGGGAAATCAGTGAATGAAAATTAAACCAGCTCTGTATGGAGAAAGTGAATGTAACTCCACTTATGAGAGCTGTTCCTGGCATACCCACTGCCTGTGCCATCAGAACCCTCTACACAGCTCTTGGCAGGGGTTGTTCTCACTGTGAAGTCAATGTAGTCTATCACCACCAAAACATTGTCAACTTGCTAAAATTTATCCTTGTCTTGAAGTGTTACACATGGAAAAAAAAAAAAATTAGCTATTATGCAGGCTTGTAACTTCCTCCTTTGCTCTTCACACTCTCAGCTCAAGTGCTGGTCATGTGCCTTTCTGTCAGAAAAGGTCCCGACAAGATAGACAACTTCACACATCGTGCGACAAATTTCCACGACCCTTCGCTTGCTTGTTTATTTGCTTGTTTGTTTTCTTAGCTATCCCTTAGTTGTGGCACAGAGTTACTGTGCCTTCACGTGCACCTGCAATAGCACTCCAGGTGGTTTTGCTATCCTTGAAGAAATAGGTACAGGATTTTCACCTCGCTTAGACTGAAATGCCTGCTCATTTGATTCAATACCACAGACATTGCACCACATTGTGTTTAAATGTTATCATTAGAGAAATCACAGACACAGAGAAGTTATCTCTAACCAGAACTTTCCCCAGTGATCAAAAGCACTAGCTGCGCTCACCTTCCAAAGGTAAAAGCAATCAAACACATGCACAGCCCCAAAAGCAATAAAATTTAAAAGAGCTCATTCATGATCATTTCACTTCTATACATCCTATTAATCTGTCAGGAAGCTCAGTGATCTTCTCATATAGACTTACAGTAAAAACACATATTTCATCTTCCAGGACCATTGTTCCTAACTCTCCAGCAGTCATTTCAAATGCATGCCCATTTCCTTGGCTATCCATTCTTTCTAAATTTGCAGTTCCAGGGAACAGGGAGCTCCATTTGAGCCCCCTTTATTTTAATTTTAAAGTATTTTAAGAGATGTTTTCCAGTCAGACAAATGAAGGCAGTATATTCTCCTTGGCAACAACCATAAAAACACAGTCATCTGACTGACTGTGCAATGGATGTAGAGTGCTGAGCCAAGCAGCACCAAGGTATATGACACATTGGCCATTTAAAGCACTGGTTTTGCATAGTGAAGGTATTGTGGGGGACATCGTGTGAGGATGGAACTTGGGAATCAGCAACATAAATCCCTAGGAAACCAGGCTTGCTTAATTCTGCTGCTCACGGAAAATTCTGTTATGTGAATATGTGTTTGCTGAAGCAAGTTCTATTATCTGGAAAGGGAGGAGGCCAAATAAATAGTAACTGGAATGAGTAGCAGAAGAAGAAGGTGAAGTCAAATAGATGAATCAATATATTAGAGTGCCAGTATGTGTACTGATGCCAGCCAATCTTTCCTTCTTTTTCACAAACATCCAAAGAGAATTAAGCAGCCATTGATATCGGTCTTGCAGCTGATTAGGAACAGGAAGAGGAAGATAAGGATCTTCAGTTACTCATTTGTGGGCAATGTTAAGCTGTTACCCTTAGGCGGAGTTGAGATGGGGTAGGGCTCAGTTCAGGATCCCCCAGGGAAAGGGGTTATTCCTGAGCAGGACACTGTTGGGCGTTTCCAGGAGCATGAGAGATAGTCTCAGAGAAATCTCAGATGGCAGAGACTGGCAGAGATGGACAGACACCCATCTTTCCAAATTTATCAACATTTTTCTGTTACCTTGGCCATTTATTAGACACTATTTGTTTGGCTTATGTTTCTGTTGTTTAAAAATAACAAAAGAAATTTGATAAAATAATGGCGGGTCAGGAAACTGTCACATCAGCTGAAACCAGAACAAACACCTGGTCTTTATTCTATCCAATGATTTAATGTGTTGGGAAACTTGCCGCAAATTGAGCTGTGTGATAATTAATAGGCTATGAAAAATGTTATCAGATGCTTTTTAGCAGCTATCAGGCTAATAAATTTAAAATATGTTGAATCCAGTAGAGAGAGGGAAATAGCAATTCCGGCGCTTGAGGAAGCAGACAGATAGTTTCTGCAGCAGTGCACTGGAGGGCTGCTGTCTGTCCCAAGAGGACATTGCAGTCAGGAAGAGGGGCTGAAATGAGCTATTCTGATCAACAGTCAAAAGTGAGTATTCTGAGGAGAGGATAAAAGGGCTTGTCTTGTCTAGTCTGGTAAAAGAAAAGGCTGAAATGGAAACTTCTCCTCTCTGCAAATATGTTCATGGTTTTTAAACTGAAATATGAAGTTTACACAAAATAATGAAATACCAAATGTTCCTGCCTGAATTAAAGCTGAAAATGAAAAGAAAGTTTTTAATTTTCATGAGATTAGACCTTGGAACAGTTTCAGGCTAAGATTAATGGGAATAAAAATCTAGTTAGGTGTAATAAAGTTTGCTTATATTATAAGTAATTATTAAACAAGACCACCTGCTACAGCAGTGAAAAGGGTTCTGATAATCTATCTGGATTACTAGTGAACTGAAGAATGTATACAAATATTAACTGCTAAGAGTATTGTATTTTAGAGCTTCTTTTCCTTGTAAAGTGTATTATTGATAACCTCCAAACCTTCCTATTAAAAGCTGTAGGACAAAAAGCAAACTACATCCCCATAAGAGGAAAAAAAATTTTCTGACAATACTTTGATCGTGCCAAAAGAGAATAAAACCTGGTAAAATAAGGAAAAAAGCACTCTGTTTAGTAAGGAGCCTTTCTGAGTTCTACTGGGTGTGGGTTTCATTTGTAAGCATACTGAAATGAAATGCCCTGCAGAACTGCACACAATTCATGCATAGTAAGATTAATAAAGGAATGCATATCTCATTACATCAACTAAGAACTACTTGTTAAAATGAAAAATGTCAAGAATGGTTTGGATTGTGTAAGACAAAATTAATTGTGCTTGAGACTGATCTGTGAGAATCTTATATAGCATACTGTATAACATAAGTTCATATTGATAGTCAACACACAGGCAGCTAACCAAGCAGTTAGCAGTTTGTATGATTTTGTTTTCCTGAATTTTTCCTGACAGTAAACTTTTCTACAGCTGTTTCTGTTTTCCCCGAAGAACAGCGTGAAACCTGTGGTGGTTGTCTGTTATTGGGAGGAGAGCCATATAAAGATAAGGAGTTAAACATCATGCATATGTCAGGAAATTGGAGTGGTGTCCAGGTTTTAGAAAGGTAAATTACTTGTCGGTAGAATTATTTCGTTAAAGTTTAGGCTTGACGTGCTCCAGTGATCTCAGTCCTAGGTGGAGGTTATCAAATCTTGGGAAGAAGGATGAACAGCTGATAGTGGACAGAAGGAATACAGAATTTACAGGCCACAGGGACATTTGGCAGAGCTCCTTTTTCTTAAGGGTAGGTCATCACAAACTCACAAGACAAGGAAGAAACTAACAGAGTCAACTCAGCAACTGTGCTGAAATCCTCTCCAATGGGGTAAAAGGCAATTCCTGCAGGGAGAGATCGCTACTACCAACTCACGAACCACTGACCCAAGAAACACAGCGAATCAAAAGAAGAGAATGACTGAGCATGCTCACTAATTAGCATAAGAAGCGGGAAATAATTCAACCAATTAAGATAGAATACTAATTAATGAGAGAACAAGGTAACTTGTAGCCAATGAACATTAATGCCTTTGTTTGCTAAAATGCAATAAATAGTGAAAATTTTTGAAAGCCAGTGTGGTGATTTTGTGGATTTGCCATCCAGCACCGCTTTCAGTGCAGAACTGTAAATACACCAAAGTCCTCACCTCTGAGTGGGGATCAGCTTCTTGCACACCTGGTGAAAGAACGCGTTTTGGGACAACAAGAAGATCTCTGAAAAGATGTGCAAAGATAAAATCACTCCTCTGAAATGTGTAAAGCTGCCAGGGCCATGCAGGTATGTTTTGTCCAGACAACACAGGTACAGTTTTTTATTACTTTTTCTCTAAATTAGTGATGTTCAGTTGCAGAACTATTAATCAGTTTCAAAGAAGAGAGAATAGAACAGACATCACAGAGGGGTGTGTGCATACTGTAGATTTAACAGCACCAGGGTGTGATAGGTGAAACTGCAACTGTTGCATCCCAGTATATTTTATTTGGGAGAAAAAACTTCCTATAAATCAAACAACAGCCTTGAAAACCATGTTGGTGAGCTGCTAACTATACACATGGACTATTTCACAATTTGGTTCCCTAACCACCCTCTTCCCGAAGGAAAACAGGACACCAACATTTCAGCAAATATTTGAACATACACAGTGAATGAGTAAGACAAAACTACCCACATCAGTCACATCAGAAAGTCATATACCAATCTTTGTTCTCAGCAAAGGCATTTGGTTTTATGGAAGTCAACCAGGAAAAAAAAATACTTTTCTGGTATCTTAGATAAGAAATGCACCTTTGAACTTGTTGTTTTGGTACAGATGTTCAGTATTCAGGTACATGAATGGGTTGTAAAAAAGCAATTATTCTTGGCCTGATGATCCTAATTAGGGTCATCTACTCTCTCTTATAACCATATGCTGAATAAAAATGGAAGATGAACATGGAAAAATTACAAGTCAGATGCACAATTTGCTAATTCCTTCTGCTGTCTGGAAGGGAAACAAGGTGTTAAGTGGTGTTGCATGACCACCTCTTCCAGGTAAGGCCCAGTCTGCAACAGCTCACATAAAATACAGATAGTTAAGTCCCCTCTGCTTGGACTGGCAGAGGCAGAAGGTCACTGGTGCAAGAGCGTACACATCACGCTCTTCAGGTGCATAAGCACACACTCATTCATGGATCCCCTAAGCACCAGCATAACCCCTCTGATGGTCACCTGCCTGCATCCAACCCTCCCTTGCCTCCCCCACAGGTCTCCCAGTTACTGGTTGGTCCAGATTGAGGCTCACTGCAAATACCTGTGCACTCACACGCTCATTCCACAGACACCCCCTGTTCACAGGGCCCCCAGGCATAGCAGCACTGACTCCGTGTTAGCATGATGCCCCAGCCTGAGGCCCCCTTACTCACTGCCTGGTTCAGCTTGAAGTTTGCTGGTAAGCACACACACGCCCTCCCCCCGACACTCCTACTCTGAGGGAGATGATGCACTAGCCCCCACTAGCCCCCAGCAGCTGGCACAGGCACCCAGGCTGTGGGTACAGCCCTGCTCCAGCCCCTGGTGCAGAGCTCCTCACTCAGCTCACTCACCCATGGAAGGGACAGACTGTAGTAGCCATGCACAGGGCTCAGACAGACAAACACACTCTTTGACATTTACAGTCAACAGGTCCCCTTCATAGCCTTTTCTGCTTACCGCCCTCTTTGTTCCTCCCTGCGCCCCTTCCCCTGTGTTCCCACGGGGATTTGCACACCTTATCCCGTTCCTGTACCTATCCTAGTCTGGCTCTCACCCTGGCCTACAGTCTCAGCTGTTGCAAATTCCAGGGGCTTGGAACTAGATCCCTTGCAACCCAAACAAAGCAAAGGTGAGCCCAGCTTCCAACACTTAAAAAAAAAAGAAATTGTTACCACAGGTAGAATTTGTCTGATTTCTCTGTGAGGTTTGTTCAGCTCAACTCAACTTCGTGGTGCAAATGAACATCAGTGAAAATTAATAAAAAGTTTGAAGTTGTCAGCTGGAGACATCCAGGAGAATTTAACCACAGGAAAGCATTATACTAATCCAGTCTGGGATAAGCGTTTCATAGGAACCAGAAATTAGGCTGGCATTAAAAAACCAGAGGCATAACCTGAAAGTCTGATTGATCTGTAGAGAATTTTGCTTTCCTGACATAAAATAAAGACATCCAGATTGGACTGGGAAGAAGTGAAGGTACATGGGGATGCTGCTGCCTTTGGTCATGTGGGCATTCCCTGGTCTTAAAATAAAAACCTAGACATGGTTAAGGGGAAAAGGGGTTTTTACCTTAGTATTCATTTAAGGATCCTCAAAGGTGCACCACTTCCTCGAGGTGGAATGCACCAAAATGGACACCAAAATGCAGCCACAGATCACATATACAATTTATAGGCCTTGCAAATGAGCATATCTATCAAAGACTCCCCAGTGAGAGGTTTGAATGATCCTCCCCATCCCAAGGAATCCCCCTTGGATGGGCCTATCTTAGTTTGCAGGATGTTCTAGGGAATACCTTGGTTTCTCAGGATAGCATAGAGCTTTCTGGCCTCCAGCTGCGAGGCCTCCAGGATGTTTGGACTCCTGGCTTAACGGAATATTAGGTATATATATAGCGGAAATAGCCAGAGCTACTGGGTGAACACAGGCCACTGTGCAAATCAGAAGCTGAGCTTTGTGAACACGATGGGAAGGGAGATGTGTCAGAAAACAATACTCAGAAGCATGTGGAGAACAGGAAGTAAAAGTAGAAAACTCCCCCAAACTATGAAAGAAAGAAATAATTATTAGGGAATGAAACAAAGAACAGGAATATTTTAGGAAGAACAGTGCTTTGGAGAAAGTTTGACTGTATTAGAAAATACATTTCTTCTTCTTGCTTGTGTCTTATAATGTTCAGGTTCTGTTAGAAAAGAAACCACGCCTCAATCTTAATTTTTTGCTTATAAAGGAAACCAAAATCCCTGAAAGTTTCTGCAAGTTAGAATCAAAAGCAGTAACAGTGTGTTCAGTAGAAAGTGGCAATATGAGAAAAACAATGAAGATTCATGATAGCATTTCATACGCTGTGAATCTTGTGTCCTGGGTTGAAGTATATTCTGTTACCATCTTCATGAGCTGTTGGAACAGGTGGTGTTTTCCTTGCCTACTCCCCCTGGGCTATCTGCTGTTAATGGGCCATCAGTGCCTGGTCCCATGACTCAGAGATAACTCCCCCCTGGACTACCTCCTGTTAATGGCCCATCAGTGCCTGATCTCATGACTCACCATCCCATTGTGAGATGCTCCGCCCAGAGGGAGGAACCAACTATTCCATCATGGATATAAGCTGAAATCCTGAACACCACAGCAGCACTTGCCTACTGGACTCCCAGAGGAAAAGAGCTACTGCTGGATTTCCAGACCTTTCTTTCTACAGGATCCCCGTGTCAACAGAATTGCTTCGCTTGGACTGCCTCCACCATCAGAGTGTCAGGTTGTATTTCTGACTTTTGTCAGTATCCTTGTATTACTGCATTTATTTATTTCTTTCTTTTAATTTTCTTCCATTAAATTATAATTCTGACTTGTGATCTCCCACTGGTTTGATTTCAAACTAGTACATCTTGTTAATATAAAGTAAATATGAATTTTACTTTTACTTTACAGATGAGGATAAAATCTTCATTTTTATACTGGTCTCAAAACAGCAAATATATGGTATGAAGAAAAAAATGCTCTTTTAAATTTTTCATCCTTTTTATTCTAATGCTATGCTTTTTGAGCAAAATTTAATAAGTGTTAAGACATGTAATAAAAGCTTTCTCGGCTGTTAAGCCATGACATAAAAGTATTGCTTTTTACAGAATTTTCTTTGTCAATGAGGATGTGTTGGGCTAAGGCTGAAGTTCATCAGCAATTCTGGGCTGCAAAACAGTCCCTGTACTTTCTGTCAACTTTTTTTATTTCTAGATGGAGGCAAAAAAAAATGCTTCTGTCATTTTTTTTTTCTTTGGCTAGGAGGGGGTTGTCTTAGGTTGGTAACACATAAAAAAAGGTTACAGAAACATGGGGTGGGTCTGAAAGGGAGCTAGACGCACCAGAGGACTGTGTTCATTGCCAAATCTTTGTATTATTTTCATTAAAGAGGAAATGGCTACTTTTCCCTCAAGAGACTGGAATTATAAACAGACATTTGCTTATCCACTTTCTGCAGTTCTGAAAGATCAGTGACTTGGCTGGCAAAACAGAGTCAAGAAACTGAATGCTGTTCTTTGAGCTGACACTTAGAGGTATTAAGCATTAAAAGCAAATGTTAGCCATTTAGACACTTAGAGGTGTTAAGCATTAAAAGCAAACATTAGATGTTTTGACACAGAAAAAGTAGATTATTAGATTTAATCCTCTATCATAAAGTAGATGATTCAATTGCTTCTGTATTTAAATAAGTCGTTGTTATGGATTCCCCAAGAGCTGTGGTCTTGACATTCCTTGTTGGAAAAGGAAGGCAAGCAGGTGAAATTTAATGATTGAAACCAGCATACAGACTAATACAGAGGAAAATGAATGTAAACATAGTAACTGGTCTTCTTTTCCTGTCTGAACACATGACTGAGCCCTCTGGTTTGCAGCCAAAATGCCCATAGCCAGCACTTTGCTATGTTATCATCATCCACTTCATGTGGATTGAGTAAGTACTAAAAGCCAGAGTTCTAGCGTTGTAGCATTTATAATGCATCTAAATAGAAAAGAAATAGACTGATTTAGGGAGTAAAGGAGGGAGCAAGAAGAAGGGAAATACAAAAGCCATGATTAAGGAGCCAGGGTTCCATTTCTGGTCCTGCTGCTGGCCTTGTCAAATGACTTTTACAGGTGACATATTCCAGCACTTCCTCAGTTTTCTGTCTTTCTGATGAGAGGAGCTAAAGGGTGCTATTGTTAGCATGTATGCCATACAGTAACGATGGAAGAAATCAAATATGTGTTTGAGAAGCAGTGAAAAAAACCCACTGACTAAATTACATTTCTGTCTACAGCTGGATATCCTTGAAATTTGTATTAAAACCCACATGCAAAGAGAAATGGATGTAGCTACTTCACTAATGTGGATTTTTAACATTGTAAAATCTGCAAGCTAAGCACTGAAGAACTGCTAACCTAGCACAAAGACTTTTCATCACATTTAAGTTGACTGCTCGCAGTGTCATTTTTTTAATGACGTTAAACCTTCTCAAGAAATAGTTTCTGTTCCCAAAACAGGGACTGAAAGACTAATAAGATCCCATCTGTATGGTCTTCTGAAGGCAAATGTTTGTTTGGCTGAAATTACAGCAAGCTTATGCTGTTTTAATTTCATATAATTTCTTTCTGTTTTGTCTGAGTCAGAATATTATTAATATACATAAAGGTAATTTGTCAGGAGAGCAGCAGGTAATCAGTGGGTAAATTCATAGATCCAATCCACTGGTAAGCACTCACAGATCAAAATGAACTTTGCAGGTCTGACCTTTTGACTTGCTAGCTTCTCCTTACATTTAGTTACCCTGGTTCCATCCAGAGTCCAAGCAAGAGGAGGCTGAGGCCATCAGTGGGATGCAGTTTGCTTTTAGGAAAATCTAGAAGGGTTGTCATTGAACTAATTGTTTGGGGCATATGCTCATTGTGAGTTTTGTTTAACTGTCGGCCTTGTGCTACTTCCAGCAAAATTGTACCCAGATGTCCTTATGCTTTTATCTCATAGGAAAAAAAAAATCAAATTTAGGAAAAAAATTAAAAAAACCTACTGCCTCTATGTCCAACCATGACTTCAGAAGCACAGTGTTAGGAAGATGTCCAGAATGCTGTTTACAGTAACAATATCAAATTGTTTTTGCTTTTCCTGCAGATCAAGTACAGTTGGCAAGGTGTATGCCAAGTTGCTTGTGGTAGAAAAAGAAGAGCATCGATGTCACACATTTTACCTGTTTAACATCACATGGTGCCAGTAATGGATCAATGGGGAAAACTTGATGTCTTGGGGTGATTTTATGATGTGTATCAAATTAACTTTTGAGTTTGCTAGGGAGGTACTTGTCCAGATCTAAGTTGTGTAGAAGAGGAGAGTCTGTCTGTATGTGCCTTGTATCTAAATGTGTGCACTCCCTAATCTGAGCTTCTACATAGCCTATCCTAAGTGCCACCATGAAGATAAGGACTTGATGGACTTTTGGTTTTACTTAGGATGCTGCTTCTTATGATTTCCCAATAGGAAGCTGAAGACCAGAGAGCTAACCTAACTCTGGAATGCATAAGCAGAAAATACCAGACAAGCATAGAATGGATACCATATTGTAACCATATATTAAATCATTGGCATAGGTGCTCCAATGTCATGATTATTTATGCTGCCTAGATTGCTTAAAAATTGAAGCACTTCCAGGAAAGAGTAATTTGGTATCTGTAAATCGCTCCTGGTAAAAACGAAGCAAACCAAGTTGGTTAGTATGGTTTGCCTGGCAGAGAGCAAATTGTGGTCTCCCTAGATGTGGAAGAGTTTTCTGATAGAAGACAGACCTTCAGTCTAGGGAAAATGTTATAAACAGATGCAATGCATAAAAGTATCTACATATTTATTACCAATATGTTCTGTCAGAACAAATTATCCAGAAAACAGACAGGATCTTTAGCACTTAATATTAAATCAAGATCAAGACTCTTTCTTGAAAATATACCATAGCCTAACAGAAGTTCTAGGATGAATCCAGAAATTGAGAAGTGTAATGCAGAAATTAAGAAGTGGTCACACTGCATAAAGGTGGGATAGGTCATCATGATTGTCTCTTCAATTCAATTATACATGAGTACATAAGAATCTGCAAAAATTACCAGCTGTGGCTAGTAAAGAATGCTAAAGGCTCAGGTTGTGCAAGAGTGCTACATGATAGGGAACATTTCATCTACCACTTCCCTCAAGGAGTTTTGAAATCCCTTTTCTGTGTTGTCTGCAGAACTGTAAAAATAGAAGAGAACCTTAGTTCCTAAATAAACTGAGATTACACATCCCAGGCCTTGCAGAAGACACAAGAACCCCTAGAGATTTCTAGGCTTCTAGTAGGAAGGAGAACTGATGACAGTGCATGTTATTTTCCTGACAAAAACATGTTTTTTTACAATGGCTCATAACTTCTTTATTTTGGTTTGGTTTGGTTTTAACTTGTTGTGGGGGGAGTGATAGACTTAAGCCAAAGTTTATCAGAGAAACCCTCCTGTTGAGTCACAAGGTGCAAAAGGGCCCTCTTGCTTTCTCAACTCCTTCTCAGAGAAAAGTCTAGGTGAGGCTACATTAAATCTTAGGCCAAGACTTTGGAAACTTTGTTGTTTAAGGAATTAC
The DNA here is from genome assembly GCA_013400515.1 of Erpornis zantholeuca. NCBI lineage: Eukaryota > Metazoa > Chordata > Aves > Passeriformes > Timaliidae > Erpornis > Erpornis zantholeuca. Next base: position 22,772 of record VZTN01000969.1, read on the forward strand.
AGAAGTGTGATCTTAGCACAACTTTGTTCCACAGGTTTAATGATGGCAAAACAAATACATTTCTATAAAAATGAATCCTTTCTTATGATAAATGATTAGACAAAAAGGTCTTAATCAGAATTACTTACTAGTAGAAGTTAAAATTACTCGTAGTGGATAGGATAGGATACTGCACTGTATGGAAGCGATTATATTAAAGCTAGCGAAAAGAAACAATAATTAAAGGAGAGATTGATGTAACTCACCCATACCAGCAACCAAGTGCTTAATCTTTTCCAGTCAGCCTCGAGAGGTCTCCTTGGGGGGCATTCCCTACCCAAGGGAGGAATCCCAACCCACTCCAAGGAGGAATATGTTTGAAGAACCGAACCGTATGAGAGTGGACTGGACTTTAATAGTATAAAGTGATTGACTGCCAGTCTCACATCTCCAGTTGCCTCACTAGCAGGATATTGACTTGGGGTTGCTGAGCCAGACTGGTTTTGGTGTAAATCAACAGCAAAAGCAGCACATGATGCCCCCTCTCAATCCCTGAAAATAGGGTGTGGGAAATGCAAAAGGTGAGTGAGATAAACAGGTTTCAGAAATAAAGCAAAGATTTTAGGTTCAGCTGTAACTGCAAAAACTAAAAGGTAGAAGAAGATACAATTATCTAGACTGCAAGGACATTAAAACAAGGGTTAGCATTTCTAGGTTTGGCTCAGAGAAGTCTTGAAGCTGCAGAAAATGTGCTTAGCAAAGATACTGAAGTTTTCAGCTTAATAATGGAATATTGTGCATTGTCATTACAAGACATACAAGAGAGTATTGTTTGTAACAGGTGTACATGTGCTTTTTAGTGACTGGTTAGAACAGTTGTCTGTAAACTTTAGAACTTAGTCCTGGGTCGGACTGCTCTTTCCATTTGTGTTGGAAGCCCAAAATTAGGAAGAAAAGCCATGGGAAAACGGAACTCTCTTGAAAGAAGGAGCCTCTCCCCTCCTCGCCTTTCTGGACTCCAGTGTGAGGTGAGAAAGGGGATCTTTGGGGAACTAAGGATGTCTGGACAATATTTGTCCACCGAAAAATGGGATGTTTATAGCTGGACTGGGACACTTTTAAAAGAGAAATCTCGTACCAATGCCCAGAAAAATGAACTTTCAGACTTGTTAACTTGGGTCGATGCGAACTTTCATTCTATAGACCCAAAGTCTGCCTTAACTTATGATTTCTGGGATCAACTGAACTGGACAATTTATAATGCTGTTTTTATTGGACAGGCTGTGACTCTTGCTAAGTACTTTCCTATATGTCAAATACTGTTGGAGCTTTTTAAATACACTGAGCCTTCCACTGACCCCCAGGGTGCCAGAGTGAACACGCAGCACCCCTCGGGTCCCAAACCGGCCCAGGACCTCCCCCCGGGCTCCAAGCTGACTTAAAGGCACCCCTTTCTGCTTCATCCCACGCGTGCCAGACCGGTTCTGCACTTCCTCCCGCATCCTACAGTGAACCTGTGATTCTGCCGGGGTCCCAGGGTGGTCTCCCAACCCCCCTCGCTCCCCACGGAGCGTTCAGGGGTCCCTGACCTTTCCCCCGGGTCCATTTTCGGGTGCCTCCGTTCTTTTTTCCGAGTCCCAATCTGATTGTGTCACAGCCCTTGCGTTGTTGCCTTCCTCGGTTTCTGCTGCTCTTCCCCAGCTTCCTTAATGCACTTTGGAGCCCCAGCCCCGGTGGCCGCCCTAAACAGGCTGTCCCAACACTTCCCGTCTGTTCCCGGCGTCTCCAAGCGCACGTTCTCCTTTATTTCTCCGCCGGTGTCCCCTGGCACCGCCCCCCCCACGGCTGTCCCGAGTCCCTGTACCCCTCCTCTGCTTGGCACACCCCCCTCATCCTATGTTTCGGCTTTCCCTTCTTCCCGAACCAGAGAAACCACCCCTGCTGCTGTTTTGGGCAGTTTCTCTCAGGTTTCGCCTCCCCAAACGACAGGCTGGCTGCTCCGCAGCTGCTTCTTGGTTCTAAACAAATTCCCCGCAGCCACTTCCCCCCCGCCCCCCGAACTCTCTGCCGCCTTGTTCCGCAGGCTCCCTGTCCCCTGCAGCCCCGGGGCAGCCCCCACCCTTGCCATGGCATCGGGACAGAGCCCTGCTGCCTCCGGGGCAGCTTGGGGCTGCTGTGCTCCTGCATACTGCATCCCGGGGGGAGGGCAGCGGCCACGCTCCTGCTCCTGGACCTCCAGCTCCCCACGCAGAGGCAGCTGCAGCCGGCTCTGGGAGCCCTGAACACTGTTTTATCTCTGCAGCGTCCGGGGGAGGGGGAAAAGGAACTGCTGTTGTTGACACAGACAGGGACAGTGCTTGGAGCACAGACACCAAATCCTGGAAACAACAAATATGACACAGAATCCTGATTTATCCCTGACTAGTTCAGGGTCTCCCTTGGTTTTTGGAAAAACAGGAATTTACAGAAACAGATTCTGAAATTAAATCACCATGCTTGATTGTCTTTTAAAGAACTTTTGCAGTAAGTGTATTCCTGCAGGACTTACTGGTATTCTACAACAGAGACAAGATCTTTTAACAGCAGCACCAACAGGGACAGAGATGGAATAAACTCGTGGTTGTGTTGTTGCTGCAGTTCAAAATGCCAGACTGGAAATAGCTACATCAAAAATTCGAAAAAATCCCACCCTGGAAACATCTAGGATGGAAGATGACTAACAAACAACCATGCCACAGAAAATACAACTCCGGACCATGGTCTCATTTTTCAATGGGACCCTTCTGAAAGAGATCTTTGGCTAATAATAATGGAATGGGTTTTTCTTCCTTACAGGTCTCCAAAGACGATTTCTTTGACTCTGGAGATGACAACACAGAACTAACGATGTTTTGTCTTCCATATTAGGGCTCATTCCTCACTTCCAGGATTTCTGGCAGAAGGGAATGCATAAGCAGATAAACTGACAATGGTTGTTTCAAACACCTTGTCAAACATCCTTGGACAAGTGAAACTGAGTCATGCCTGTCAACATCTTTTGCAAGTATTTGCTTCACTAGGTGTACCCGAAAAAATCAAAACAGAAAATGGCCACACATACATATCCCAAAAACTGACCACATTTTTAATGGATTGGGGTGTTCACCACACCTTTGGTATTTCTCACTCCCCCACAGGTCAGGCAATTATTGAAAGAACAAATCACAATCTAAAACATCTTCTAGATCAACAGAAGGGGGGAGTGGAACTGACACCACAATTTTTAATTTTTTGAACAGTTCTTTTGCAGAACTTGATCCACCAATTTTTAGGCATTTTTAAAATAACACACAAGCAAAATTGANGCATTTTTCAAATAACACACAAGCAAAATTGAAAGAAAACCCCCCTGTTCTAATCAGAAATCCTGAGACAGGATAAATGGAAGGTCCTTTCCGATTAATAACCTGGGGCAAAGGGTATGCTTGTGTTTCCACAGGCGCAGGACCCAGGTGGGTCCCCGCAAAGAACGTCAGACCATACTGTGCACGAGAGCGCTCAGACAACCCGAGGGGTGAAGAAGAGAGCACACAGATGTGAATTGAACAGACAGACTGCGAGTCACCCCTGACATCCCTTGCTCACCTGTGGAACCTGCAGACCTTGATTTCATGTTTATGACAAATGTGTGAATTGCTGCTTTCGTAGAGCTTTTTTGGCAAAAGCGTGGTAACCATTGTGTTAAGTAAAGGTTTGTCTCCCTGTTGGATTTGCAAAAGTGAAATTACCCCTTTTACCCCAGTCATTTAGTCCCCAAGTAACTTTGGGAAGGAACAAAAACAGAATTTGTGAGTTGAGATATATGGGAAAGTCTTTTGCCAAAAGGTAGCTCACGAAAAGAATGGAGCGAGATCAAATGTTTTACTGGATTTTGCTATCTTTGCTTGCTTCTTGCAATCCAGAATTCCTTCTAAATCAACAAAAACAAATGTTTGGGTTGCCTTAGCAAAGGCAGCAGGCTCAGACACCATATGCCTTTCCAATTTGAACCCAGAAAAGCCTTTTGCAACCTGTTTGGTCAGTGTGCCAGTAAAAGATTGGCCAATACCTATATATTATGGTCCCTTAATCAAAAAGCAACTCAATAGCAAGCCAGGTGAATTTGCTTGCAGAAGCAATCCTGTAAGGGATTGGGACATGTGGACCAAAGCAACTTCAAGCAAGTCCCTAAAGCAACTTCAGAACCCCAAGAATTGGAAATTCTTGGTTCCTTGACAATGGATTTTTTGCCTCACTTTTTCAGATAGCAATTGGCAGGAGAATGATCTTCCCAAATGCAATGTCACTCCTAATTACCCTAATTACAGAAACTCAAGTTTTTGGTGCAATTATTCAGGCAGTTCGGGGGGACTTACTGGGGTTGACCAATATCCACAACAATTACCAAAAGGATATTTGTTCATTTTTGGAGATAGGGCGTGGCAAAACATTCCATCATGCCTTGGAAGTGGTCCATGTAGCATTGGACAACTTGCTGTGTTAGCACCCAGTGCTAAAACAGTCATCAGAAAAAAACATAGAGGAGAAAGGTCTGCTCATCCATATGCTGAGAATTGTAAGAGTGACTTTAGGCCCTGGAAAGCTGCAGAAAGGGTTTCAGCAGGTTTACTGCTACCCCAGCTTCCCTCAGTAATGGCATTAAAACACCAACATCAGTGATGTCCATTGCAATCAGTGATATGCTGACTGATGTCAGCAGTGTTAGACATGCTACCCTTCAAATTAGAGCAGCAATTGATTTATTTTTACTGGCACATGGACATGGTTGTGAAGAATTTGAAGGATTGTGTTGCATGAATTTGTCTGGTCATTCTGAATCTATTCACAAAAGTATACAAACGCTGAAAGATCTAATGTCTCAAGCTCAAAGGGACAGTGGATCATGGATAGATGATTTGTTTGAGGGATGGAGCTCTGCACCTTGGCTGAAGGAGCTTTGCAAGATAGGTTTATATGTACTGATGATGGTGGCAGTGGTACTGGTGATTTTGCCTTGTATACTTCAATGTGTGAGACGAATGATAGACAAATCTTTCAAGGAAGATTTTCTTGTGCAGGGAAATGGGTTCACAGGAAGTTCTCAGAATCTTACAAAGACAACAGATGTAAATATAGACATAGATGAAGGGTTTAAATTAAGGCCTTGGAACGGACGAGACTTATTTGAACCATATGCAGCAACTAACATGGGATTTGACTTACGTTCTTAAAATAGACCAGATGTTTTACATTAAGATTGCTGTGGTGTAAAATAGCAATGCTTAGAGCAAGCAAAAGTGCCTTTGCACAAAAGAACTTTGTAACACAAGGTAGTCGATAAGCGACAAAGTTAAGAGAGTTTCTTTTTGATTGAACCAACAGGGGGAATTGTGGGAAATGCAAAAGGTGAGAAGGCTTTCAGTTTGAGTGAGAAAAACAGGTTTCAGAAATAAAGCAAAGATTTTAGGTTCAGCTGCAACTGCAAAAACTAAAAGGTAGAAGAAGATACAATTATCTAGACTGCAAGGACATTAAAAGAAGGGTTAGCATTTCTAGGTTTGGCTCAGAGAAGTCTTGAAGCTGCAGAAAATGTGCTTAGCAAAGATACTGAAGTTTTCAGCTTAATAATGGAATATTGTGCATTGTCATTACAAGACATACAAGAGAGTATTGTTTGTAACAGGTGTACGTGTGCTTTTTAGTGACTGGTTAGAACAGTTGTCTGTAAACTTTAGAAGCTTGCTATTGGCTGAAAAGCTTTTAAGAATGTACTGTAACCAAGAGATTTCAGGTTGTCAGCACAGGCGTGAGCCGTGTACCATCTCTTGTGTACACGAGGCTGATGCCTGAATGAAATAATAAAAAAGCTCATGGAACATTTGCCTGGGCCCCCATCCGTTTGCAAGGTAACGCTGACAATAGGGCATTGTCCCTTGACCAAATTCCAGGGCGAAGAATCCTGCTACATTTGTCTATAAAAAGCTGGAGAAAAACTTCCTGTTTGTTCTTGGGGTTTTGCGTGTGCATGTGGGGTTTTTTTGCATTTCTTAAAATAATTGCAGTTGCCTCTTGAGACAGGAGGAGTGCTGTGGTAATGGAGAGATGCTTGATGATGAGTTCTGGAGGGTTTAGATTACTGCTCTTGCAATTTTTAGATTTTTAGCAATAATTTAGATTACTGCAACTTGCTTTTGTGTAGAGTAAATGCAGCTTTTGTACTTTTTTTCTTCTGGGAGCTGTATCTCATTGCCCAGGGCTTTGGGAATGTAGCATGGGAGACCTAGTCCTCATGCTAGCTCTGCAGAAACAGGGGAAAACACTAATGGCATTTGAAATGCTGGTATAATACCTGTCCCTTAGGACGCTGCTTTGCTGTCAGCAAACAAGCTTATGCTGTGTGACTGCCAAACAGTTCAACATCTGACTGTCTTGGCTTTGTGTCCCAGAGTTGTTTGGGCAGGTCTTGATGACTCAGGCAGCAGACTGGGGGTGGCTTTCAGCTATGCCAGAGACTTGTACCAGAGGCTGCTGACATGGCTGTCTGCAGAAGATGGCATTAGCTCTTTCCCTGCTCAGGTGTCCTGGAATCACAGCACGAACAGGCTGTGTACTTTGCTCACAGCTGTTGACAATAAGTCTGTACACTGGACCTGGTGTTCAGTAAAAGGTGGCTAGAGATCTCTTCTTCTGTTAACTCAGTTGTCTCAGGGGCTATGAATACCATTTTCATCCCTTGCAAAGCTGAGAGATCTGTGTTGAAGGCATATTGATGGCCCAGTTTGCTCCTGACCCACCTGCCCTGACTGGATTTTTCACTCCAAATCTCATCTCAGGGAGTGAGAGGAGCTGGGTGTGATCAATCTCTGGAGGGAGTGACTGTCCAGGGTGGCACTGCCTTAAAGCAGGTATCTTGCCTGGACATCTCTAATTGACCCAAGTGTCTGGTGCTGCAGTGCTCTGTCCAACAGAGAGGGAACGGCATCTGAGACAGGTAATTTCATCTCTGCATACCTCTTTCCCATGTGTCTTTAACCTCTGTCTTTTTTCTTCACCAAGGCTGTTCATGCTGTCTTGAAGATCTTCTCTACTTCCAAATGGCAAGAGCATTTCAAATTAGCGTTCTTTCTGGATATTCACTTGTTTGAAGTAGTTTATTCCTCTGGATTAAACATTCAATCTGAATTTATGGAAACATTTCTAAGCCAAGATTTATATGGTTTTAGAAACTAGTTTCTACTCCATCATTTCTTATTAAAGTTGTTGGCATTTACTAGGATAAAACACAAATCTTTTCCCCTTCTCCATGATCAGGCATCCAACACAGATGCCTTCCTTGGGAAACCCTGGCACAGCCCCTCACCACAGTACACCTTGTTTTCTATGGCATAATTTCCATTCTGGGACCAGCTATCCATGGCAACATGAAACTTAGTCTGTTGGTGTAGGTCTCAGTTTTTTAGATACAACTATTGCTGAAACTTTTCCCGTCATCTTATGCTTCTCCTTCTGGCTTAAGGAAATGAGAATACAAATGCACCAGTCACCTTTGAAAATTGTTCTTCCTCAACCTCTCAAACATGTGATAGCTCTTTAGAGTTAATTTTTTTTTTTTTTTGAGGAAGAACAGCAGAGTTAACATTAGCAGAATAAAGTTCAACAGTAGGAAAATATGGAAATTAAATTGATGCAAGTTCCCAACACATTTAACATCAGAATGGCATCACTGAAAGGCAGAGGCTGCCAAGTTCATCTGCTCTGAAAAGTGTGTGGTTTTTTTTAATGATTCCAGTACAAATGAGGTATTTCCAGAAATCAGCATATCCTTTTTGAAGACCTACAGGATGATAACGTGATTTATATTGAACAGTGCCTGTTTTTTACCTTCTTTCTTGAAAGAAGCAGATATTTATGTCCTTGCAGAGACATTTTGCCAGCTGTTCATTACAACTTCTCATCTGGATGTTACTCCCCACACAGCTGAGTTGCTGGAGCAGATTCTGGAACAGTTCTCTACATTAAAAACTGGTCATAGCAGTGCAAGCTTCAACAGTGGTTTCAGCTAAGTAAGACTAATTTCTACAGGAGAAAATTGGGGGTGCTCAAACAACCCATCAGTGCTTCTAGAACAGGGTGTTACATCTAAGCAAGGGGCAATAAAAGAACTTTCCCTTAAAGTTTCATTTAAAGTGTGGATGTTGGGATCAGCTTTTGCATCCTTTGTCGTGAGTGGGAAATTTAATTTAAAAGCTGTTTTGTTCTGGCTCTTCTGTGGCTTAGAACAGCCAGAGACATCATTAACCAACAAAAAAACCCTGAGAATGCAGAGAACAACTGGGGTTTCTGCATAAGCTTTGAGCTCTGCTCACTCCTTCTTCTATTCTACACCAGTCCTGTTTATTATCTTCAATATCTTTACTGATGATCCAGGTGAGGGGATCAAGTGTACTCCCAGTAAGTTCGCATATGACGCTAAGTTGGGCAGGAGTGTTGATCTGCTGGAGGGTAGGAAGGCTCTGCAGAGGGATCTGGACAGGCTGGATCAATGGGCCGAGGCCAATTGTATGAGATTCAGCAAGGCCAAGTGCAAGGTCCTGCCCTTAAGTCACAACAACACCATGCAAGGCTACAGGCTGGGGGCAGAGCAGCTGGAAAGTTGCCCAGCAGAAAAACAAAACCTGGGGGTGCTGGTTGGCAGTGTCTGAACATGATCCAGCTGTGCCCAGGTGGCCAAGAAGGCCAATGGCATCCTGGCCTGTATCAGCAATAGTGTGGCCAGCAGGATCAGGGCAGGGATTGCTCCCCTGTACTTGGCACTGGTGAGGAGACAGCTTGAATCCTGTGTCCACTTTTGGGCCCCTCACTATATTAAAGACATTGAGGTCCTGGAGCAAGTTCAGAGAAGGACAACAAAGCTGCTGAATGGTCTGGAGCACAAGTGCTATGAGGAGCAGCTGAGGGAGCTGGGGGTGTTTAGCCTGGAGTAAAGGAGGCTTAGGGGGGATCTGATTGCTCTCTACAACTGCCTGAAAGGAGGATGTAGCCAGGTGGGGGTTGACCTCTTCTCCCAGGCACCCAGCAACAGGACAAGAGAACATAGTCCCAAGTTGCACCAGAGGAGGTCCATCAGGAAGAATTTCTGATGGAACAACCGTGGAAAGGGTTGTTAAGCTTTGGAATAGACTTCCCAGGGAGGTGGTAGAGTCGCCATCCCTGGAGGTGTTCAAGAAATGACTGGATGTCATGGTCTAGTGGACATGGTGGTGCTCTGTCAAAGGTTAGACTCGATCCTAGAGGTCTTTTCCAACATAAATGGTGCTGTGATTCTCCGACGTGTCCATGCCTTGAGAAACAGCACACTAGAGCCATTGTACCCTCTTTGGGCATGGGTCTGCATCTTCTCTCATGTCTAATAAGGCCTTTATTGCAACTGGAATTGTCCCCATGTGTATATGTGTGTAAGACACAACTCTCCCTTTTCTCAAATTTCTGCTGAGTAGCAAGGGTAGAGCTTGCACTGCAGCTTTCCTTCCAGCAGGAGCTAGAACCTCTTTCTTCCTTCTAGCTCTGCTTTTTTAATTTTTATGATATTTGTAAGAATTCACATGGTATTTACTTAAAGTTGTCCAATTAATTTGCAAGCTTTTGGAAGTCCAGATGACCACTTTTGCAGAAGTGCACATGGGTGGGAGGGGGGTGTCTCTCATGTGTACACATACCCAAGCACTCCCCCTCAAATGGAAATGAGGCTATAAAACATTTTTTGTTTTATCTGTAAACTTTTTTTGCAGATATCACAACATTTTCAAGATTAAAAATCCCCCAAACAAACACAAACATATGGGCAAAGATACAGCAGTTTGGTTTTTTTGCTGACTCCAGATTAAGTGGGAAAACTAGAAATCAGCACTAATACAAAAAATAAACATCCATTTAACCTTTTGTTTTTGTTGTTGCTATTCTGCTCATCTGGCATAAATTTAAAAAATAATAATAAATCTTTTGGGGGCCGTGATTGTTTTAACCTGCCAGTAACCCCCTTGAGTTCATCAGAGCAAAAGACAGCAAAAGCCTGTTTATTGTCCAGCAGGCACCTACACATGTTGTAAGTGAAGTTCCATCTGGTCACAACATCGTGGATCATCTGGGTAACAGCCAGGCTTCATTTGCTTCATGTCCTGGACAGCATGAAGGCAGCCGAATAGGAATATTTAAATGACTGACCAACCGCAACCGAGTTTGCCCTTGAGAATTCATTTAATAATGGCAGCTCACTACGGAGCAGTAGTGGCTCTGCGAGTTGATTTCTATTTTAAATGACTCAAGCTGGGCTCCATGGAATGATTTAGCCTTTTTATTAGGCGCCAGCAATTTACTGGAGACACTCTCTTGCTCTTACATTGAAGGATCAGGAGGTGGATGTTGACTGTGCCTAAAATTCTTCCTGAAACATGTTTACAAGCAAAAACCTGAAGAAACCTGGACTGCATAGCACGGCTGACAGAGCAGTTGTATGGGGTCTGTCTTACACCTGTGCAGAGGGCAGCTAAAGTTCTCCCATATCAGAATTTTTCAGGCCTTTGAAATTATTCATACCTATTTCGCATGAGGGCAAAAGACAGAGAATGCAGATACACCACTTAGTTCTTTGTAACCCATGACCTGCGCACCCCTCAGAGAGACTTTTGGTGGCCAGTACTGCCATCCTGATGTTGTAGATGGGTAAGGACCCCCAGGGGCATACTGTCTCTGTCTCCAGAGGTTCCCCAGCTGGGCAGGGGTAGCTCACAGCTGGCTGTGATGTCCTGCTGCCAGATGTACAGAAACTCTGTTCTGCAGATCTGGATGTGGGTGCAGGGCTATGAAAGAGTAGCAGACAGGTGCCTAACACAAACACCTGCAGCTTCAATTACAAATGCTGACAGAGGCAGTGCTTGTTAGGTGAATAATACCCTTCACCTGGGGCTAGGAGGACGTACAAATCCCAGCACACTGCGTGAACGGTAATGAGTGCTTCCAAAAATGCATTCTGTCTATAGATACTTTGTTGGCAGTGCCTGAAGAAACCTTTTAGAGCATGGCAAATCTTTTGACGTTCTGTAGGTTGCTCACTACTTTTTTATCGTAACAAACTTATTTGTAAATGATACGGAGAAGTACCTGAGTTTACCTTCAGACGTGGCTGTAAAAGGTATTTGTTTCTGCTTTAAAATGTGAACATTTTCTATAAAGATGTAATGCCTGTAAGATCTTGGAGTAAAAATTATCCAGGAAAAAATGGCTTGGATACCACCTTGACATCTATCAGGATGGCACATGAGCCATTCCTGTCAGAAAATCTCAGGAAGTAAGTATCTAGATGAATTACAGAGGCAAATTCATGACAATTTGCAGTTGGTTGCTGTAGAGGCCCTAGATTATTTAGGGATTATTAGGGATTATTAGGCTGTAGATTATTAGGGATTTCAGGCAGCCCACAGCCGGGCATACCTGTGCCTGCCACCTCCCACTGCCAGTCCTGGTGTACAGTCTCAACAGAGAAAGATGAGCTGAAGAGTTTACAAAATTAGATTTCAGAACCTCTTTGTGTCTGTATCTCTCTTCCATATACCTGAATCGAAGGGCTCGGACGCAGGCGTAACACAAACCTCAGTTCGGCGAGGCCAGTAGCGCCGGTGCCGCCACTGCCGGATAAAGCGCGCAGGAGCTTAAGGAGGCAGTAAAGTGAAGTTTGGTTCAAGTCAGACTGCTCCGAAGTATCCTTTCCTTTCTCGGGCACGGCAGTATCTCCCCAAATCCACTTGGAGTCACTGTAACACAGCGGCCGGGCCGGGGCCGGCGGGTGGCGGCGGCGGCCCCGGGCTCCATCCCTGCATCCCCCGAGGGCGCTTCTGCGAGCAGCGGCACCGAGCGCCCCGGCCCCAGCTGCTGATAAACAACTGACCCTGATAGCTTATGGCTGTGAAAGCAGACACTGGCAGAGTGCGTCTTCCTGGATGTTTGAGGGGTATTTTTATGCGTCGCAAAGTAGTGTGAAAGAAAGGCGTTAATTTGTTAGAAAAACAAAGCAATTATTTCACTGCTGCTTGTACGCTGAGGTATGTGCTCATATGAGGTGCACAGTCCTACGGAAGGGATGGGGTTGTCCATACAATCGTGTTTCTGTAGACATGTGCTTCTGCAGAGCTGGAAGCTTTGGGAGAGAATGGGAAGCTTTGGGAGACATGACTGGGGAAGAACCCAGCTCAGTGTCAAATGAAGATTGCAGAAACCGACAGAGATTGACAGAGCACAGCTACTGAGAAGAGCATTGCCTTCGGGTTGTAAGCTATACACAGTGAACAGTGTGTTTTACCTAAGAATTTTAATTTTAAACTTTCATATTTTTTCCCCCTACTGTTGTACAGTAAATCTCACAATTGTAGCAAAGATTGCAAGGGATTAAAACACAAAGCAGTGTACACTGTACAACAGTTTAAATTGATACAAGTTTTTAGCATGCCCTTTAACAAGACAACATGCTATATAGCAAGTGAACATTAAAATAAGAGATTCTCAATGGTTTGGTTGGCAGAGAGGTAAAAAAGCATTATAGCTGTAAGGAGCAGTATTAAAAGTCTATTAAATTGTTACCTTACAGTTTCAGTCACTAATAATTACTTGAAGGGACATGAACCGATTCAATTTTATAAAGAAATCTTGGGTGAATTTCAGCAATGGAATGATTTTCCCTGGCCAGGAACAGCATAGTCATGTTTCTCATGAAATATTCTGCTATCCTCTGTCCCTTCTCCACATTTTCATTTACAATTCAGATGTTTAGACCATGCCAGAGTATCGAATGAGTCATTTACAGTACCACCACTGCCCTAGTTGTTAGGTGTCTTTTTGTCTCGAGCATTCTAATTTAAAACGGTGCTTTCCGAACAACATCCTAAGCCGCCAGACAAACACATATTGAGTTAGTTTAGCAAAGGATCGAACCAGAATACAGAACTGATGCTGAGCAGACTGCGGTCGCAGGCTGCAATTCTCTGGGCAGTCCCGGGGAGATTGTGGCAATTGGTATTTAACAGCATTCGTCAGAAGGGTAAATGTGGTGTAAAATGCTGAATAGAAAGGAAGCTACTGTCTTTAGCATTTTAATGGCAAGACATTTTGAATCTACCTTAAAACTTACACACATCCCTTGTTATTCTGAGAATATATTCTATTTCTGCCTGAGTGATGAAATAATAATAGTTAAAAAGTCATTTCACTCACCAAAAACCAAAAGGCTGTTTAACAATAATCATTGCATAATTATATCCTCACATATATTTACTTTTTTTTGATTAACATTATGGTGTTTGTAGGAATGATTCATTTGTTTGAAATTGTTTTCAACATTTAGGTTTTAATGACAGTCATAACACTGATCTTGGTAGCAGAATATGCTCAAAGATACCAGAGGATTCTATAGTGAATATTTCTATAAATTTGCTTACTTACCACAGAATAGAACACCGGTGTTTTGCAGTGCTCCAAGGATAGAACAGCCCGCACTGTTGTTCAGGAGAACATTAAAACAGAGACTTCCACAGTGTCCGGAGGAATCTGAAAACCTCTTCCATATAAATATTCAGGGAAAAATGCTATCTTTTGCTCCTGGCTGGATAGGATCTCAATCAATCTCCAGTAAATCTGAGTCTTAAGAATGCAAATAGCAATATTTAATGGGTTTTTTTCCCTTCAGTTACTTACTTGGCCTGAATTATGCTTTCTATTGGAAATCTAATTTGTCTCTGCTGAATGGCATAATTTCCACTATCTATATAATTAAAAATTAACAAATGCACACTACAGAGTTTCTATTGTGGCAGATGACATATTTAATTTTGTTTCTTTTCCTTCATTCTGTAAGCTCAATCCAGCCCCAGTTTGCATGCAATTGATTTCTACAGCAAACCTTCTTCCTATATATTACATATATGGGGGGGTTATACAGTACTTGTGGCTCTTAGAATTCCATAAAGAGCCTCAAAGCAGAGGAGTTGAAGAACCTGAAATATTTTCAAGAAATACAGGTCCAAGCAGATGCAGACATTTTCAATGTGAGCATTTTCAAAATGAAGGTAAACCCTTCAATAAACTTCCATAAATGTGCAGTCTCTTTTCTAAGAAGTGCTGTTACAGAAACTGTGTTTCCTGCAGTTTAGGATTGTATATACTATAAACGTGGTCATTTGGCTCTTTTTAGCGAGTGGTGGCAGCTTAAAATTTTGCAAATGAGCTGTATCCCAGCATTTTTCAAGGTAATTGTTGCATTAATTTTTTATTTGCTAGATAGAAAGCACTCAGTGTTCAATAAAACACAACTTAATGAATCGTTGGATACTTCAACAGAAAAACACAAACCCTTCCCTTTAGCTTCATTAGGTCATATATTCTTTCTGACATGGAAGGTGAAGAGGTAGGGCAGGTACATTTTAAAGTAGGCTGCTGATACCTATTGCGCCATGAAGGATTTTTCAGTGCACAGCCTGGAATTTAGAAGTTGGCAGTGAAGCTGCTTCAAATTCCAGGTAAATATGTTTAACTCATGTTTCTGTGATATTTTCTGGGTTAAACTGCTGACATTAATTTGACCTGAAAATTGCTACAAGATTTTAAGGGACGTTTAAGATGGTAATAATTTATATAAAGGGGAACCAATTGCCATTTGCATTCTGAAGTCCTCCCTTAACAGAAACTTTCTGGAGCTTTTAAAGCTAAATATGCAACACGTGGCTAGGACATTGCCCTGGGACACCTCTGGGGTGATCCCTGAGCTTCTCTGCAGTAATGGGCTGCTCCCTCCTTTTTGCAAGGAGTAAACCACTTGAGGTGAATCCTTCCTGAAAGCAGGAGGATTAGTTAATTAAGAATTAGGAAGTCTCCCAAAAGGGTGAGGACCCTGGTTTTGGTTTCTTATGGTCATATGAGAATGGAGGAAACTGAAATGCAGCTCAGGGACCCCCATGAAGGGGCAGGTCTGTGGATGCTCTTGGAGACATGGCACTGTACAACACATTGCTGCCCTCAAACCCAGTTTGTAAAATGTTGTGGATAAGGCTCATTCATGTCTGAAATCTCATGGTGCTTCTCAGTGTTGTATCACTCAGAAAGAACAGGCTGGGCTTTAGGATGATGGAACGAAAGCCTCAACCTGAGCCCATTGAGGCACATGGCATCCCCCATTTTGCTAGGGAATGTGGCCTTGTTCCTCAAGCTTTCAACACTGGTATTACTCCACTTTCTTTGGACCAAGAGTCCAGTTTTGCACTATGCTGAAAGCCCTGCAGAAAGCGGGTTGTCCTGTCAAAAAAGACAGCTACATCTTCCCAAGTCTTCAGTCAGGTAAAGATTAAATCTAAGGGTGTGATCTTGCATTAGATGGAGCCAGGGACAAAAATCCCACTCACCTCTTAGTCCAGTAAGGCTGGACTAAGCTCACCAAGTAAAGATTTGGAGGTTGGTGTCCCAGGGACTAAGTCACCACTGTAAGCTGTGAGTGCCCTGGCAGTGGTGGGAACAGTCACACTTCTGACACTGCAACATCAGGGAGAGTTTCTCCCAAAAGACATGTATTCTGCTTTGAATGCCTTAACTTTAAAAAATGTTTCCCTGTTGACTGGGGGCCCTTGTGGGAGAAAAAATGGAAGAAAATGAGAAAAATTAAGTATAAAATTACCTCTAACAGATAAATTGAAATTTTTAATAGGTAGGAAATTATTTACAATTTCCAGATGAAAACTAACTTGTTGGATGTTGGAGTTTTTTTGTGTCTGTTTTATTTACTTTTCAGGGTTTTTAAAATTATAATAATGATCTTCATGTGAAAAGATGACTCCTGCAGAGGTTTTCAGTTTAACAAAGCCAGCAAAATTAATTTTCTACTCATCTATCTGATGAGATGCTGAAGCAATTGAAGCAACAGCAGAGTTCATTTGTGGTAGTTCAAATTGTTTAAAGTGCTTAAAACCCTGGACTTGTTATCTATACATAAAAATACTTAAGGGGACAAAAGTGTTATTTCTTTTGCCATGTGACAAAACCAAAACTCATCAAACCAAGGCCAACTCGTGCTGTCTCCAGCATGAGAGTGTTGCTCTGACCTTATACGTGTGTGTATTGGAATGCATTACAAACACTAGGCTGCCATGTAGAGTCACAAACTCACACGGTGACCATAAAGTGTGCATCCCTCTTCAGTCTCCGGCAGCCTTTCCCCTTGGCCTTCCCCAGCCAGCTGCTCCTCCCTCGCCCCGCAGCTCTCCTTCCCAGCACTGCCAGCTGCTGCGATGTTAATGCCTCCCTTCCAATCCCTCACTGCCGCCATGTGAGCACGGCAAAGCCTCGGCTTCAAAATGAGACAGGGTTTTCTTGTCCACAAAGGTGGTGAAGAGAGAAGCTGGAAAAGTTCACTCTAAACTTCTGCCCACCCAAATTTTTCCCTAGATTTTTCGTAGACATTAAATGAAGCTCAAAATCCTGTTCTTTTTTTAAGCATTTGGAAACACTCATTATGGTTTGTTTTGGTTTATTTTGTGGTTTGGGGTCTTTTTTAAACAGTTAGTGGCCCAGGGTTCTTCATTATTTCTCTAAGATGCTGACAGCAAATGCTTGCGAAGGAGCTATTGCGGTTTTTACTCAAGATCAGTCTGACAGCTTTGTTCATATCTCCCTGATTCCATAAACTCTTTTGTTGTTTTCTGTTTTTCACCAGTTCGAGAGATGAGGCAGATCCTTTCAGTTCTGTGTTTATTCATAAATATCTGACAGGCTAGCTCCTGCCTTTTCACCTGTAAATCCCAGAAATGTTTTATGGACTCTAAACTGTAACTTGTTATAGAATAGAAATGTCTGTCATTTTGTGGGGAGGGAGGAGGAAAAAAACCTGACAGTGGAAACACCAGAGAATGGAGAAAAAAAGCTCTGCAGACAAACTTTTTTGTTGGCACTGTGAGCATGACACTACAGTAACTTGCTGACCTCCTTATTTTATGTATCTTCCTGTGAGTCTTTGCAACTGGCAGAGACCTGCAGGCAAAGCAATTGATTTCAGTCTGGTCTTTTGGGCAGGCTGGGCAAAGGCATCTGCCTGGGAGAGCACCCTTGGGAAGTTTTTTTAATCAGTCTGTAACTGCATAAAGAGAAAGCACATTTCTGATAGTGCTAAAAAATTGTAGTGCCACCACTTACCAGTGATAGGACTGATGTCAGCAGCTCTGATGTTGAATGGCACTGAAGGCATAGAAAGGCAGTTTTCAATACCTCCTTCTTCCTAGTGATCTGAAAGGGTAGAAGAAAGAGAAGAGGGGAGTATTTAGGATGGATGTTTTTCTTGAAGGGAAAGGAAAAATATTGACTTCCTATCAAAAGTTCCAGAAATTTGGACTTTTTTTGCTTAATGCTATTTCAAATATTTTTGCTGCAGGGTAGGTTGAGCACTATTCCCATTTCATTGCCTGGGATAGGAGTTTTTAAGTATCATGTCCCACACAGCTGTGCACCGAGTAGGTCCTCACACCGAGCTGGGAGGAGATCCCATGATGAGGGGATGACATCTCCAGAGGCTGGGGGAAAGTGAGGGCAGGCTGAGTCGTTCCCTGTCTCCTTATCCTCCCCGGTGGTATCTCTGATTTGGGCTCATTTCAGCCCTATTCATGAGCAGATAACCGAGGGAAGGGCATGGGCAAAGTTATTTGCATTCCAACATTACATTTAAAAGCCATAAATTACTGGCAACTATAAACAATCTCCCTGCTGACAGCACAGCTCATAAAAATCTGGCTTTGCGTATGTGTTGCATTCGCATGTGTGCACATATTCAGCCTTGTGGGATTTCTCTCCTAGTTGTGACAACAGTATTTATTTTTCTGGACTCTGAATGCAGTGCCTGATGGAATGAAGATTTTTGCTTCTTTCTCTCATTTGAGGTGGGTCTGGCTGAAAAGCACAGTTGTTACCACTGCCTTGAGTTAAGTTTCGGCTTTAAACAGGAAGAAAAGGTTGTGAAGATCTGGGCTAAAACCTAGACAAATGTGAAGAATGCTTTAGATCCTGTGATATTTGCTGTAGCCAGAAGGCTGCACACTTCAAATTGCTGCTGAAGAGGGAAGAGTTTCAAGGAGGAAAAAGGAGGAGGAGGGCAAAGCCAGTGTTTGCTCTGTGTCCACAGTCTAGCTACTGAGTGCTTGGGAATGGGGTTTGCAAATGAAGGGAAAGCTGCTCCGTTTCTGCCACTGCCCTGCCCCAGCCTAAAGATGTGAACATGAGAGTAAACTGAGAGTGATGATGATGTGAGGACTGTATCTCAGCTCTGAAAAATCTGTCACAAAATCTGTCACCCTCTGTATGATGGGGTCACAGCAATGCAGTGATCCTTCAGCCTGGTGGATTCCTGGTATCCAGGTATACTTTTCAAAGCAATCTCATGTCCCTAGTTTGATGCATAATGGAAAGAATGAAATTCTGCTGGAAAAAATCAGGCTGTTTCATATGTATTTTATATAAACATTCTCTTAAGTAAACATACAATAGTAAACTACCAGATTTTTTCCCTTGTGGGATTTAATTCCTAGCACTGCTTCATCTTGTACTTGTAATGTCTTCAAGCCAACACAGTCCTCAGTCTTTGAGCTTGGGAGGTTTGAAGGTTTTGATTGTCACAATCCATTTCTGCACTAAGGAAGCAAAAAAACAACCAAACAAAAGAGAAGAGATAAATCCATTGCTGCTGCAATAGACTGAATGTCATCTGTGTACATCAAGATGGGGCTGCTTTGGCTAAAGTGGCCTGACTGATGATTAGGGAAGAAGGAATGTTTCAGCCCACCATTTCATAACCATATGGGGAAAGGCAAGAGTGCTGTAGTGCAGTGCAGGCATTCATAGCAAGAACCACATTCTAGAGTTCTTGGCTCAGGAACAGCTGTGGTCTGGGAAAGTTTTTCATGTGGTTTCAGCTGAGTGTGGCTAAAACTACCTGTAGAAGAACCACACATAAAACCCTGTGAGGACAAGGTCACAGGGGAAGGATGAAATTCTGCTATGAATAGCACAACTTCCCAGCAGGGCTAGTATTTTCAGTCTCTGCATATGAAGATGCTTTCTGGATCCAGCCAATGTTAAGTCCAGTGTCACAGCTCCTCTGTTTCATTGGCATGTCCTCTGTAAGAAGACCAACCATCTGTGACCCAGCTAACAGGCAAGTTGCTATTGAAAAGCCACCCAGGAGTTAGTGCTGATGATAGACTGAGAATGAATGTCCACACCATGTCTCTGGAGCATTGCAGAGAGAAGATGAGCCCAGGCACAGAGATGGGAAAAATGAAGAGGTGGGGACAAAGGGTGAAAGAGACAGGGAGAGTATGTGCTGTCAGGAAGGTGCTGGAGAAAAGGGTTTTCTTTGCACTGGTCATTCTCTAAAGGCAGGGCATCACCCTTCCCCTGTGCCTTTGTCCCCTCTAAGGATGAGCAGGAACTGCAAATATCATCTCACAGGCAATTTGGAGATGTATTTTTTTTCCCTAGCTCTTGCTCTCATGTGTCCCAGCAGCAGCATTTTCCAGATCACTTTCCCTGCTTGTGTTGGGCAATTAACCTGGAGCAGGAGGCATGGCAGGATCATGGCTGCTTCTCATAGGGCTGGTGCCGTGTGCTGGAGACCCACCTGCTTCTCTCCAGAGAAGGAGGTATTGGCTGGCTGGGCCACCACCCTGACAAAGGCAGGGCTTTCCTTAACACACAGGCTATGCTGAGGCCCAGGTGACTCACTGAGAGCTGAAGTTCGGTCTGGAACAGCTCAGGGCAGTTTCATGGCTAATAACAGTGGCAAAAAATTCCTTCTGTTTGGTTTTGTGATGGTTTGGGATAGCAGTATGGCAGGAGCATGAGCCTGGACACCAGGCATGTCCAGCTGGGTGCTGCAGTTCACAGAGGGTTTCCCCTTAATTTCCTTTCAACCCAATGGGCTGTTGCTGGAGGAAAGCAGCAAAATCAAAGTCAAGAAAAATAAGCCAGGCTTTTACTTTTGCATGGCTGTGTGATTTTTCCTGAGCTCCTCTGTTGCTGTGCTGCTGCTCGTCACAGCTACCCACAAGATCAGACTGAGACTCTATCAGGGGTTATCAAGGTCTTATCTCCCATGCTGTGGATTAAAGAATGCAGTGTTGTGAGCATTGGCAGATAAATGTCCCTACACTGATCTGTGGCTGAAGCGAATCGTGGCAAGGAGTGCACAATGCTCTGCTGGCTCCTATGCTGAGTGGGAGGGACAGGTTTAAAACCTGAAAAATCAGAAGCAGGTCGTGGCCAGCCCTTTGTGGGTGCTGAGGGGGAGAGAGCAGGCCCTATAGATCTCCATGAGAAGCGCCACTCGCTCGGCAGGGAGAGAGGAGCAGGCTATGCCTGCGGTTCACATCTCTTTGTCAATGGCATCCAGCCCCTGGCCTTGGGAACTGACTGGCGGCAGTTTGCAAATGTATGTGCTTGGCTGGGAGCCTGCAGTTCCCTTTGTCCCGGCGGCACAGGGGGGCTAATAGGGAAGCCGGAGCGTGTCATCCCTGACTGCCAGAGCTTCCAAGCAGTAACATGACGGGCAACTTTTCAGACAATATCCAACATGAACATTCAAGGCTGAGCCTATTCTTCTTCTAGACACTGGTACTGACTGATTCCACATGCTGTTTTCCAGACTCTGTTGCTGTAACAAGCTCCAGTCCTGCGTATGGACCTTCCTCCCAGAGAAAAATCCCATTGAATCTGAAAGAGTAGAAACTGTTTGGGATCATTAAAAGTTGAATGTCTTTGAACATCATGTATAATGCTATAGATGTAAAGAAGTAAAGTATTTGTACATAGTTTCATACAACATAGACAAAATTATTTGTATTTGGTCCACTCTGCTTTGCGCACTCTGTTCCTGGTCCTTACATGCCATTTGCATGGATGTGTGTGTAATTAAACTGTGCTGTGCCAGACCTTTTCTTAAGACAAAATAATTACAAGTTTGAGAGTGTTTGAGATGGGAGTGATAATGGAGGAAACATGCTCCTTCTTTTCACTCATGGGAAAATCTGAATCAGGTGGCTTTAGGGAAAAATCTTTTGGAGCTTCCATTGACCTTCTAGCTTAAGGTAAGAAATTTTGTTTTTCAGGAAGGCTAATTCTTTCGGGATTTGCTATGGGGCAAAGGCAATTAATAGAGAGATCCTCTGCTTCCCAGATTTGATTCTGGATTCCACTGCTTTCAGGTAATTAAGCTTCAGTGTCACCCCAGCCTGCTAAATGTCGTCTCTCTTCCTTCAAACTGTTTGCTGGTGGATCTCAAGTCATAAAAGTAAGGTAAATGGAAACATCCATAAAGACACGGGTGGGCTGGGGACCTCATGGATGAGCTGTATGTAGACTTACATCTAGTCTTCTGAAGACTGGCACAATGGCCACGGCTGATTTGATCCAGAACTAGTGATGGTCCTGCTTTGAGCATGGAACTGGACAGAATGAGCTCCAGGGATCCCTTCCAACCAGCATTCCTCCAGTCCACCTGTGAGCTGCATTTACAATATGGTGGAATTCTCTTAAACCAGCTACTACCTGTAAATAACTTGGAAGTCCTGCTGAGTTTGATGCTTTCTTGCTGCTTTTTTCCTTATTGCCAAAAGCTAAACATAAAAGCATCCCAAAGAATGTATAACTAAAAGATTCAGTCACCTGAGAGACAAGCCTGAATTTCTTCATTGGAAGAAAAGCTGCAATCTCATACTCCTGTCTGCAAATGCTGTCAGGTGTCTGTGAAACACAGACGTTTTTCAGTACTGCAGTTACTGCTCCGTTTTCTTCTGCCAGAAACAGAGTAGCAGTAGCATGTGATTTGCAAATCTGGCATACAAGCATCAGCCTGGATGAAAACAATCAACAGAAGCCATTTCCTCAGTGCAAGTAAATATATTGACATGTGTTGACAATAAACTGATTTTGTGCACTTTTGGAAAGGCAGACGGCAGCTCACATGTTTTAACTGCTTAGTTCCTCTAAAGCAGTATGCAGAAAAATATCTTTCATAGGCCATATTAGGCAGTTCATCTTCCGTATCTCTGGAGCAGTCATGGTCTCCTCTAATTATAAAAATATGATTTTTACAGACTATTCATGCTGCACCAGCCATGACAATAATATGTAAAAAAGTACATCCAAAGCATATGTTTTAGGGTATGTGATGGAGTTAGGATTGTTAAATAATAATTTTTATCCTGTTACTTCCACATAAAGGCTTAGAAACCATTTGCTATCTTTGCTGTGTCTTTAATGCATTTGTTCCTTGCTGAATGATTGCATGGTATAAACATCCTTCCGCTATTGTCAATAATCAGGAAATATGGGACTTTGTAATAACTGAGGCCCCAGTCCAGCGAGGCCCTAAATCTCGTGTTTAATTATAGTGCTCTTGCTTTGAGACAGGCTGGCGGGCAGGCAGGCACCACAGCATGGCACAGAATTCAGCTGGCAGCCCCGGATGGTGGGAAGTGCCCATTGCACCCGGGCTCTGCCGGCAGCCGGCAAGCCCTGGCAGGGCAGCTGGGCTGAGCCACTTACTCTCAGGGGCCAGACACCCAAACCCTGGCTCCTGGGACAGCACCACAGTCTGAAGTGGTGTGCAGAGTCATGCACCTCCCAGAACAGGGCAGTCCCCATGGGAGCACACATACAGCCTCAGGGGAGACGCCAGCAATGCCCTGGGTTTGTATGATGCCAGTGACAGGGGAGCAAGGCTGGACACCAAAATACCCTCCCTTTCCACAAGGGTGTTTTCAGACTGCAACCTGGCAGCAGTCTGTTGAAGGGCAAGCTGCCTTTGTTACAATCCCAGGATGACCAGAAAAAAAACCCAAAAAAACAAAAAAACAAAGAAAGTATCCAGTCTAGTACTTCTCCTCACTAGATCTCAAACTGAGTCTGTCCAGCCAAATGGTCACCTCCATGAAGGATTGTCTGACTTCCTTGGGAATCAAAGATTTAGTGACCTGTCTGGCAGATTAAAGAAGCAAACACTGAGAGAGTGGCGTGTGCTTGGATTTTGTGGTAGAGATATGACCAAAAAAAGGTCTGATGGATCCTACCCAGGTCTCCGCTGGAGTTCCAGGGTGGCTGTGGCCCTCCCAGGGGAAGCAGAACTTATTGCAGGCTCTTCCACCAGCATTCACCTGGTGACCAAGGTTGTGCCAGCACATCTATATTAAGTGGAAATTGGAACAAGTCCCTAAAATGGCACTTCTCTACTGTAGGAATGCTGTGCCTGCATGCCTTTGGGTTCCAGCTTCTAAGCTGGAGGGAGCATAACTGATTTTTTTGAGGTGAAACTTCTGTTCTTTATGGACACAGAATTATTTTTAAAACTGGCTGAAATCTGGAATAATATGGCTAGAAGGAGTCTTGTGTGCATAAATTGACCTGCCACAACAACGGAGAGAAGTCCTGGATCTGAGACTCTGACTTCAAATGGCAGGATTTGGCTGCATCCCTCAGGCTCTGTGCATGTGCACATATAGTAAACTGATGGGTAGAATTTAAGGCTGCAAGCAAAGTGCCCCAGCCCTGGGTTTGGACAGTGTTTGAAGATAAGGGGAGCAGACTGGGCATGTAGTCATGTATTATCTGAGACAGGCTGCAAGCAGGCTGTGATGCTGTCCCCATAATGATCATAGCACTGTTTGCTTATAAGCAGATTTTCCAGTAAATCCCATTCTCTCCCTCCAGCTCTTACCAGGCTTCACAGCTTTCGATCTGCAAGAGACTTTTTTTTATGACAGCCTGGGAGTTTCTTCCTTCTTCTCTGCTCCAAAGAATGCAAAAATTTCTTCACCAGAGTAAAACGAATTTGTTACGTCCACTTTCACTTCTCTGTTCTAAAACTTTCTTTATAGCACGGACATAATAAACCTCTCAGTGAAATTCTCACTTGCAAAAAGAAGTGATCGTATGGCAGCCCTGTGCTGCAGCTGGTCCTGTCCAGGCACAGGGCTCCCCACGCTGTGGCTGCTGCACTTGAATGCGCTCGCCGAGACAAAGACCTAACGTCAGCCTCCACTTTGGGAGCCAGGGATTTGGTGGCTGCTGTGTCAGAGAGACATGTGTTTAAATAAAAACTGTAACTTAAACGCAAGGTTTTCACTCCTGCCTAAGTCCGATGTAATGACAGCTTATAGCGCTACCGCACAGAAGGCGAGCTTAATGCTACCCTCATCGACACTTTTAGAAGATTTTTACCTCATCGCCTAAATCAGTACTGCCGCGGGCAGTCAAATCTGCACCCATTGTAATTGTATTTACTCCTCTAGCTGTTAATATTGCCTGGAGAGGTCTGTGAAGGAAACAGACACTGAGTGTGCAAGACAGGCTATTTGCTAAAGGCATTAATTTAGTAATTAATGAAGTGTCAATGCAGCTATTTAGCATTACATTTAGGCTTTATTTAACTTTGCGCTTGTGCTTCAGCCATTTGATGTCAAGGATGCTGCTAATGCCGAGCTGCCACCTAAAACAGTAGCAAGCAGTTCTGCCTTGGGTTCCCAGAGTGCTGCCTCTGCACAGGCTACTGCCTTTTGAACACCAAGAAGCATTTTCAAAAAACTTCTGCAAATTTTGACCAATAATATCTTGAGCTGTATTTCACAAATGGCTTAAGATAAATATTTTTCAGCAGAGATGAGTGGAATATGGTAGCTATTTATTTTTCTTTGTGGCTTTTTCCTCCTTTACTCCTTTCTATCAAAATTTACAATGTTTTTGGCTTTTGTTTTCATCACAGAACTAAAACTAAAACAGTAAATGCCTCATTTTTCAAACAAGCACTTTCAGGTAAACATTTTTACTATAAACAAAAAACAAATAAGTTGACCAAAAAAAAAAAGAAAATCCTACAGACATTATTTAACAGTTTGCATTTTCTTCCATTAAAAAAAAAAAACGGAAAAATTTTTTCTGCAGTAACTTTATGAATAAGAATCAGTTCTCGTTTGAATTACTCTTTGAAAAAGGAAAAATTCAGCCAGCTTTCATTTCAAGCTGCCTGAGAACAAGTTGCTCACAGAAGGAAAAAGAAAAAAAAAGTGCCTTTGAAGCACCAAGCTGAGGGGAATAATGGCACTTCCAGTCATCTCTAAAGGTCTTCCCCAGAGATTATGCTTTAATTTAGGAGAATTTCACAGGGTGTATTCACTCTCATCTCTAGGGTCTCTCCTTAAAACTACCCAGTTTATCTCATCTAACTGCACTCTGAAAATCTTAATGTACTTACTGATGGCATCTTTTCATTAGTACAGCCCTGACCTGCCCCGATGTACCAGAGAAGTGCATGGCATCCTGTTTAAAGACAGGGCTGTAGCAAACAGTTAAAAAATCATGAAGCATACACTATCTGCTCACAGTTTAACAGAAAATAATTGTGAAAGTACTTAATTTGCCTGAACATATCCAAAGCATTTGTGCATTATTTTAGCTTATATGTGCCATTAAAATAATCATCTTAAATGTTGTAAAACTCAATAAAAATGTTTTTAAAGCCCACAAATAAAACCCCAGCTAGAAACATTTTAAATATTTCACTGTGACCCTGCTTTTCTAAGGGACAAAATTCTATCCAAGGTGCATGAACTTGGGCTCAAAAGCCCCAGAGCTCAACAGCCATTGCAGACAAGTGGAAATCCCGGTATTTTTTTCTATGTATTTTAATATAAATTAATCTCTGTTATCATTTCCTCAGAGCTCATACTAAGGGAAGAGAAACGACAATAACATTACACTGAGTCAGAGTTTAGCATGAACTCGTTTTTATAAACAAAACGCAGAAAAAAAGTCCCGAATTTTTATTTTTCGTAAGCCCCGAACTGCCCCAAATCAGAGCTGTGGCTGTTTTGTTTCAGTCCCCTTGGCAGACACACTGAGCATTACCCACACTCCATCTCAAACGATGCAAACGACTTTCCCGAGCTGTTTGCAAAGTGCATGAAGCATTGCGAGTGATGTGGTTTTACTATCAGCATGATTGAATTCTTTTGCAGCACAAGAAAGCAACTAGTTATTTTACCGTGCCAGAAATTGGTAACTATTTATTTACACATTTATTATCTGCTCCACTCTGAGAATAAAGAATGAGCCTGAACTACAAAAGCTGAGCCTGCATGAAGGCCCATCAGTCTCTCCACACTTCTGCTGTCAACCCTATTATGGAGGAAACATTATTCAAACTGCAGGCTCCAAACTCCCAGGTAACTAGAGACAGCAGGAAGCTCTGTTTGATATCAAGTATATTCTTTATCAACCTTTTTGTTGTGATGGGAAGAAATGATCGAACTTTACTTTCATCTTACTCTGTCCTCACATCACCCAGTAGGTGAATTGCTTTATTGGTGAGCCTTGGCCAAAAGCTCTTTGATATATGCTGCCCTTTGCAGCCATAAATTTTCCATCTTTCAGACAAGGTTTGAGACTTTCCCTGTCCTGCTATTCTGCCCCTAAGTCATTAGATGCTCTTTTCAAAATGAAAGATGAGCTTTCAGGGAAACTCTTGGCCCTCTCCTAGGTACCATAAAATAGCCATAATTTGATTTTCCTAGCACTGATGAAAGTTGTGGGTTTCAGACCAAGGCCCATCATGTGGATGCTGAGCGTCACGCCAGCACAGCTGAAACACGGAGGGACACTGAGCTCCTGCCCTGAGACATGTCCAGACTGAGAACCTAGGGCATGCTGAACATGATCTCCCAGTGGCCCTGTGCTGAGCACAGTGTCCCCTGGCCAAGCCTTGCCCACAGTCCCAGCTCTCGCCGTGCCTCTGTCCTGTGGCACCCCACTCTCCAGCTTGGCTCTTCAACCCACCCCCTCGGGCAGAACTGATCAGAAGCCTAGAAAACAACCATGCTGCATATTTGGTTGCTTTTGGAGTGATGTGAGGCAGGGAACTGCACCGAGCCCATGGAAAGCAGATGGAGGAGGGTCAGTGGTCCCTGACATGGGGAACAGAAAGTAGCCAAGACATGCCTTCAAGGAGAAGGTCACCTGTCCTGGCACAGAGACTTGCCAGGACACCTTGAGCAAGTCTCTTAAAAACCTTCATGATCCAGCAGCAACCTCCAGATTTTCAAAGGTGCAAGCTGGAGCTCTGTGCATCTGGACACTTCATCCTCTGTGCTAGTATAGCTTTGTGACATGGAAAACACGGCAACTAACTGCTCCCTCTTCTGCTCTCTGGAGGAGTCAACTATGTGGGCAGGGTCAGCACAGGAGCAGCCCTTCTTGTACCAGGTTCTGAGCACCAGAGAGGGTTATTTCCCAGGGACATCAAGATGAGAACCACTGAAGAGTTGACAGCATCCTGCCTTCACAATTAGATGTGAAGACAGCTGGGGAACATTTATTTATTTCTCCCCTGGAAAAGACTAATGAAAACAATTTTTCTCTGTCTTGCCAAGATATTTCTTTGACAGCTTTTGAATTTTCATTGAAAATGAAAACATAAAATGTTTAACGAAAACTAAGCATAACAGCCTTTCAGATGACAATAGTACAAATGTGTGAACATTTCTGCTCAAGCAGGAGGTTTTAATAAAGCAGAAGGATGAGCACCAACTGCAGTATGCCCCAGACTGCCTGAGAGGAGCTGGCACAGCCAAGCCGTAGCCTGTCCCTGGGTTGCCATGTTCTTTCTCTGTGGTTTCACGCTGTCTGTGACTCAGATGCTTGGTGGTGGCTGGGGTCTGTAGGCAAGTGAGGAGGTCCCATGTTAAGCAGTGTACTCCTCTGCTCCAGGGCTGGCTGCACACCGTGTGGATCCCACCTAGAGCAGCCCAAAGTCTGCTCCCAGTTATGGTACCTGCCAGCTCTCCTTGAGACTGTAAAGATGAGACAGAAATAAATGTGTTCACACACCTTTCAGCAATGACACTAGACCACTAGGTGATCCACCTGTCTGTGTGGTGCTGAAAGATCTTCCTGGTATCAGGTATCGTGGAATTGATTAACCAGGTTTTGCCTGGTGGTGGCTGAGTACATCCTTAAGCAGCAGAATTCAGTGGTCTAAAATGGCATTAATTCACTGAAATATAAATCTCACATGCTCAGGGAAGGTCAGTTGTTTGACTGACTACGCTTGAGATGAATACACTTTTTATAAAGAAGAGATGAATACTTTTTTTTTTTTTCTCTGCACAGCCTCTGACAGCCAGCAACTGAAATACCTGCACAACTTGCTCAGCTAACACCCAGTCTCTCACACCGTGCCACTTCAGCTCCTTCTTTCCCCAGTTCCCAAGCACTCTTTCAGCTTCCATGAAAATGCGGACCCTGCCCTCTGTCCCCATGAGATGCCAGTGTCCTGTCAAAATTAACCTATTAGTTGATTATTCGCTTTTGAATGGGAAACGAGTAGGAATGTCATTCAGTGTTTCCAAGCCAGAGTGGCAGAAAGGGCGCTTTCCAGATGAATGGAGATCATTGTGCAGGATCTCTGGCATGAGGCTGAGCATACACATTGGGGAACTTTAAACTAACGTCCTTTGCTGTAAGAATAAGGGCCAGCTCCTTTGCTTATGGGTGTTGGTGGAGACTATCATACTTTTTTAAGTTATGCTTTACCTAGAAGATATGGTTTTGATCTTGGTTTTGCCAAGAGATTAGTTCCTGTTGAGTGTGGTGCTGGTGCTGGAACAGAACAGGGATGGAGGGGACCAGAGTGAGCCCACCAACTGCCTGCTCAAAACCCTGTCTTTTTGGCAAATAAGCTGCTGCTCAGAGGATGCTGGCTGTCATCTGGCCGTGCTCAGCTAGGATGGCCAGGCTGACCCCAGGCACGCTGCGAGGACTGGAGACCAGAAGGCTGCCCAGTGCCAGTGGCAACCAGGCTAAGAGCTCTGGCCAGAGCCCTCAAGAATGGAGTGGGTCCTTCAAAAGGCGACCAACCTTCGACCTGCAGTCGTCATTTTGGCCATCAGGTCAACAGTTGTTCCACAGAACATCGACAATTGTCTTTCTCCTTGTGTCAGGAGGCTCTTGAAACATTATACGAGGATAATTAAGTGGTGAATAAGGGTCAGCGTGGACAAATAAATCAAACTGATAGTTTGAACACAGACTGATTGAGCAAAAACAAGGAATTGTGCCATGCCTGTTAGCGCTGCTCTTGATGTTAACTGACTTTGTTAACATTACATCCAAAGGCAGCAAGTGGGAAAGCTTTGTGAGGAATAAAAAGCTGAGCAAAGAGACATGGGCTTTAATTGTTCAGCTTTATTTTTGAAATAAAGACATGCAGTGCATCAATTTAGCTGACTTTAATGGACCACAAAACTGAACCTATTCTTTAAAATGCTAATTGAGTTTGAAGATTCTTGCCTCTTGCAGAAGAGGGATGCAAGAAATGCCAGTGCCACATTCAGACATGTCGGGAGCTGTCGTACAGTTTCATTCAAAGCAAGTGGGTGAAGCAGATACCATCAGGCAAGAAGAATGTGTGCACATAACAGGATAATCTATCCACAGAGAAGATAGCATCCAGGCAAATAACATGTCTGTATATACAGTTTCATAGACAGGAGTATGTCCTTACATGTACTATAAGACAAAATTTATTTGTGGGTTTTTAATTTGCTGCATGGCAAACCTCCAAGGTGCATGAAAGATTTCGCTCTCAAATTCACAAAAATAAAGGTCATTAATGTATTTTAAGAAGAAAAACAAGGCAGTCAGTCCTTAAAACACTTTGTTAAGGGAAGCAATATGTCCACAAGTTCGTGTGTTTCTAAGGAAAAAATGCAATTGGACACAGGGATACAGAACTTGCATTTTACTCTCCCATCGCTTAAAAGAGGGCTGGGTACAAACCATACTAGCTTTAACTCTCAGGATCAAGGTGATACATTTAAAGAAGGAAGCTCATCTTTTCATACATGTTAGTAATTTTCTTTTAAAAACTAGTCAGTGTCTTTCCACACTGCTATATTTCCTTATCTGCACACTTAGCTATTATTTCAGTGAATTATTGATACTGGTAAAAAAAAAAAATCTGAAATTAAAAATGAAGATTGAGAGAATATGCTTTTCTCTTTTATGCAGCCTTAATCCTCTCTAAAGCAGAGTTTGCAGCCAACTTAATAATGCCATTATTCTGTTGTTTCTTACTCATAAGGTACCATGCATGGCACATTGCAGACACATAAAATGTGTCTGCCCTAAATACTTCACAGTCTAGCTCAGACAAATTAAAAATATGGACCTAGTGTAATAAAGTTCACAGCTCTCACATGTTTGAGGGCTCCTATTTTTCCTCTGCAGGTCATTATATAGCATCTTTGCATGTATTTATTTCTGTGCAGCAGAAACTTTCCTTCTGACTGGGTTCCCACAAATTTATTATTGCTGGGCTTTCACGCTGCAAGATGCAGAATTATTTCTTAGGCAGGATGCTGTGAATGCTTCAGCATAGGGAACTGACACTTCACATCGCAACTGGACCGTACAAAGGCAAGTAAGTTATAAGAGATAAATTTAATGATAAGCATGTAAAAAAATTCTATGGGAAATGTATCTGTGCGGCTACATGAATTACGAGGGTTTGCCAAGAAAGGTGTAATGGATTATGGTGGAAGATGAAGGGGAGCTCCCACCATATCCAATCAGCCTTTTACTTAAAGGTCAGGACATTCTGTCTGGGTCCACTTGAGTTTTTGATTCTGCCGTTTCACTATTCAGTGGCACAATGTAACTGTCAGTCTCAACAACGGTTCCTCCAGCCACTGGCTCCACTGCTCACAGGGCAACACACAATATTTCACAGCCACAAAACAATTCACTGTCTGCATAGGCAAACCATATGATTTCCATGGGGAGCAATATTGACACACCCTACTGAGCGCTCTTAAGGAGACTCTTAAAAGAGTTACATCTTTAAAAAAAAAAAGAAAAAAGACCTATGGCTCTGCTATTCTTCTCTATGACTAAATTACCAAATAGCATTTTAATGTTCTGTCTCCATGAGACGAAGTTAAATGCAAATATTCTCTATGCCTTCTGCACCCTTTCTCATTTTACTGGAGAGAGACAGTTTTACTGCTCTGCAAAGTCTTTCTGGACAGTAAGTAGTATTATGATAGACACTAGGAGAAACTGTAGCACATAAATGATGTTCTGTTTGGAGTTTCCCTAGTGAGCATTTACTGTGTTATATTACTCATTTCCAGGTCTAAGGTAAATCCAGAGACCGGTACAAATTTATAAAGACAGAGGACCCTGCTGGTAGTGTGTGAAGCACTGTGAAGCTGGGACTCTGCTCTGCTCCTTGCCTTCTTCGGAGGAAGTCACCTGCAGGAAGATTTGTGAGCAGTGGGGATGATTTGCTGTGATACAGGAGAAGGATTGCCCTGAAAGTCGAGTGAGATAAACAAAACATGGAGGTAAAGAGTAGAAACACAGAGAAATGAAAAATCACTGCAGAAATGCATGGGCTCAGCTGCTCCTTGGAAACCCTTTAAGAAGACTTTGTTTTAAACTCCTGTACCTTGCTTATGACAAGCATGATGTGTTAGGTAGGGTTTAGTGCCACCTGTCCCCACCCCCCAGCAGACCACTACCTGGGCTGGTTTTCTGCCCGACTCTCCTGACACTGCCGCATCTTTTTATAAGTGAATTTTCTCTCATTGTCCCTGCAGCACTCTCAGCTCTATTCAGATCATGCAGCCAACTGCAAAATGAAAACAGCGTCAGACTATTGTCAATGTCTCACTCTGGCCCCTGATTTCAGGGAAAGCAACATCCTGATGCCACAAAGAAAGGAGAGGGGCGAGGGCTGCCTCACCAAAACAGAGGAGCAGAGTGCTACATTGCCACAGGGTGAGACCCTGGGCACCGTGCAGGCTGCAGACACGTGGCTGCTCAAGGAGGGCTGGCTCGCCTGATGCCATGTCTGCTACCCTGGGTGGGCTGCCACGGCGGTGTCTGTGTGAGCTGCGGTGCTTGCGAGCACTACGGAGAGGTATTTTTGGAAGAATTGCACTCCGGTGGTAACCCTGACTTGGCAGGCACCTTTCCAAGCCTTGCACAAGGATGTCTGTGCCAGCAGGAGGCACAGCTCAGCAGAGACTGGCTGCCACGATGGGAAGTGAGGCTGGAGGTGAGAGATGGCCTGTGCTGCCAGGCCTGTGTTAGCTGAGCACATTCCTGGTGGCCCTGAGATGCCTCCACCAGGTCGCTTCCCTCAGTGCTGGGAGGCCACCTTGCCAAAAGGGCAGGTAACCTAGATGGCCTGGAGCCGCTATGGTCCCCAGTCCTGGATGATTTCCCCCTGCCAGCTGCTTCCCTGCTAGCTTAAAGACCAGTTCTACCACCTGGAGAGGGCACAGCTCCATGAGCAGTGGCAACCCACAGCTCCTCTGAGGACATACAGCTTTGAAGCAGCATGGTCTGAGCCTTCAGCAAAGCCCCGACCCACTTGAGTACCCCCCCACTGACAGCACTACACTATCCTATGGCTGAAAAGCTTCCCACTGTTAAAAGGGGGGATGAAACAGTGTGGCAGCTGCCAAGAGCCCAAGGGAGCCTGATTTGTTTTAAAAACATCATGTTCTGATGCTTCTAAAGGAAAACACTGCAGGTTTGGATTTTCATTTTCCCTTGCTGATAAAGCTCTATACGAAGTTTTAGGATTTCCTGCGTCTGGATTGCTTTTCTTTTTTTTTTTACCCTGGAAAATTATTATAAAGCTTTTTTTTTTTTTTCTCCTGATGAGCTTCACTTGCATGTCAGCCATCTGTTGCCTGGGCAGTCCCAGCCAGGGCTGGTGACGGCGTGATATAAAGGTCCCTTCTGGCCTTCAAAGCTCTGAAACCAGCGCGGCAGGGTTGTGCTCAGCAGCGAGAGCAGGACAAACATACGGACCAAGCTCCACTGCTGCTTTTTGGTCATGCTGGGCTGCTGATGGCCAGCACACACTGACCTTCCTTGGCATCTCAGCTCAAGTTACATAATGTGATCATTTTGCTTCGTCAAGCAGCAACTTGATCCCTAATGATTGCACCAAAAATGGGACTGCAGACACTACTGCAACAAATATGATTTAATCATCTGCAGACATTTCTTTTAATGTTCCTCCCACATGCAGGGGACGCTGACATGCACCACCATACTTCATTTTCTTCACATTGGAAAGGGCTTGGCATGAAGGAAGAGAGTTTTGCACTTGTTTTGCATTGGTTTTCAGGTGAGATGTACTCAGTTTATAAGAAAAAGGAAATGTTTGTTTTCCTTTGCAATCTATGAAGGAATGTGAAAGTTAGGCTGACTTCAGAGCTGCCCACAGATTTCCACCAATACCACAGAAAGGTCCCTCCAAGCCTTCCTAGCTAAACAGCTCTCTTGGATGTGCAGAATCCCACCTCTTCTCCCTGGGCTGTGTACTGTGAATGGGAGTAAAGTAGAGATCTTTCTATTTAGTAAAATCAAGAGTGTTTGCTGTTTAAAAGTGGTACTTAGTACTCTTATGCTACTGTTAAATGGGGAACATAGAGTCTGTGGCTGGATACAGCCTGTGATTTCACCTCATCCAGCCCATCATCAGCTGGAAGAACCCCTCTGCTGACCGCTGCCAGAACAGTGTAAATTAGATTAATCCGGCTCCTCTAAATTTAGCTGGGAGCCGAGACTGAGAAAATCTTGGGAGTGAGCAAGAGCATCTGAGATCTGGCAGTAACTTCCTAACACCTGCCTTTTTCCACTGCATGTAATGCTATCAGAAAAAAATATCTCACTTTACTGTGCAGTCACCTAGGACTACAATGTCTGCTATCAAGGATTCAAATGCTACTATTGTCAGAGAAGAGATGAGATTCAATAGGCATTGAGGTCTGAGTCCTTATAAAACTTCTTACAGCAACTATAATAAACGTTGAAGTTCCCTGTGTCACTTCTGCAGTGGTAGGAAAAGAAAAAAAAAGGATAATAAATAACACTAGAAGCCAAATACACATGTGTGAACTGTAGCACGGGCTAGGTTATTTACGAAAAGAAGATAGCCATAAATAGACTTGTTTCCTGTCAGGAAGGATATGGTCAAAATATCGCCTACAAGATGGGAAAACTTGCATGTGCAGCAGTCCATGACAGGCACATGTTGTGCCAGACAGCTCGGTGCTGGAACAGTGCTTGCCTGATGGACATCCAACGTTGGAGTGATTTGTGATGGTAACGGCTCTGTCTGCTGCCTCCGAGCCCCGGCAGCAAGAGACAGATAGTGGCTCTGAGTGCTGTAACTTATTTCTTGGCAGCTGGGAGCTGCTCAGCTGTGCTTGCTTGGCCTCAGGGGCTCTTCTCGCACTCAGGTAGGTCCCAAAGTTTTGCCTGGTGGAGGAGGAAGGGGAATCTGTAAATCTGGATTAAAATTGCCCTAACAAACCTGAGAGGCTGCAGTAACACAGATGCTGTGAGCCTTGCTTCAAAAAGCAGCTACCTAAGCTTTCCTTGATTAGTAGGCAGCCCTCTGTTCAAAAAGGGCATCAAGCCCTCCATGTATTTTTGGAGTGAATATTGCCCTGTGGTCACAGTCCTGAGGCTCCTCACAACCTGATGTATATTTTCACTTGCAGCTATCCTGCGGTGGTGTAGGACTTTTCTTTCTAGTTCACAGGCAAAAAACCAGGGCTATACCTACACCACCAGCTAGACCCAGGGCTGAGTCCCAGGTTGTCCCATTGCTCGAGTCTCTGGAAGAGAGCCTGTACCAGTTTGAGACAAATTCAGAGGTAAATATCCTCTGATAGAAGGCAGATTACCACCACCCCTGCCCCACGAGGTTCAGGAAAAGAAATATTTCCTTGGAGGAAAGTGAAGGAGAAACAAAACTATTTAACAAACACACAAGAAGAGAATAATAATGCTAAATAAAAAATCTCTTTCTGTGGAGACAAACCCGGAAGATTTTTTAAGTTTTTTTGTGGGTATGGTCTCTCCTCCTCCTCCTCCTCCTCAGAGCTGGGGTTTCGGCACAGGCCCCTCTGGACCTCCTGGATTCTGTTCTGGTGATGTTGCACAGTTCCAGAAAGAAGAAGAAGAAGCCAAAGTCCCAAGGAAGCAAAGTTTAACTCTCTGTCTCTCTCTGGAGAAACAAAACCGAAAGCTGGCTGGAAAGCAAGGAAGGGTGCTTCTTCCCCTCTCTGCAGCAGCAGCAGCAGCTATCTCCTCACCACAGAAGATTGCAGAGAGGAGTAGCCAGAGTGACCTTGGAGACAAAACTACTTCGAAAAAATTCATCTGACTCTTTTTCTCTTGCACCCAGTTTTAAAGGGACAAAATTCATTTCTGGTCATAGAGTGGGTGACATGGGATACACATTATAAAATCACCCCAAGACATTGCCTCAATGTTGTTTTTTTCCTGTGAGCAGAACTGAGCACAAAGTGCACATATCTGTTTTCAGGATAACTTTTAAATGCATGTTGATGCCCTTTCTGCAGGTGTTTGCTACAGATCTTCTCAGCATATTTGTTCTTCAGACTGTCCGAGATATGCAGGAATGGTGAAAAAAAATAAGTTGGACACATGGCAATGCTCTTTTTAAAGCCCTATTCATGTTAGTTCTTGTCATGCCTTCTTCCAGCAAAAAGACAGAAGCAAGCATGCACTGGGCAGTTTATTTCCCCCTTCATGTGCCTGTTCATTAATACCAGCCAAGCCTTTAAAAATTCTCTAAAACTTATAAATGGCAGAGGTAAGAGAAGGGGAAGAGTAAGGGTAGGAAACTCTCAGGGAGAAAACACCAGCTCTTCACAGCTTCATATGTTCAGTCTCAGCAACACATTAAACTCCTTCATTTACACTTCCAAGCCAGGTAAGTGAGGAGCTGCCATGCAGCTGGGCAGTCACTGGGCAGCACTGCACTTCAGCTGGTATTGTAACTCCTGTATTGGCTCTAGGAAAGCTGAAATGACAAATAATATCCTATTTCAGAAAGTGTTTTGTCTCTCATACCTGTATTCCCCTCCCCAGAACATTCTTAACACCTCTATGAAAGTAAAATGTGGTGATGAAGTATGTTGATCTGGAAAAATTGGAAGCTCTGATTTGCATTATCAGATGTATTAATTTGGTTTTTATTATTTCTGTGCTGAATTAGATATACGTTCCCTCTGTCCTTTTGATTTAAACATATGATTTTATATACACTAAGGACACATTAGACCACTCTGAAAGCACAGAGGGGCCTTAATATGAGAGTAAATTATTTTTTATACCCACTTTAAGGTCTATTTATTCAAATTGAGCAAAATTCTGACTCTACTGTGAATGAGTGGGAATTCTGCCATTGATTTCAGAGACTCCGGGATTTTGCCCAAGCGCAGTATAAAATGATTTATATAGAACTGGCCAGCAGTCGTTTTTCTACAAGTTGTGATCTAAAGGTGCAAAAATCCCCCAAGACTTGCACTTTATTCTTTTTATGTGGTACTGGAACATTCACTGTTTCCTGCTTTTAAAAAAGCAATTAAATTTCAGAGTATTAGCATCTTTCCAGTTGCCCAGGGGTATGTGGGGAAGGGTGGGAGGTGAGAGAATCTTGTTTGCTGCTTGCATCAGTAGGCATTCAGTGTACAACACTGTACAGGAGAGAATTTAAAAAAAGAAGTCAAATCTACCCCATAACATGGTAGAGAAGAGAATGTCTCCCCGGGGCACCTCTATGGCAGGCTGCAGAGTGCCATCCCTGGGCTCTAACAGATGCCCAGCAGAGAAGTTCCAGGCCCTAAACCTCACCATAGTCTCTTGTGTTAATGAGGACTCTTGATGCAGTTTAAGGTACACTGGTGAGCGGCCCTAAATCAGAGCTCATCCTGCCCAGGAAACATCCCGGCGGCTGTGGAGGCGGGTCTGTTTGCATTCCAGATGTGGTGCCTCCAGCCTGCCTCTGACCAGCATTCATTTCTGCACCCCACAGCTGGTCCATGTAAATGTGCCATATTGCAGCCCATCTGCTCAGAGAGTGCACAGTGGCACATCTCTCTCTGACAGTGGACCATTTTATTGAACACTATAAATATTGAAATTCATAGGCATGAAGCAGCAGATTTTTAATGTTACTTAGAGAGACATTTGAGCCACAACCTTTGGCAGCAGCACACGCTGCTAGTATCTCAGTACACTGCACGCCATTTGGTTCAGACTCATGAACAACTTTTCCAGAGATTTCATGGCTCTCCAATCCCAGGTAAAATGGAGTACAGACCCTGTGGGATGATATTTAGTGTGAATGTCACCCTGCATACAATGTGCATTTGGGATATGGACTTTCCAGCCCTGTGCTGTGTTAAACCATATGTTAATGTTTTCATACTCAGAAAAGATTAGATCGGGGACCAATAAAGTTTCAAAACTACAAATAATAGGCTAACCAAAATGAAATGTGAGGTATTCCTAAGCCTGAGTGTTGTTTTTTTTTCCTCCCAAAGTCTCTGCAGTTTTTGTTTTTTAAATGTAAATGCTGTATTTTGCAGCAAGAAACAGGCACATTCATATTTTATAAGCTAATACATGTAAATTTTGTATTAGAGAGTAAACATCTCTATTAATTTGAAATTCATGGCATCTGATCTGGAGCAGAAGCAAAACACCACTCTGCAGTTTTCTATTTGTCAAGTAGTCCCTAGTAAGTGTTCAGTGAGTTGTAAAGAGCCAAACCCCAAACTAAGATAAACATATATATTATTTTTGATGGATTTTTTTTCCTCTTGCCAAGCCCTTATTTTCTGCAGGGCATCAGGAACCAGCCTTTTCCCTTTTGGAACCAAAAAGGATTTTTTCCATACACATTAATTAGAGAAGGATCAGGCCCTTAATGAAAGAAACTGCATTAAAAATGGAGAACATATTTGAAATTCTCCAAAATGCTTTGAAAAAGAACATGTTCATTTTTATGTGAGGTGTTGAGCCTGCCATGACATCCACAATGCTTTCCCCTCCTGGAGCTGTTTGGGCAGTAAATTACATCGTTCTGGCCAGGCAGTGGCTCAGGGAGTGAAACAGGGCATTTGCTTTATTTAGAGGTGCGGATCCCAGCTCGTGTGACAACCAGAAAAAAACTAAAAAGTTTTCTGAGCATGTGGAGTAGAGTGGGGACTGGGGGAAAAAAAGCAAAGCAAAAAAGAGCTGCTGAGGATATTACCTTGGCACATACATTTCTCAAAACTGCACTGCTTTTTCAGTTCTCTTCAGTATCTCTTTTGTGGTTGCTCTATTGTCTTCATTATAATTTAAAAAGAGGCAGGGAAGGCAGCATCTTTAATAGGGAAGTCATACTGTTTGGACAATAAGCTGTGTAACAGCTCAAGCCAGTCCCCCGGTTCCCAATCAGCAGTGTTATGTAAGGTGGCAGGTTAATAAATGCGACACACTGAAATCATTTGTACCAGATTATCTCTCCTTCCAAACTCTGACAGATGCTAAGTCCAGCTGGTAAAAAAAGTTTATAGGCGAGTTGGATCTGGGGCCTTCACACACTCCACAATGTTGGCTACCAATGCTTGTTTTAATGAGTCACGAATTGCCTGTTTATCTTCTGCTCCCTGCTGTTTCTGCATTTTCTCTTCCAGAACAATCCTAGAAACACATGCTGCTACAGACGCTGGAGCAATGTGTGTAGACATTTGAGCCAAATTATTATAAAGAACTCTTTCTTCTTGGATATTAAAAAAAAAAAAGGCGAGAATTGCACATTGCCTAGCAAATCGTTATCTCAGATGTTCGCTGTGACATGCTCAATATGGCCTACCAGAGAAAGTTGGAGACATTTGAAACCTTAACAACTACACAAAATGACACTGTAATTGGCGGGTTTTGTTGTTCATGTTCTGGCTCTGTGAAAACTGCTCTAAACACTTTGTTTAATGATGTTACATTATGACAACACATGGCTTCTGTGGAGCAAGTCATCACATTGAACATGCGACATCACAGGAAGGGGAGTGGAGCTCCAGTGGGGCTCAGGGTCCCCTCGGAAGGGGAGTGTGCCCGTGCATGCCAGCATACATGTGTGTACATGGGGGGAAAGGGGAGGCCCAGGGGTGATGCACTCCCATAGACAGGCTCCTCTGCGTATCCAGGAGAACTGCTGGCTGTGGGGTGCAAGGGGGCACCGACCCCCTACAATGCAGCAGCTTCCATCACCCTCTGACTCTTCTGCTGTTGCAGCTGTAGCCCTCTTTTTTGGACGGGCCAGGCTGATTTGACAGAACATTGCACTGATATACAGCTGGGCTGGAAGTAGCCATGGTCCGGAGACAACAGCCTCCAGGCTTCAGAGCAAGAGACCACAGGGTATTTCTATGTGGGTCGTGTTGCCCTGCAATATAATCTGTCATCAGATATTTAGATGTCATGATCCTTTTTAAAAGAGATTCCTCATACTCTCTGAAACACTGATGAAGGTGCGAGACAGCCCCACATCCACAGAGATGCCCTGAGTAACTGTACAGAGAGACAGGGGATAACCATGGCCTGAGCCCCTCAGCGCAGGCGAGGGCACTGCTCCTCTCACGCAGTGCAGTGAGATGTTGTATCCCTCTGATCCCGAAAGAGACCTTCTGTCCAAAGGGATGCAGTGGCAAGGGGTATGTGCAGGAGGGCAATGGCACAGAGTATGCCCAGGAGGGCTGGCTGGGCTTCGGGTACATTCTTGTGGAGCAGAAGTGGACAGGTAGGCATCACCCATTGCACTTTACAACCCGGTTCTGTAGCACCTTCATCTTGTCTCTGTGTGCTGAGCACACAGGGCAAACCACCATGTCTCATGTCTTTGTGGAAAGGGACACCAATGCCACGAACCTCGACACAGACTCGGCTTCTTTGGGCATGCTGGAAACAGCTGGTTGGAGCATCTCTTCAGTGGCACAGGAAATTGTCGCTAGCTGTGTCTGTTGCATTTAACATTGCTTTGCAAGGGGCTACAGCAGTGGCTCCTCCATTTGTAGGTTTTCCAAGGTTTCTTTTTGTGTCAGCTGCCTGACTGAATGGCCTCCCTGACATCCTCAAAAAGAAAACAGCGAGGAACCAATTTTTGCCAGTGCTTCAGATTATTAATAGAATGTTTCAAATTTGTCTATTCTTTGCACATGGGAAACTGTGTGGTCATTTGACAGATGTTGAAACTCGCTGATTTTATATCCAGCAGCTAGGAAAAACAATGGATGTCATACTTTGTTTAACAAAATATATGCTAGGCAGAGTCCATCCTCTGTGCTAGCAAAGTGAATCTTACTCCTACCGATCGCTCACTGTCACGAAGCCAAAGGAACCACTGTAACGATTTGTTTGCAGTGGGAGCTTTCACCTAAAATGGTCCAGCTCTCCTATATAGCCAAGATGCAGTTATTGCCAATGCTGCCTCACATCTGCCTTCTCTTTCTATCTAGCTGCTTTAGGAATATGCTAATGACAGGAAGAAAACATACATATAAAATATTGCAAGCATCAAGACATGGAAGGAGAAGGTAAATTTGGCTCCCAACCATGAAATCTTATTCTGCAGTTGCCTTCTTAATGGCATCTCTTGAGGTCAGTGGCTTTGAATTCTCCCAATTGTATAGGGTCACTCTGGCAGCATTGACCAAGTAGAAAAGATTCAGCCAGGGGAAACAATGGCAGAAGTCACCCTTTAAATGTCCTGCCTTCTATATCATGCAATTGATTCCAAGGCTCCCCACCACGATGTCACTGTTTGACCAGTTTGCTTTAAAACAGCTTAATTAGCTGAAAGAAAAGCTATGTCTGAGCATGTTTGTGAGAAAAAAACAAAAAGCTCTCGCCTTTCAGAAAGCTCATGCTCTGTCTTGTCGGAAATCTCTGGTTCTGAAATGAAACAACATTCCTTTCATACAGAGTTAAGTCCCTGACAACAAATTTTCCCGGATCAGGGAAACAACCGATCGTGCCACATGCTGATGTCGGTAGATGTGGTTTGGTTAGGTTTGGGATCTGAGAGCTCTGCACCTCTGTTAACTTCAGAGACACTGCAGGAGGAGATCGTGAGAGGCATACACAGCTCAATGGCTCCTGGTCTGAGAGGCAGTCGAGGCTGACTGCTTCAGTATATCGGTGCCACTTGTGTGTTAACATGCAGGCTGCCAGCTGGAGAGGGTTTGAAAACACAAGAAGGAGCAACAGAAGCCTTGCAGTGGTTGGAACCAGCTTTTCTTATGGAGTTCTTTGTTTTCCCAAATCTCAGGTGCAAGCAAGTGGGTGGGAAGAGAACTGCTAAGAGAAGGAAGAAAGGCTCCTGTTGTCTGTTGGGAAGAAAACGAAACCAGAGGACCCAGTCCTTCTTCCTCCCTTAGCACAACCCATAAAAAGTGATGCTGCCTTGGGACCTGATGGCATTAAAGTAACCAGTGCAACAAGTGATGCAGGTGCTGAAGTAAAACACATAGAGAGATTGTGCCACACTGCCCTTGGTTTCCTCATCTGCTCTTTGAGGTGTAGCATTTGAGAACATCAAAATACAGCCTTTGTCCCACTACATGTTCTCTCCAGCAACCAAATCTCTCCTGAAGGAAAGAACATTAGCACTGAGGGTCTGTGTTTTGTGCTGGTTGTGGCAGCTTGTAGGCATTACCAGGGTGCTGAGCAGCTCTGTAAGAACTGCTGCCCCTCCTGAGGGGTAGAGAGAGGTT
This sequence comes from Erpornis zantholeuca, assembly GCA_013400515.1. Classification (NCBI taxonomy): domain Eukaryota; kingdom Metazoa; phylum Chordata; class Aves; order Passeriformes; family Timaliidae; genus Erpornis; species Erpornis zantholeuca. Next base: position 64,489 of record VZTN01000969.1, read on the forward strand.
TGAGTAATTTGTTCATGGTTTTAGGAAGGATCAGTTTCAGAGCTGGATCTACTAGGCAAAAAAACAAAGGCATGTTCTTCCTGTTCAGTCTTTTAATCCGCAGTTCTAGCTCAGGCATTTTTATGTGTGTATTTGCATGGTAAGCCTAGCACCAGAACTGGTGGAAAATACAGGAACCCAGCATCAGGGGTGCATGAGGGAGTGAGGCACATAATGCCAGAGTGTTCAGTGAAATAATGTGCTTAAAGTATTTATGAATGGGAGCAATATTTTGCAGAATCAAGGTCTTAGTGTTATTTTGACATTAGTGTTATGATAGCATTTTGACAGCCTCTCATCTCTGTTATTTCTTTTCCTGGGCATTTATAAAAAAATTCAGTCTATTGTAGCTCATTTTTCATGTCCAGAACAGAAAAAGTATTTTAAAATAATTTTGCTTTCATTTCATGAGGAATTCTCACTGGAAATTAAGTAAAGATATGCCTCATTGCTGAATCATAACCTTTATTTAAAATATTTTCTGTGTAAATGTTTTTCCAAAAAGACCCCCAAACATCTTTTTATTAGTGTGCTTATATTGAAACAATATCCTGCTGAAGATGAGATGTTTATCAGGGTTTTTTTCCCTTCTCAGCTTTACAGAAAGGTGAATGAAAGGATGATTAAACCAGAAACAAAGTCAGTAATTAGCAGTATAAATCTCTCAGTGATTTCAGTAGGTCACGAAATTAACTAGTACAGGCTTCGGACACATCTGCTCTTTTGGCAAGTGGTGCCCTCCATGAGGCTGCTCATTGGCTCTCACTAACCACACGATGGGTCTCGGGAAACTTATTTGCACTCCCTGAGCTAAACACAGCGCAGCGATGAAACCCGACCATTTCTAAATGCTGCAGCACGTACCAGGGCTGAGCACTCCCAGGAGCCCAGGGGCACTCTCGTGGGGCTAGGCAGTGCTGTGCCATCGCCCTGGGATCCCTGGAGAGTGGGGGGACATCAGAGTTTGTTATGTGTGGCTCAGATTGAGGAAATTATTTGGAAGTTTATAGAAGAGGGTGAGCTGGAAGTCTGTGGCTGCCGCGCCACAGACTATCAGGAAGGTGGCTATGCTCACAAAGCCGGCAAGGAGAGCCCCAGCATCAGAGTTACTGCTTGCTTTTCATCTTGGCCACAGCTTCACTCTCCTGATGGCAGAACAGCAGAGAACTAGGAGCTAAGTGCCAGAAGCAGGGAAATGGAGGGCAGAGAAAGGAAGCAAACAACAGTTCTGTGTCCTTTCAGCCTCAAAATGTAAGGGAGAAATGCAGTGTTGTATTGCATCAAGTCTTGTTGGCTGTAGAGTCAGGCCAGAGGTCAAGTGCCCACTGCAAGAACTTCTCTGGGCTGCTTGTCTCAAGCAAAGCCTTCACCTGTCTGCCTGTGGGCAGGCAGGTAAACACAGCAGCAAAACTCTCAGTCAGACATGTGCTTGCCTTTCTGGAGCTATCCTTGCTGAACTCTTCTGTTCTGAGTTGACTACTCAGCCCAGGTTGGAGGGCAGACACTCTGACCTGCTTTTCCACGGCACTGCAGGTGGGATCCTGGTCTCTTTACTCACTATTTCACTTCAACTCAGAATTATGACCAGGCTGTGTCTCAGTACCTAGAAGCAGCAGAACTGTCTGCAACCATCAGAGCAGGAAGGGCCAGTTCTGTCTGGTTCTGTCTGGGCTGCCTCCTGAATCACAGGGCAGATTAATCTGAAGGCTTGGACATTCTCACATTTGTGTAAAAAACCCAGAATTACATAAATTGTGGAATTTGTAGCTGTGTAGCAAACAGATGTGCTTTATTTGCAACAACCTTAGAGCTAGTCTGGGTTCCTGTACCTTGGGCTGCCTTCTAGGGAAGACATTGTAGCAGTAAGGAAGCACATGAGACTCCTGGAAAATCAGCAGTGTTTGCTGCCTTGCTGGTTTCTTTGCAAACCTCTAAGTGCTAAGACCATCAGTGTAAAGACTATCTGAGGGAAGCCTGCAGAGCCATTGTGGCACCAACTTTAACCTACTCCAGAAGGAAAAGAACATAAGAATAGAATCAAAAAGTTCTCTTTCTGAAAGCTCTCCTCATATTTTACCATTTAGTTTAAGCTCACTTTCTTTCTCTGTCTTTCTACCTCTTTCTTTCTTTCTTTCTTTCTTTCTTTCTTTCTTAGCTGGAATGATGCTGTGTCCCACTACCATTTCTTCTGCTTCAGAGTTTAAGGCACAAAAGCTGTCAGTGTTACACTGACTTGATGCAAGCTTAGTGTATTTATGCCTCAGTATCTGTGCCATGGGATTTTTTTTCTTTATGTAAGTAGTGTTTCGTTTCACATGTATTTAAAACATGTATTTTGACACTGCTCTTAAAAGCTTTTTGCATTCAAAATGTAGTTTCCTGATATGGGAACTCACCAACATATTATAGGCAAAGAAGGGGAAATTATTATCCTGAGTCAAATATACTCCTCTCTAACAGACAAATTGGGCCTCCAGATCAGCTTTGTGTATTTTTTACATGTAAATATCTCCTATTTTTCAGATTTCTCTTTGAATTGTGTCAATACAAAATAGTGGGTGATAGTTTTTTAATTCCTGGTTAGCAGTTATTCCACTGGATGGAGGCACTGGATGCTGTACTATATGCCATAGTACATAGTGAGAATAGTACAGTGTCCATGTGGTCACCAGGTTCACCATTTTCCTTACAGTTCTGGTTGTTACTGCACCAGTGAAAGGTAGTTGACAGATGTGGGTGAAGTTTATTGAATTTCAGCTTCCCAGAGCAGAGGGCAGCCAAGCCACAGTGAGCTGGAAGGATTAGTAAACTGGAGCTGGTGAGAGATTTCATCAGTGCTGTGGTGAAGAGGTGTGAATGCAATATCTTGTCTTGAAGTACACTGAAATGCTAAGTTATATTTGGGGATTGCATTGTACCATGCAACATCACTGCTTTAACAATCCCACACTGACTCACCAATAGGCTGCTAGCAGGAGTATCATCCAGTTCCCTTTTATAGCCCTGTAATATTTTTAAGGCTCCTGCAAGGGCCTTAAAAAAGTAAGAAAGTCCCAGGAAATCCTGTTTTGCTGACAAGCTATGCTGCTGTATTCTTTTGGCCATGCCAGCAGGTCTCAAAAATCACTTGATCACTAAAGAGACTCAAGTAGATCTACTGGAAGCAGGTTAGAGAACTCTGCAATAACACGTATTTGGGTTATTTTTCTTGGAGCTCTGGTAAATGAGATCTTAATGGAGCCATTATACCAAAGCACAGCATTTGTTTCCCAAGGCTATTAGGCACTTTACAGATTTCATCCCCTGGGGAGCAGAGCTGGCTACTTAACCATCTGCAGAGCTGCTGAGGCACCCGCCCCTGCAGCTACCCTGCTTGAGCTCAGAGCCCAGAGGGCTGTGAGCTATCACTTAGGTGCCTGCTCGCCATTGCTACCAAGTTGCTCTTGACAGTGAGTGTGAGTCCCTAAATGGCCTCTGGGAACACAGTTTTAGAGACACAGACCACAAACTCCATCTTGTTGCTGTGCCCCTGGAAGTTTGCACCCTCAGCTCCAGCCAGCCCCCTGGGTCATGCCACTGGAAAAATAGGAGCCAGGCTGTGTTTTACAGCACCTTGCAGGGCCCACAGCCCCCCTGGGCCCCCACAGAGGTGCAAGGTGCCCTCTCCCACTCTGCCTTTTGGTTCACAAGACCTGGACATGAAGTTGGCGACGGCCTGGGCGCGCCCTGCACAGTTCAAAGGGAGGCGGTTCGCAGGGGAGCCCCTTCGCTTTCTCTTGCACCGCAGCCATTGTGCGCGTGTCAAAGGAGCATCCCTCTCATCTCTCAGATTGATGGCATCGTCTAGGACTTCCAGCATAGACAAGATAAACTAAAGGCTTCTGCAGACAGGTATGTAACTGTGGAGACAGCAGCGCTGCAGAAGAGGCCTCCGATCAGGGGAGTGTTTGTCCCACAGTCGACTCTGGCATAGCGGTCACCTTTGACATGACTTGCTGAATAGGAGTTTGTTTTCTAATTTCCATGGTTCAGCCACAGGCCATGCAAAGTAAATACAAGCAAACGGGCAACAGTGGGTTCAAAGGAACCTAAGACAAGTATTTGCCCCCTTGGAAGACAGTTTGGGTAGTGTTCATGTGTGAATCAATCTGGTTTGGGTCTTTGAAGTGATTTTATTTAAGACTAGGCAAGAATACTGAAAACTGATGGGGTCAACAAAAGATTGCCCATCTTTTTGGGCATACTCTGGAGGGGAATTGCTGGCATGCTGGTGCAGAGCTGCCAGTAATGCTGCTGTGCAGATGCAAACTCCTGAATCCTTTAATAAGAGAGGCAAGAGGCCTCCCCTGGCATCAGCGCTGTGCCCAGACAGCCCAGGAAAGGGGTGGTGTCATGTTCTTTTTAGGCCTTTTCCCTTATGCTGACTGGCCTTGGAGACAGATGTCTGAACGTGACAGTGCTGTGTCATCAGGCATAAGTCAGATTAGTGGGTTTAAGTGACTTCAAGCTGTTTTTAATACCTAAAGGGCTTCACTCCCTGTTCGAATGCACTGCTACGAGTTGTCAGTCTCTTCCACACAATTCAGGATCAAAATAAACTTACCAGGCAGAAACTGAGACTCATGTCTCAGGAAGTTGTCCTTTTGCAGGTTGCTTGAGTTGCGAAGAGAAGCCTTGTCCAGGGCTTGTTACAGTTCCACACAGCCCCCAGACTGACCATCCTATGCAGGGCTGTTTGTCTTTATTTGTTTGCTGTTGTCCTGGTTTTAATAAGTGTCTTATTTTTCTGTGGTTGGCTTTGAAGGAAAGAAAGCACGTTGTATCATATCTAATATTTCTTATAATGTTGCAGAAATACCACCATGTGCTTCCTATCAAAATATTGTCTGACTGGGAAGTTCATCTTTTGGAGGCTCTGCCTTTCCCTGGCACCTTAATGCTTTCACCATTATGTACAACTTTCTTCCTCCTAGTGCACAGCACATCCCCTTCAGGGAGGTATCTGGTAAGCAACTTGTGTTGTGATTGATTTGGTCACTGAAATTAAGAGTGTGCTAATCCCATAGAAAAGTAAAGACTATTAGCCAAAAGGAGTGACTTGTTCGGGATGAGACAAGATGTGAGTCCCAAGAGTTATCATTCAGTCAGTACCATTCCACAAAAGATTTCACAGTGCAACATGTAGAGTGACTTCAGTGTGAGAGAACAAGTAAAATAATTTCTAACTTGTTTGTCTATAGTAGTTCTTCATTTCCTGTGTTAAGCAGCAATAGCTAAGTGGAGACTCTGCATATCATTACAGATTTTTAAAGGGTTTTAATATCTTTTAGAATAAAAGCACTTGCCTGAACATAATGAATCCTTGCTTTAAAATAGGCAAATTCTTCTGGAAAGCTGCAGGTGAGAAAAGTTTCCATAGCTGTCCATCATTGTGTCTTGAAGGCTCATATGGAGAAGAAGAGGCTGGATAAGGAAAGGATGTGCTGGTCTTGCAATTCTAGGAAACTCAGTGTGTAAACAAGCAGGCAAGTGCAGGCAATTTCATAGTGGAGCCCCTGAAATCTTGCTGAGAAAGCCTCGCTGTAGCCATTCACTTGTTCATAGTCAGCCTCACTACTGAAAAGCTGCTTCTGAGATCTGGGAAATGGCCTTAGGTTCATTTTGATTTTCTTTTTATTTGGCCATTTTCAAGATGAACATAAAGCTAGTGATGCCAATCCTGAAATCCAGCTGCCATCTGAAATCTTGTTAGTTCCTGACAGTGCCAGAAGAAATGGGGCAGGAGCTGATGTAGTCACACCCCTGTAGCTGCTGACACCAGAGCCCTGATTTCCCCATGTATGTGCCTAACCTTCACTGTATGAAGGTTTTTCACTGAACAGAAAGTTTCTAAATATAAAGACAGGGGGAGGGGTCAGCATCCATGTGGCTTATCCCAGTGAAAATAGAGAGCCTTCTCCAAGAGTCTGCACTCTGCAAAACTCCCAGGAAGGCTGATTCCCAAGTCTGAGCTTAGCAAACCTGTTCACATATGCACACACCTGTGTAACACGCACTCCTCCCTGAGGCTCCTCTCACTGCTCAGTGAGTATGGGATAATGCATTGACAAAGGTAGCTGCAACCAGAGGAAAAAGACAAGCAGGAACAAACCAAGTCTCCTTGTGCTGCCCTCTCAGCAGCCAGGGCACAGATGTGCTCTGTCTGCTGTCTCATCCTTTGTTAACTCCATCTCCTGTCCCTTTGAACCTCATTATATGGGTTACAGAAGAGAGGGCACCAATTATTGCCCCAAGCGATAATCCAATTTCTTGGGATAAGAAAGTGCCTGTGTCTTTCTACAGCAGAGTTTGGAGCAACCGCTGCTGGTTGCAAAAGTGAAAAAAGTGAAAAAAATTGCAAAAACACTCCCAAGATTTTTCCCCTTCCCTGACCCATGGGATTGGTTTCCAGCCAGTCCTAACACCTGCTCATAGTGCCCACCTTGGACAACCTCCTCTGCAGCCCATCCCTTCTCCCAGCACAGGCCCCTGACTTTCCTGACTGAAATGGCCCAGGAAAAGAAAGCAATGGTGAGAGAGAAACCATGGGGAGAGACAGCACACAGACTTGGGGGAGAGGACAGCAGAAGGGACCTGTGGTTACTGCTGAGGTGAGCCCCTTGCCATGTGCTCATTCCTGCAGTGTCTTGCCTCCAGCAACCTGCAGAACCTCTCCAGGTGCCCAAAGCTGAATTTACTGGGTGTAGACTATAAATGCTATAAATGGAATTGATTCCCCAATATGGGAAAGAGTAATTTTAATTCCGAATAGTGAGGGAACTTATCCCATAACTGATTGCACTGCCCATAGGCCCAGGCTTTTAAGGTGCCCCTGGAAGGACCCTTGCCTCTTCTCGTAAAAACAAGTACTGATGCACTGTTAAATAAGATGCCATTTCAGATACTGATTTTATGGCACCAAACCAGGACATCAGACTAGTTTATCTTACAAAGCAATAATTTCTTTGCATGTCTTCAGAAAGGGAGTTATAGGAGGATGAGGAAAAAAAGCAAAGCAAGATGATTTATCCATTCCGAAACAGCGCTGCAGATACATTGCTGTGATGCTTTGTGTACATTTTGTGTACAAAAAAAAGTCTGTATCAAGTCCCAGACTTTCCCAGTTGAAGGAGTCTGGTTCCTAAGAAAGATGAGTGGTGCTTACTTATTTTGCTTTTTGCTTTCTCCAGAGGATGGAAAATTGTGAGGAGGGTGTAAGTTTGGTGGAAGCTGGGGTTGCAGGAGTAATGGGAGGGCACAAAGGGTTCATTGTTGGGCCAGCAATCTGTCATGGGAAGGACTGTCACAGGAATCTCCAAGGGGCTGGCAATGAAACGCCACAGCTGAGCAGAGGGAGAGTTTGCCTCACCTTGGGCTGCCCAGCTCCGCTCCCCAGGCCAGACCACCCGCCAGCAGTGCTGGGGCAGGTTGACCCAGCGCCCTAAATCACAGGCAGAGGCAGAGCAGCATGCAGGGAGAGAGATTAGATTTATAGCTATACAGTGTTTCTCTCTTTTGAAAATTAAATAGCATGTTTAATAAAATAAATGGATGTTGATGGGAGGGGCTGAGCCCAAGCATGGCCAGTTCAGCCTTCAGGGCTGAGCGTACACTGATTTAAGTACAACAGTTAAGCCACTGCAGTGGATGGGAAGAGTTACACTGTGAAGGACACTCTTGGTTTCTGTGGTCTCTGGTGAACTTTCTGTCCTGAAGCCATGGTCACCTGTGGAGAAGTGTGCCAGTACTATCAGTGACCCTTCTGTCCCCTGCTACCCACAGCACAACATGGGCAGGGATAACAGCCTGCATCCACTTTCTCTGGCCCGTGGACTGGCTTTGCTGACTGCCTGTGGGGACACCAGCCCTTGATCTTCACCAGTGAAAGAGGCTAAATCAGGTCTAAATCTGCAGAAACAATGAAAGCCTTGAGTTTTTCATCAATACATATGCAACTGGACTTTGGTTGCTTGTAAGGGAGCATTTGTTGGTGATTTACTTTGATAAAACGCATCTGATCCCTGGGATGGAAAATGAAATGCACATCCCAAAATTAAGGCAAGAAGGCCATGCTGAACTTTGGAGCCCTGCCTGAACGTCCAGGCCACTGTCAGCTGGTGTAAAACAGCATGACTTTGTTGAAGGCAATCCTGCAATGACCGATTTACATCAGCTGAGGATCCAGGCTTTCGCTTCATTAAAGACATAGTAGAAAAAATCTGTTGTAAATGAAGGAAGCTCTGGCTAAAAAGTGCCAACAAGTTCGGTCTTTATTCTTTATCAGTGAAGTCTACACACAATGAAAACATGGACAAGGGAAATTTGCACAGCATTTAACTTAGGTCAAAAAAACAAGTAATTTGTTAAGTGGCAAGGGCACCAACGCGTGCCATGTCACGCTGGATTTTCTTTAAAAATAAAAAAAATAACAAAGTTAAACTTTCAGTCAACCTGAAAATATCTGCTTTTTATGGGGGCAGTGCGGAACGAATGGGACAGCAAATCTTCTTTGGTCACTCCTTTACAGAGACTGAAAAGCTCTATAGAGACAGTGGGAAAAGAAGGAAAAAGGAGGGGTTGTAGAGAGGGAGGGAAGGAGAAAGAGAGAAAAAGAAAGAAAAAGAGAAAGAAAGAAAAAGNGGGAAGGGAAGGGAAGGGAAGGGAAGGGAAGGGAAGGGAAGGGAAAGGAGAAGGAAAAGAGGGAGAGTGAAAAGAAGGGAGGAAGAGTGGAAGGATATGTGTATGAGCCCTGAAGTTGCTAATACAGTATTACCAATGGTAGTAAGAAAATATGCCAGACTGAGAAAACAAAGTCCTTGGACTTCCTAACGCATTTCTTGGTGACTAGAGATGAACCTCTTACAAAAACAGAGACTGCAGGAAAAGACACTACTCAGGTGATCAGATGGAAGAGGAAATGTGAAATCTTCCCAGGAAGGAAAGCAAGAGCTGACTAGAGAGAGAAGAGGGAAACCCTATGCTCATGAAGCATAAAAATATACAGGTATAAATTCAATCTCTGAAATGCCAGGCATTCATTCTTCCTAATTATTCCAGTTTAGCTGATTTGCTCCTGTTTGAAAAATATTACAAATGAGCAACTAGCGAACTCTCAGAGGGACTGATGACTGGTCACTGCAAAAAGTTTTATTGAACTTACCTGACCTCATGTAAAATGTAGAACCATCAAAAACAGATTCTCTCATATTTTGCTGTTCTTTTTCCCCCTTCTGTTACTATCCCAGAGAAGTGAAAAATTTCTCTTTCCCTTTCAAATATACATACCCTGATCCTTGTAATTAAAAATCTTGTTTCTGAGCTTTGGATTTCTTCTCTAGTTTTTCAGAATTTTTTTATCTCCCTCACTGACAACAGATTCACCAAGCAGATATTTCTATTTATTTACATTTTTTAATTCATTGTTCCCCCTCCCTTTCTGAATGGAAATTCGGAAAGCCAAACAGCTCTTATTACCTACCAATTGGAATGTGAAATCTCATTTAATCTGCCCTGCTGTCCAAAATCACTGTACTTTAAGATAGCATGGACGTATCTCTATTTTAATATCTGTGTCCATCATCATCATCTCTGTTTCTAAATATAACACACATATGTCCTTTTCCAGTGCTTCTGAAATGCGTTTCATATTATGAATTACTGTGCAAAATGAGGAAGTAAAACAACAGTGTGGTGTAGTCTTGCACTGCCTTCTTGTTCACCCTATGGCACACACAGGAATGCACACACACACACACACTCAGAACTGGGTAGGGAAAGCAGGAATGCAGGCGAGTTTTGACCTTCGGTGTCCACACAATGAGCCGCGGACGATGCAGAAGGTTGGCTGCTTCTATACAGACCTGCTTTTGTGCTCTTGTCCAGGGCTTGATCCTTGGAGCCCTCTGTGCTCAGTAGATGCCAGAGAGATAGATGTGATCTGTTAGCCTCATCCAGTGCCGGCAGCTGAGCCATTTTCACACAGGCAGGCAGGTATGGCAAAGCCTGGGTAACAGATGAGAACCCATGGGGAGCTCTTGACTATGGAGAATGAAAAATCAAAAGAAACCATATTGGACACAGATACAAAAGGAGTCCCCTGTTCCTTTTCTATCCCTCCTTGTTTCTTTTCTCCTCTTCCTTACCAGGCTGTAATGAATGTGGAAAAACAGCTTCCCCCCTCAAAGTATTTGAGGACGTGTAGATTCCAGATGCTATTCTATGCAAATACTTCCACCCTTCCCTGCCCACAGCATCCTGAGTTAACCCTTCTGTCCAGTTCTTTGCTGTCTGTCCTTTTCCATGCTGCAATAGGAAAGAAAAAAATGCTTAAAAAAACCCCTTAATCATTATTCTCAAAGGAGACATTTACACCCAAAGTAGTGCATTTGGGCTCAGCACAGCTGGAGGCACAAAGCAAAAGTTAACACATTTCTGGCACTGAAATTAGTTTGATATTTTAATCATGCACCATCTTGGAAAAAAGAGGTTAATTACTAATAGCATTAACACTGAGCTCTTTCTCAAAATCATTGTTTCTAGCTTGCCCAGTGTCAGATATTTGTCTCAATGAAAACAGACTGTAGAAGACTTTTAGCATAAATGCATGCAATTTAGAGGAAATTAAAAGAGCATGCTTTAAGCACAGGAACCTTAAGAACCTGTTCCTTGGACATCTGTGAGTCTTTTGTCTCCCACAGGCAGATTTGTGATCCTTGCTTTGCACCAGCCATAATCCAAAATATTAGGCTATTAGGAATTATCATACTCCTGGTTCTGCTACTTGTGTATGAGCCTTCTGAAAAACATTTCCATATCCAAAAAGAAAAGAGAGACATGGAGAGAAACAGGAAAAGCTAATCTAACTGAAATTACTTCTCTTCCAAAGGAAAAGAAAAACCTCTCATGAGATTTTATCTCCTGATGCTTTTCTACCATTTAAAATTGCTCTCATGGGCTTCTTCTTTGTAATCCCTGAACTCACGGGCAGGTCTGTCTGGATGCACATATGCCAGGATCACCCTAACAGCAGCAGAGAAGCTTTAGGGTTTAGAACAGTATGAACTACAATTTGATTTAGTTCCATCCTGAAGTTAAAAATGGATCACTTACTTTTGTTTTGACAGATTGATGATGAGATTTGAGAGATTATGGTAAGAGAGAGGGAGGTCTCAGGTGTGAGCACAGAAGGCTCAAACATTCAGACATTTATTGATAGAGAGACTGATACATTCTCCTCCACCAAATGCTTTTTGTATGTCTCTCACACACTCTGATTCCCAGCAACAGCCCTCTGCATCTGGTTGTGTGGGAATGAGACACTTATGAGGATGTTTTATTAGCATTTCATTAGGCTTTCCATGGTTTCCTTAAATTGCAGGAGATATTCTGCTCCATGAAATATGTTTTATCTAATTTGCAGTTGAGATCCTACACAGAGATGATGTGAACTATCTGCATGGATTTGCACTAGATGTCAAGACCACATAATACTTCTTTATGAACTTTACTTTGATCATACAATTCAAAAGCATCTTAAAATCGGAGGGGATAACCACTTTGGTTGTAACTCTTGCCTTTCCCTTTCCCTTTCCCTTTCCCTTTCCCTTTCCCTTTCCCTTTCCCTTTCCCTTTCCCTTTCCCTTTCCCTTCCCCTTCCCCTTCCCCTTCCCCATTCTCTTTCCCTCTCCCTCTCTGTTTCCCTTTACCTTTCCTCTAAAACCCCCTGTACCTGGGGGTGGAGTAGGTGGTTGTGTATGTGACTTTGCCTCTGTATGTGGTAATACCTGCAAGAGTTTGCTAGCATTTAAATTTCTCCTACGAACTGTGTTTTAACAGAGAGGAGTAATTTATCAGTGTATCTTTCTCCATCTCAACTTTGCATGCTACAAATGAGAGTTTATTACGCTACCTGGAAATCTGTGACTGGCATGTTAAAGCTTCTGTATCTCAAAACAGCCTCCATATGCTCTCCATACCTCCATTCAATGTCCAGGTTCCCTGCCTTGGGATATGTGTCCTTCTAGGCTGCAGCTCCTTTCCCTTCAGAGACTCTCTGTGGTGTTCTTTCTGATATGGATTTGGGATTTATCTTATGATGGTTCTTGAACTTCTGAAAATCTCCTAAACTTACAAGTTATTCAGCCCCTAATGACTGCCTTGATTACCCAGACTGGTAGGAGAGCTGTCTTTCCAACAGGCTTCGCTGCAGAGGTTACCACAACAAGATCTTTCCTGGGTGTGCTATTTTCTAGCAACAAAAATAAAAAAAAATCTCAGACACTGACCTTGGTACTTGGCAGAAGTAATCACTAAAACCTCCTGATTAAAAGAAAAAGTCACTCACCATACTGAGGTCAAAAACAGGGGGACCACCAAATCATATGGCATGTGGACTCTGTGTTTCAGATGCTGTTACAGCAAACATGGGTGGATCAATAAGTAAAGTGGAACTTAAGAAGGATGTATGAAAAACACTGAAAAGAGTCACATGAGAAAATTTCTATTGTCTTTGGAAAGACATGCATTTTCATGAATGAAAACCGAGCTTCACAGTTTTTCCAAAGTGCATGAACCAGAGGATCCCCAGCCTGAGAGTGGGCCAGTGCTCAGATACCTAAAAGGCAGTGTTGTTCCTCTGAAATGAAATCCATTGGCCTTAAATACAAAGTAGTACATATAAGAGGCTTTTCCTTCCTTTTTTTAGGGAAGAAGGTTGTTGAAACCTTCTACTTTTCAGTGTGCTCCAGTTTTTGAGAGTTAGCAATTCAAAGATACAAAAACAGTCCAGTATATACCATATTTGAATGTGTCAACATCATAAAAGATAATGGAGAGCTCCTTGATCTTATATAGTCAGATTTTCCATATGGCCTGGCATAAAATGCTATGCAAGAATCTGAGGATTAGGAATGACAACTATTGCGAGACAGAAAACAAAGAATAAATGTCATTTTGTCATTCCGACACAAGGTGATGATGGTGTCTCCCAAGGTTAAGCACATTATGTTTCATGTTGCAAAGCCACTTGAACAAACACTGGTGCTGGGGGTAAACAGCTCCCCACAAACGAACATACCTCACAAATTTGATCAATTCAATTTGGAAAAAATCTGAGAAAGATAAATTCTGTCAATATTCCATTTGAATGATTGGGAAATGAAATATGCGTCTTGCATTTGAAAATATTTTCTTTAAAAAAAAATAAAGATTTGTCTTTGAATCCTATATTGTTCCATATTATGCCATATCATTAGAAAAAAATCTGTAATTGAAACATAGTTCATGTAGATAAAGTGTTTTAGGTAACTAAATTATTCTTCTTCTGTAATTTTCCTTTGTAGACAATTTCAAAATAGAAGCCCATGTAAGACAATCTATAGCATGTTGGCAAAAGAACTGTGGTGGCAAGAATTGAAAAGTTTGTTAAAGGAAAAAAATATCAGACATATTAGAAGAAAAATAACTATGTGTTACCACAGTCAATTAAACAATATTAAGGTGCAATGAAAAATTGACAGGAATAATATTGAGACCAGTATTGGGTCCTGTTTCTTTAACAAAACAGATAACAAGGAGCTAAAAATGTCTAGATTGCCTGATATAGAAAGGTAATTGATCCCAATCACCCATAATAGACTAGACAGAGCTGGTGTGTAATCTGACAAGGTATTTCTAGAGTGGCAGAGCCAAAGCAAGTACCTCTAGCGAAACCTGCCTGAGAGAGAACCTGCTTCAGAGAGACATCATGACAAGACTTTGAACAGTGGCTGTGATTTGAGGATTTGTGTATTGGGAGCCTGTGGTGCCATTTTGTAGGCTGCTGGGAGGGAGCAGGTCTGATGGAGGGAGAAACTGGTTTGTGAAGAAGTGAGATTCGTTCACTAATGAAAAGCAAATCAGATGATGGAGGAGCATTACTGACTTGTTCAGATGCTAAGATGTTTGCCCCTGTGTCCCAGCATTTTGGTCCTGCCTTGGTCCCCAGCACCATCTCAGACCAGCTGTGCCTGCCAGTGCTGCCATCCTGGTGGCTTTGATAAGCATTAAGTGCACTCCAAGCCAAAATGCAGCACTGGTAGATTTAAAACCAAAGATTGGTTTAAGTATATATTTTACCATTGACAGCTCACTTTTTTTTTTTTTCCCTTTCCTGTCTATAATTTCTCTGCAGAATTATTGGTTTTATACTGTCACATCAACCTCTATATAAAAAGCACAGGAAATGTCTCTCTTCATGATCTGGTGGCTGAAAACAACTGCAACTTCATGTCAGATTCACCTGCTGAGCAAATTCCCTTTTTAAATCTGCACAACAGCAGCAACAAAAAGGTCTTGGAACTCCTCAGCATAGGGGGCAGTTTAATTACAGGCTTGGGATTAATTATAAGTAAGAAAAAAAGTTAAAATGTTCCATTTGGAAACATAAGGCCTCCCTTTGTGCTTCATAAGCATGTTTAGGAAGGGTTCTGATTTAACACCCAAACAAGGAGGAGTCATTGTCTGTGTTGTGCTGTCACATAAAGGGTGGCTTCCTTCATTAGTCCAGCAGTAGCCCAAACTGCTACAGAACCAAAGCACATTCAGAGCTCGATATAAGCTTTGTGTAAGATTAGTAAGGTTTCCCTGGTTTTCCATATTTTATGTCTAGTTCAGAGCAAGCTGGGGTCCCATGCATGCAGGTTGACTTGTCCCATGACTTAAAGAATTAAAAAAGCAATTATGGGAGCTTGTTCCCAGCTCTGTGAAGTACCTGGAAAATCATGTCCTGAACAGTGTAACTCATGTCCTGTGTGGTGTCATCTATGGGCTGGGCAAAATAATTTAATTTTCCTCAGACCTCATACATTGCAGTTATTATTTATGGCATTTTGATCTGTACTTCCCCACCAGTCTATCAGCATTAAAGAAATGGTTTCTCATCATTATGGTGCCTTGTGACAAGAAGGATGGTGCTGAAGTGGCTGACATCACCTCTCCTTGCTCTGCAACATATGAGGTCATTTACCCATCCTGTTCATTCTCCTGGAAAAAATATAACCAGTGACTCCCATTCCAGCCTGTTTTGGGAGCTCTTCCTTACCCAGGTTGTATTCTGAGCATGAACTGGATAAACTCAATCAATGCAAAAAAGGCTCATTGATGTCAAACTGGCGGTTCCTAGTCCCAGATGTGTCATGCTCAGTTAGTGAATAACAGAGTATCAAATAAAGCAATAAATCTTCTTACTTGCTGACTGCTATGCAGGGCTGTCATGAGAGCACACTCACATGCTCACTAATTCTGTGTGATGAGTGAGCCTGGCTGCATCCCCATAATTTCCAGAGGCCAGCAGAGAGGTGTAAACATATTGAGTTGGGATGAGCACTGGATCAGTATCCCCTTCTCAGCACCTTGAGGCCACAGTTGGAAATCTGACAGCAATATGCCATGGAAACAGTCAATTTTAAGCTGGATTTTAAGCAAGGCTGTTTGTGGTGCAAGGTATTGCCTAGAGCAAGAAGGAATCGTACAGATGGGCTGTGTGTTTGCTAAATAATTGACATTGTTCTCACTTCTTAGCAAACATTCATGCTGGGGAACACTCTGAAGTGCTCTGGGCAAAGGAGAGTGACAGACAGGGCTCAGAAAGGAACTCCAGTATGGACCACACTGAGTGCCTCAACCATGTTTGGATGAACCCTACTGAAAGAAAAGTGAACTCGATATTTGGAGCCAATAAATCTTTGAGGACTGTGTTGAATCCCAGGATGAGAAAGCTGAGCCTATAGAACTAGTTGTTAGGCAAAAGCCACTGATGCGCAACAGGCTGACAACAGGTCCCTGGGTTAAAGCACGAGAGCAAGGAGTCCTAAATACCTTAGGGACACCTCAGTGGGAAGGCAAAACCCCAACAGGTTGTTGCAAATTTGTGTACCACTCCCACATGGCGATGACTCCCATTTGACAGTGGACTGCCTGATTCTGACTGGTGACAATTTCTGTTATTCAAACGCCAACACTGGTTGTGTTAGGACTGACAACTGAGAGACTTCAAGAAACTCTTACATGACGTAAGGACACTGGGTATCAGAGCTGGAACCCATTAATAAGTTCTGCCTGTGTCCATGTCTGTGCATGGCAGCTGGGCTATGCTCTGTGTATTTCAGTGAAGAATGTTGGACTTCCCCCACATTATACTTTGCTCCTCTATCCAAGTTGGGTAAATTATGCTGCAGACTCACCCTCTCCTTTTTTCTGTTGTCTAGGTCCTGAGTCAATTTAACACTGGGGTGTACTTGAGAAAAGAAGCAATGCTGGAGCAGAGAAGAAGCAGAGTTTTTAAGTTCCCTGGAGCTGGTCAACACCAAATGCCTCTGACAACCCAGGATTACCAGTGGCATGAAGTGTCAGTGCTTGAAAGTAAATACTAACAATTAACAAGATAAAACCAGGCTGCACAAGTATTTAGCTTTCACTGTAGTTTTCATTCACAAAAGCACTCGATTCTATGCCTCATTTTAAAGCTTCATTTTAAAAATTAATCTAACAGGAAGTTGGTACCTGCACTTTAGCTGGAAGAGAAGTGGGATCCCTGCTGGGCAGCACTGGGCACAACTGCACCCTTTGGCCAGCATCAGTGGTGTTGGAGAGCTTGGGCAGCGTGATGCTCACTTACGATGTGCCTAGTAGATTGAGGGGGGGAGGTTCTGCTGTAAATGATAGCACAAGAAGAAGAGAGGAAAGAAGGCAACCCTGAAAAACTTAGGTTTGTCCCTGGAAGCATTTACAACTCAAATATTCTGTCACTTTAAAGGAGGTAAAGGGGGAAAATAGAGGGAAAAAATGAGGAAATGCAGCAAAGGCTTTGATTTGTCTGTGGCATAAAACTGGATTATAATGTCATTTGCTAACTGACAGATCATTTAGTGTCCTGGAAGAGTCTGTTTTCACACCACTGAAGCTCTCACAGGGGAATTCTGTGTGGGCTCCTTATTGTCAGAGCTATTTTTCACCCAATTTGTTTCCAAATGATGTCTAACCTGAGGTCTTCCCACTGAGAGGGCTTTAAGCAATGATTAATGAGAAGTGTTTTGCCAGACCCACCTGGGGAATGGCCCATCTGCGAACTCAGGTAAGATGGAGCTGCCTACAAGGCACTGGCTTGTGAATGGCAGGCAGCTTCCCATAGCTTGAGGCACGGCTCACAGCAAAAGCAAGGTGTACTCTGTGCCTCAGTGATTCATAAAAGGACTGAAGATAAATGTCACTCACTCTACCATTAACATCAAGTTTGAAGAAACAATCTCCCTCTCTGGGGACTGATCCCCTTTCTGTTCCATGTTCAATTATATTATGCATTCAGCATATGTACAGCACATACCTGGGATACTTTTGAAGTGGCCTGAGATTGCCAGACGTCCTAAGTCTAAAGATGGCAAGTTAAAGCAGGCACAGCTTCACATGAGAACCTGGCTTTCAAATACTTTTCTTATTTGAGCTACAAGCTTATATCCCTTCCTTTCAGTGGTGGCTCTGCATGCAGCTGCTTACTCACCCCTACCTACCCTAGGCAGCATGGTAAATCAAGTGGGAAAACAGTGATTTTTAGTCTACATTCCTTTTGTCAATTGGACAGTTTTGTTCTTCCAGAAAATCCAATTATCCCTGACCTCCAAAACAGAGATCTTTTCAGATTTCAGCTTCTTAGTTACGTGTAGATGGGACCTTATCTTTTACTTTCCTGAGAGACTTCTCTTGTGCATAACATTGCTAATAGTGAACGTGAATTTCTTGGTAGCTGCCTAAAATGATCATTAAAATGCTCACATAAAAGTGAAGAAGCCCTGAAAATTTGGTTTCTCTCTGTATTTATGAGGCTGAAATCTGAACATATTTCTTACAGAATAATTTCCCTTCCCTGATTTATGTGGAAGCTCCAGGCTCAGTTATCATCTGGAAATACATTCCTATACAGTCTGTGTCATTTAAATGCAGCATCCTACTGTCCCGTCTGTCAAGACCAAAACATAATGGGTCCAACTGTCTATGAATAAAACAGATTGTTTGTAGGGAATATTTATAGACAGTAAAGAGCAAGAGTTTATATTGGCAAAAGCCGTCCTTCTTGTAAATAGCTAGAGGCTCCCGACATCCCCTGACTTTCAGCAGCGTCTATTCTGTTGAATGTGGATCAAAAACATTCCTCACTCACGGCTTGGCAAGATCAGTTTGACAACGGTTTTCTAACCAACTGTTGTGACACCAGCAGTGCATTTTGTCTGAAATTTCACCTGCAAAGCAATGTCCCACTTTCTTTAACTACTTCTCATGCCAACAACATGTTTACCATGATTTAGATGTCTATTATACGCATGAATGACTTGTCTACATAATTTCATCAAAAAAATGAACCCTCATAAGTGGCACAGATGCTGGTATGATGGTAATCAAATTAGTTTTTGGACAGGTTTATGGCCACTTGCTGTCAGTTAAGCTCTCTTTGGCTATCTTCACTCCTAATACAGTTTTGATGGTGATTAATGGCTCCATTAATACACTGTTTGTGCTGTGATAGACACCACATTATGGTCTTGTTTGCTGACCACAGCTGAGCATGTATTTTTGTAAACTCAGTTCTGAAGAAATTATTAATCATATTTAATATGTCACTGTTACGTATTGCCAGGTACAGGTCACACAGGGGGACCTTGCCCTTCTACTTTCCTCACCACAGACGAGTTTCCAGGCTGCTAAGAGAGGCAGAAGACCCATGAAGAAGGTGTTTGACTTAAATGTTCATCAAGTTTCCTCATGCTGGGAACAAGCCAAGGGTCTCACTGCAATCATTTTTCTTGTCTGTGCTGCCATGCTGGTCAGCCTCCTTTTCTCTCTTGCATCCTCCCAATTTAATTTCTTTATCTTGAGATCCAGGAAAGATGGCTTGTTTTTTGGGGGGAGGGTTGGTTTGTTGGAGCTTTTCTTTGATGGTTTGTTTTATTCCCTTTTCTAGATCTGATCTCTCTCTTCTCATTTTTAACTTTCTCTTCTCAATTCTTTTCCTTTCACCAGTTTTTCTAAGCTGTTCACAATCAACAAGTGAGTCTGGTCAAACCATTTTTAACTCATTTTCGTCTGTTTCCACTCTGCCACTAACTCTGTGGAAACAGGGTAGAAACTGATATTCCATTTGGAGTATATAACCTATTAAGTTGTTGATCCATCACTGTAGTGAGGGACAAGTTACACCTGGAAGCAAACTGTGAAAGGTAGAACCTGCTACTGAATTTCCCATCCTACATGCTGGAACTCAGTGCAAGGGCAATGTTTGGGGGAAGTTCTGATATTAAAAAAGCTGTAGCTATTTTTTAACCCAAGTGTCATCGTGGAACAGACATTCTCTGGAAACAGTGCTCTAGACCCTGGCATTTTGCCATTCACCCTCAGATCCTTGCATACCCACACATGTACACTCTCCAACTATTTGCTTGCAAATGAAATAGTGCATAGCTCTGGAACAAACCCACAAGCTTCTTTTTTTCAGTAAATGAGGAACAGAAAGAAATCTATGACCCTGGAAAGAGGCAAATGAACTAATGAGATATTTGCACTAATTCTTTTAAGTAGTTGAAAAAATATGTGTACATGTGTGTGCATTTTGGTTGTTGGGGTTTTTTTTTTGTTGTTTTTCTCCTGTAATTAAGCCTAGTTTCTTTCCAGCCATATTTGATTTTTATGTTCATCTGTGCACTCATCTAAACCCCACCCACTTGCTCCTCTGCAAATATTTATTATGCAAATGGTTTGTTTTGAATTGAGTGATCTGAGCAGCTGCCTAATTCTACATAACTGTTCTTTAGGAAAATTGCAGACTAGCTGGGTAACATATTATTGAACTAGTTAAATAGTTATGATTGGTGTTGAATTGCTATAAATGCTCCTTGTAGAGTTTGGTTTTCCAACAGTGATGTTTAGGTTTTTTCCACCTACAGTTACCTTGAAACATATCCCACTCTTGGGCCAGCACCTGTGATCATCTAGCTCTTTTCCTGGAAGTGATGGCTGTCCCCAGATTCTTTAAATCTAATAAATCTTATGGAATATCCCTTTGCAGAGTCAACCAGGGTCCCATTGGCCACTAAAATAGTTTTGAACTTTTATTGACTTTATCTCTGATAATAAAAACCTTTATTAAAAGTTGTTACTAAATGTCACTTCCTCTACAAATTCTGAATCCTGTCTGGCCCATATACATCATTTCCTGATGAGTCCAGGAGAAAAACACATGGAAAAAACTGAATCATCTATGCTTGGAAGAGGCAGAATTGAGGGGTGTGATGGGACAGCTTTACAGCACAGCCATCTAGATGGAGCACAGGGAAGCCTGCAGGTAAAGCTGTCGAGAAGAGAGAAATACTAAAGTCGTGCAGAGGTGACTCATTTCATTCACTCATATTAAATGTTACCTAAGAGATTGCTGAATCTCTTTTGCATACAAACACACAGATCAGCATATGCTCAAATATGCATACACATGCCCAGACACACACACGCTTGTGCACATGTGTACTTACAAATAAACATATACAGTTTGTACTAGACAGCTACCTCATGGGCTTTCTTGGACCTCTCTGTCACTTGATTCCCCTTTCCTTTGCTCTTCCTGAGCTTTTGCTAAGGTGGTAATATACTTCCTCATTTTTTTCTAAGTACTAGATAAAACTGTAACTCCAGAACACATCCTCCAGTTTGTCTGATAAAGCACTGTTATGAAATCAGGGGAAATAACCAGAAGCCAAAGTTATGTCACAGGCATATGTGGATATAATTTCATTATCCTGATACATTTGTGGTTCTCCCTGTTTATTACCTTCCATGGATGGACCTTGTGTCATGAGACCTTGGCATTACTTCTTAAATTGATTGTTAAAAAAGTGAGAGAGATCTTGTTCTTCCTTTCTGCAATGAGGTCCCCTTCCCACTTTTCATCCCATGGCCCTAAAACAGATATTATTAGTGTGTTCTAAAATAACATATTTTGCATAAAACAAATATTTTTCAGTCTATTACAGTCCCAACTATGAAAACCAGTGTTGTTTCAATGAAATAATATGTATTGATATATTGTTTGAGAGTTTAATCTAAACAAGCCATATGTCTGAATATAACAGAAAAAAGGGCTTTTGATTTTAATTAAGTGGTTGAATGCAACCAACATTTAACCATTTCTTAATCATTTCCTTTGGGCCATATCCTGGTCATAACAAATAACAAAAACATCAAGAATTCAGAATTCGCAGTTTCTGTGTGGATATGTAAATTAGCTTACCTTACTTTATTTGTATATTTCTTGGTCACTACATTTACTTCTCTTATCTTTTAAGTGGAGAGGTTATAAGCGTTACAGGTACATATATACAGTGCAGACATGGATGCACACAAATGGTCACACATATATTTACGTACTTCTACTCACAAACTACTTCATAAAAAAATCATTAGACTCATAGTTGCTGATGACTTTTGTCACCCCCATGTAGAAAGAATGGCTGATGGATGGAATATTCCAGTATAACCCAATATTTAAGAATTTTCTGATATTTAAAATTAAGCTAAAACTACACAAATATATGACCATGTTTACATGTAGGTATACAAATATCTGGAGAAAAAAGTCTGATTGTTTCTTGCCACAGCTGCATATACTATGAGACAAGGAAGAATCTGCAGCCCCCATCTGCCTTGGATGTCCAAGGTGACAGTATAAAGAACCCCTGGCACTGTTATCTTTGCCAAAGGCCAGTGAGATGCTTTACATGAAACAGTTCAGAATCTCTCTGACATCTCCACAGCTTTCTGTTTCACACATGCCCGTGCACATACACACACAAGATGGCCTTGTGGAAAGGAGGTCTTCAGTGTCATTTTAGGAGGATGGGATGAGAAAAAAGAAAAGGAGTCAACAATTCACACCAGATCAGAACTGACTGTCGGTATTTGAGTCCTCAGAGAAAATGTGTTTCTCCCCAGTGACACCAAAATCCAGTGGTCTCACTGGGCATGGCTGTGCTGGAAACAGGCATTCCTGGAAACAGCCATCCCCGTGCTGGCTTTGCTGGTGAGCTCTGCAGTCCTGCATTCTGAACCCACATGGAGCACCTCTACCTGACCCATCACACACAAACCACGGGAGGCTCCCAGGTTCATGCAATGGAAAAGGGAATAGAAGCATTTGATGGTTTGGTTTGACCCCTGCTCCCAGGCTCTCATATTTCACCCAGTCGTTCTTCTTCTAAACCGAAGGGCTGTGTCTGAGTTGGGCACAGCTCTTGCTTGGCTACAGCTTAGTCATTATCCAATGTCATAGAGGGCCACTTAAAATTTAAGAGGCAAAACTATTCTTGTCTAGGATACAGATTTAGCAATACCTGGAGAAACTAATTACCACTGGGAGCTTCTCACTTTAAAATCAGGGCTTCCTGAGCATGCAAGCAAAGGGACAATAAAAATATACAGATAAAAACAAGACCTTTGAAGGATATATTTCAATTATGAAGGAAAGAGCTATAACAGGTCAGCATGCCACGAACTTTTCAACTAACTTGGTTTAAAGACTGGTCAATTTTTCTCACTAAAACAGCTTTTGAATGGAAAACCACTGGTTTTGACTAAATATTTGTGAAAAATATTTTATTATCCTAGAATATGTCCAGGTTTTAATAAAACCTTTTGCATGAACACAGATTAATTTTTAGGCCTCAAAACTCAGTTTCACAGACAGAAAGAAAGCAAAACAAATTCTATGAGATTCAATAAATAAATAGTTTATACTAAGTTATTTTATTAAGACTGATCTGTCCTCTACCTTGAACTGTGTGGACTGCATGGAGTCCATTTAAAAGCAGAATAATTCCGTAATCCTTTTAGCATCCAGTGCCTTTGCTGTTATTCTGAGATACCCTTTGATCATCTTTTTGTAGGATGGAAGAGATAGAAAACACTGTGATATCACCCCCTTTTTCTCCCTTCTTGCATCCAAACTCCAGTGTTTGCCACAGGATACCATGATACCATTTTAGCCCCTGAGATGTACTACTGTGCTGTGTTACTTTCTCAGTTGTACTCATGTTCATTGTCAAGGAAATCCTTCATCTGACTGAAGTTTCCAGCTCACCAGTCAGTGTGAGATCAGCAGGCTTCATGGAATGGCACAGCTCACCAGATTTCACAGGAGGCAGTGGGGATGCATTTACTCTGTTTGCCATTCACTCTGCTGTGCCCTAACCCAGAGCAGGGGTGCAGCCCTACTATGGACTTCAATGCAGGCTGGAAATAGCACACCTAGGACGGGACACCAACTTGGCTTCTGCTTGAGAACCAGAAATGGCTGGTCTATGGCTGTGAATGTTATGGAAAAAAATAGGTTTACAGTTCTCTTTGCTTCAATTTTGCACATTCACAGGCTGTGGCAGGTTGTGCTTTTGCTCCGCAGCACTAAACAGATTTTCTTGTTCTGGCAGGAGGGAAAATCATAACTACAAGTCTTCAGAAGACACAAATAGTCTTTAAAGAGTTAAAGCACCATCATACCTACTGCTGAGGGTGGTGATATTGCTTGTCTGGCCATTTCAAACCATTTTTTCAGATTGTGTCAAAGTAAAATAATTTTCTATGATGAAACACATTGTAAATGGATGGTGGAGCTGGGGGGAGCTGGAAGAAAGAGGAATCAAATTACATTTGAAAACAAAAGCTTTAACTTCTGGCAAGTAGACAATTAGTTTTTCTTTCTGTTGTTGGTCCTCGTGGTTTCATCTGTAACATGTATGGTGATTGTTTGCAGCCTGGCAACAGTGTGAAGTTGTGTGGGGGAGGGAAATCTCTAGCCCTTGTTAGCGGCGATCCAAACTTCAAAGGCTTTGGGGACATTGAGCAGACAGGTTTCAGCCGCCGTTAAGGCAGACATGTGAACAAAAGGGCTCCTTCCATTGCTGTGGAGCAGAGGTGACTTTTTGGCCCATTTTTGTTGTGTTTTAATTTTGTCAGGAGCCAGGGGGAGGAAAGCTCCTGGCACCAGGGACGATGCTTTCTGCCCATGACTGCGTGCCCTTCTCCTTTCCGTGTCAGAAGCAGATATGGGCATTTATGGCCCCATAAATCACGGGCTAAACCATACATGAGCAGCTGGTACATGTGCTAATAACTATAATTATTAATCATGTCGATTTCACACCCTTCAAATTTCCGCGCGGGGCTTTCTGCCGGAGAGGCAGCCCCGGCGCCTTGAGCTGCTTATGGTATGAAAATATGATGAGCTGATGGTCTTTGATGATTGTCCTATGACAGTATTGATCTCCCTACAATTGGGTTTGTGGGGTATCGCTACCCAACAAAAGTGGCTCTCCTCGCCTCCTGGTATATATCATTGTCACACATGCCCCATTGTTATCGAGGGGAGTGAATTACTTTCAGTATTCGTCCCAGTCTTTAGCTACTAGGTCACCATTATTCTAGCCTTATGTCAGTGTGGGGACATTTACTTTGATGTTTTCTTTTGTATCTTTCTTAGGGTGAAAGCATTTGGCTATATAGAGCTTCTCAAAAAAAAAAAAAGAAAAAAAAAAAGAAGAAAAAAGTCAGCAGTTCAGGTTGGGGTGCCTGGTGGGAGCCAGGGAAATATTCCTCACAAGCACAGGCGTCTGACCTCCGTGGTCCTTGGTGTTGGCTGCCTTTGCCACTGAGAACTTCACCCCAGCAGCAGCATAAGCACTGCATCCAGCCCCAGCTAGGGCCCTGGCTGGTGATTCTTCAGCCACCATGGAGGACAGAAAGTGAAGCAATCTCCTCCCAGCCTCTCTGCAATGGCAAACTCTTTCCACTACAGGGCTTTTCCCTCACTAGCGCTTGGCTGTTTAGCAGAAGCACAGACAGTGAGATGTGGCAGTGCACCAGAATCAGCTTTATGGGTGACATTGCTGGAGGACTGAAAATAGCAGAGACAACAATAACCTTCCTTAAAGCCAAATAACCCTTCCGAGGTGGTGGGAGCACCCCTCGGGCTGATCTGCTTGATAACGTGATACTGTGGTGGCTAATCATTTCCCACTGGCCTGAACAACAGCATGGGACTCTCCCCACTTGTTCTGAAATCTGCATGGCCCCCATCAGGCAGCTTCTAAATTGCTCCTGCTGTCTTTACAGCTGCTCTGTTCCACTGACCCCCGGAAGGGCCCAGGGATTGTCAGGAAAAATTTCTATTAATCAGGCCCAAACAGATTGTTACAATTTCACACTTTTTCTCCTGTCATTTCACACATTAAATGAATTTTGGGGTCTGCTACTTTCAGAAGAGTTACTCTCAAGGCCACAACAAAAAAAAATTAATTAAATTTATGTACAAAAAAACAAACACACACACACATGCACACAAGATGGACAGCACCAGGACAGGGAGCACTGCTTCTGAAGCTTAAATGCTTAAATGGACCTGGAAAAGTGCTGAGGGGGAATATGGTGCAATCCAGGCAGCAGATTCCTGCCGCCTTGGGACCTGATCTTGCCCTGTTTTTAACAAGAGGAATTTTGTGTTTCACAAAATTGAGCTAAATAGGTCGGGAGTCAGTCAGGGACAAAACACACAAACCTTGTTTGCTTCAGGGCTGACACTCACATGCAATTTCCCAGGATTAAATGACAGCCCACTAAAGGGCTGCATGATCCTACAGCTGGTTCATATAAGGTCTTTTGCTCTTTTTCCTGGGGACATAAACACATTGTGGCTGCTGGTGACCAGGGGTGCCCAGACTGGACTGGAAGTCTCACCTCCTAGACCATTACTTTGACCCCGTGTGGTGGTGCTGGAGTCTGCTGGGAAGTGTTGGCTGGTGAAGAAGGAAAGCAGTGTGAGAGCATGGCGTGCTTCACAGATGTGAAGGCTGAATTTCACCATCCTTACATCTGGCCTTGGGTGCACTACACAGGCCAGTAACTTCCATCTTCAAGTCTCTAAAGCTACTCTAAAAATTTTCCTTTACAAAAGTCATCAGAGATGCCAAGAAAGTGTCTTGAGTACTCATCCCTAGGGAGTGAAGACAGGAAAGCACTTCCCCAGACTTTGACATCTCTACCCATATGAGACATAATGCTCTTGAGCTCTGCCTGTGACATCCTGTCTATCTTCTCTTTCCATTTTCCCCGTGCAAGTCCAATGCAGTGCAGGCAAGAATCAGCAAAAAGGAGTATAAGCATTTAACCACAGGAATAGTCATCTAGGGTAGAGAGCAGTATAAGTCAAACCTCCAACAAGTAAGATTATAATGCCTCTTGTTGGACATCCATTAACAACTGCAGCCCTCCAACTTCACCATCTCTGTGCCCATGTGTTCCCTGCCCATGGTCTCTGCCTGCTGGTGTCCCATTGTTACCAGGCACCACAAGACATAGGCTACTCAGTGCACCCCAGGCACGATGAGAAACAAGTGTAGGGGTGGGTGCAGTGAGTGGGGGACGTGGTATCCCTAAGCCTTTACTGAGTGCTGCAGATTGTTGAATTTACCATGTTATTTAGCAGGCAAGTGGACTTGACAGCTAACCTGTGTGACTCACCTGTGCAACCTAGGCAGTGAAGTCTCAGCTTTATGTACGTGGAAGGTCTGAGCAGACAGAGGTGCTCTGAGCCCATCTGGAACCACTGGATCTATCTCATCAGTGAGACAGCTTGCAGGAGTATAGCTCAGGGCAAGGAATGAAGACCAGCAACGAGAGGAGGCTCTTTGATTCCCAAGGGTTACCAGAGACTAGCAGGATTTTATTTTGTGGCATGTTGATCAGCATTTGGGTACCTTAGACTCGACCCAATACCTCTGGATTTCCTTTGTGGAAATACATGCTTTTTTGAGATTTCTCATATATCTAGCAGGGCACACCTTCTGATTCATCCTTGGAAAAGTGGACAATCCCCTCAAACATCCAACCCTTCACTAAGCAGTGTCCTATTCTGTTGGCTGGAGTCAACAGAATCTTAAATCCCTGCTCCAAATCAGCCACACAGTCTCACACCTGGATTATTTTCCAATTTATATTCCAACTCCCCTGTCCTTCTGGCAACCTATGGCAAATCTAACCTCCCTAATCAATCTGGCAATGTATGGCAAATCTAACCCCTTCATGTCAAGTCATGTGCTAAATCTGTGTTTTCCGATATTAATTCTGATCTCACTTTTGTTTTTGCTTAAATGAATTATTTGCCATCTCCTAATTCTTGGCATATTGGCCTGACAATCTCTGTAAGGAGTCTTTCAGATGCAGCAGATTCATCTATAGATCCAATATAAGGAGGAACTCTTCCCTTGGTCAGCCATCTATCATTATCCTTTCATGCCTCTACACAGGTACTCTTTATTTTACTCGTCTGTGTGGTAGCTCTCTCTATCAGAGGCTGGGTGGTCATGACTTAAGTGTTAATTATGATCAGAGTGTGGCTCAGGCACCTCCCATGGTTACCCCCTAGGCTTGGATCTTAGTTAGTAACTGCCTCAGCAAAGCTGTGTTTGAATTAGGCAGTGCTTACCTAGTCAATGCCCCCCTTCAGAGGATGGTGTGAAGCAAAGATTGTCCCTGAAGGATGCTGTGGAGTAGGTCATGAGGACAAGAGAGTTTAGGCATAAGGACACAAGCTTCATGTGCCACTAAGTCTTGGAGACAGAAAATGCAGTGATGGTGCATTTCATTTGGTATAGATGTCACCTGCAGCCCTCATATGAGCATATCCTCCTGTGCCTGCTGCATGTAAACAACCTAGAGCTCTATTTCAATCTGGGTAGTCATAGAAATTGCCCAGATGTTCAATGCCTCAGGTAAATTATTCTACCTTGGCTTTACTAGATTAGTCTTGTTTCCTCTCATCTAGCCTATCTTATTGCAAATGGCTGGCAGTATGGATACTCCCCCCAACAGCAATTCCAACCCACCCCCATCCCCTGACTCTCACCAGCTGGACAGAACAGAGGACCCTCTGGAAATCCCCCAGCAGACCCCAGGAAATCCCCTCATGCCCTGGGGATGAGCTGAGAGCACAACCCAAATATCTGCATAGCTCAGGTTAGTGAAGATTAGCATCTCCCCTTAAAGTGTGCATCCTGCTCAGCCTAATAGGCATCCTTTCTAAAATTCCTTTTTCAGGCCAAGGTGGTGGAGGTCTTTGCTTTGTGTTTCTTTTCAAGTTTCATCACCATGCTCAGCCCAGTACCCCCATCCCTGCCCTCCAGAGGTGCTTTCTTTAAGAATATCCCAAATAGCCCTGTGCTTGCTGATTACTAGTTTTGCTATTGCACACTCTTTTCAGAAGGATGCTCAGTACCCTTGACTAAACTACTTCTGAGATGTGACATTGAGAAATGGAAGAGTTTAACTAAGGTTATGATAGCCTGAAGTTGATAGAAATCCTGGTCCCTATGCATTTAGGCAGTACAGAAAGCCAGAGCTCTCTGGAGGGCTAGGTAATGGTTCTCAGAGTGTCTAAAATTAGATGTAGTACATTTGGGCACTTTTGAACATTTATCCAAGCTACAGTGAATCCCCATTTCCTGAATATAACTTTATTGCCCATGTCTACAGCAAAAAATCCCCACACTTTGTTGCTTGAATAGAAAAGACATCTATACATTATCCTTTCATGGATGACAGTACTCCCGGAATGTGTTAAAGATTTGCCTAGTGCTCTTTGTCTCACAGGCTGCAGTCTCCCTTACACTCCCACTACCCCAGATTTCTGATGCTGATATCTCTGGGCTGCCACATGCAGCAAAGTGAGGATTCAGATTTCTCTGACAGAAAACTGCAAGTACTGCATTTGCATCAGTGGTCTGCCCGGTGCTCTTCCCAGGCAGCTTCCCTTCCAGGCTGAGGGATCAAAGTGGGTTCATTTGCTGTGCTTCTGCCAAAGCTTCTTGGTGCTGTGTTATGGAGGATTGGACTAACGGTGAGGTCCTGGTGTTTAGTATTTTACACAGTTCAGAGTAAATTTTTGTATCAGGAATCTTTATTTATTGGGGTTTTGTTGTTGTTGTTTTTAGGGTCTTTTGTTTTGTTTTCCTTAATTTTGGTTTTGGTTGTGTTTTTAAGAAATGGAACAACCCATTGTCTGAAAAAAGAAATTGTTGCATGTGGTTTTGGTCTGTGTATGAAAGGGAAGTTTCTGAGTTGTAACTACGTTGTTTCAGGACTTTCAGTTCTGGGCTATCTGTCCTTTCCTATTCCCAAACTGCTTGTTTGCTTTCTGTGTCTCTCTTCCATTGTCCTATTTTTTTCTAATACATGTGGTGTTGCAAGAGGAAAAAAAAAAAAAAAGAAAAGGAAGGAAATATGGAAAAGAAATAACTGGGAGAAAAGAAAGCCAAGATTTTAAAATGCAATCTTTGTTAGGTTCTCACTCTACACTTCCAAGAAGACGAAATCTTCTGACTTCAGAAAGCCAGTCTCTTCTTTCACCAGATTTGGGGAAGTGGATCAAGCTGCTTGTGCACGAGAAGGATGCTTTATTGCCACTCTCCATCTCCACAGTGGTCACTCTACACTGACTAACTGTTCTGATTCCTCAATAGCCCTGATCTGTGCACTATCCCAACAGCGACAGCCACAGCATTGATGCTGCTCTCTTCTCACTTCTGCCCTCCTAAATCTACTTTTCCACTTTCACCACACATATAAACAGAGAGGGTAATTAGACTGCAGTCATTCTCCACTTTTGGAGGTTTTCCACCCTCCCCCTTAAGATATTAACTGGCTCCACCTGCCTGGGAGCAGAGTTTCAGAAATGCTTGCAAGGGCGCTGAGGCTCGCAAAGCAGGGCTGTGATTTTTTTTTGCCCACCACTTCCTTGGGGTAGGAAACAACAGACCGCCAGGGGAAGGAGCGGGGCCGGGTGAATGGGTTTTCTGGAGGCTGGCTGGCCCCAGGGCGCAGTAGGTGTATAAAATGCCATTCAAGCGATTCAGGCCAGGAGGGTGCGGCGGACGGGCAAGGCTGCTCCCTTTGAAGATGCTTCTGTCGGGCTGGAAACACGGGAGAAAAGCACAGCTTCTTTCAGCTGTCCCCTTTTGTGTGCTTTCCCATACGAAACTATGTTGCCACCGCTGCTTTGCACTTTGTTATTATGACAGGAAAAAATGAATTTCTAATGAGGTATCTGTGCCAGCTGCAAGCACCTTGTGGATCTCCGTGGCCCAGGAGCTTTGTCAGCCGCCCCTTGCTAAATGTGAACCAGCCTGGGGGAGGACGAGACTGTCAAAGCACAGCCCCAGTGAAAAACCCTTTTCTGTACAAATCCAAACAAACGGAAACACCCTGGTTTCCCTAATAAGCTATGCTGTGACATGTCCTCATTTCACAGTGATCAACTCCAGGGACGGAAAGGGCTCCGGGAGGCTTTAACAATGTGCAGGGAGCCCTGATTTTTAAAGGCAAGGAATGGTACATGTAAAATTGATTAATACCCTCTGATTCCCAGTAGGCTTTTCATATGCAATGCAGAAAATGTTTTGCTCAGCCCCTAAAATGCAGCTGCATCTCCCAAAGCCTGCGTCAGCTCTCAGGAAAGCCACAGGAACACAACCACTTTGGAAAACTCGAGAGAGAGGGTACCACATCCACCATCTGCTTCAAGCTGCTGGGCAGACTGAGGGAGCTCGTGGGTGTTCCCAAAGAGGATTTCAGCAGCCAGTTCAGAGCCTGAAGCTTTAGAAATTGTTCAGATGTTAGCACTGGCTTAGCCAAGCAGCACAGAAATGTATTTGCTTTCTTGTGGGCTATCCCACACAAGTGGCTCCCCTGTCTCACACAAGTGGCTCTTCAGTGTGCCTTGGGCAGTGCGGGGCCACTGTGGCCAGCAGGGCTCTCTCCAGCAATGGTGGGGTTTCCTGGGGATCCTGCTTTCCCTGCACTTGATCAGGCACTTTCAACCAGCAGTGCAGGGAGTGATTCACTGCAGGAGGGGAAACTGAGGGGTTCTGCAGGAGACCGAAGGTCCTGAATTTGATCCAGGTCTTCAAAACAGACTGCTGTGTTTCCCTTCGATAATAAGACTCTCCTGAAATACAGCTTCTCTGTCTTTCTCTAGCCAAAGAGCTATTTGCATGGATTAATCAGCCTTGGTCATTTGCATGGTGAGTATCAACACTGTACCTGATCTCCTAATGGCTTCTTGATGCTGAGAAACTAAGCCCAAAGTGCAACTTGCCTAAGAAATCAAATGGTCTTCAGTATCTCCACTGCCTTAAACAAACATGAAGAATTTTACCCGTTCTGATACTGACTACTGATATCCTCTCGTCCTGCTCATGTTGATGGACAGAAATAAACAACCAAGTGAGTGAGTGACTGGGAGTAATGCCTCTGCAGGTGGTGCTGACATTGATGGAGTATGATGGATGAGGGTGACAGGGCCCCACCCCACCCTCTTGCTCATGTGCATGACAGAAGGTCCTGCAAGCCAGCCCCTGATCTCTGGACAATGCCTCCGAGTATGTATTTGGAAGTGTAAAAACAATGGGTTTGGCTCCAGCAGTGATTGTGCTACAAGTTTGGAACCATTTAATGAGTTGCTAATGTGAAAATAATTTTCTTTTCTGACTTCAGAATGGAAGGGATAAAGACAGATGGCCCCAAATGCAGGGAAATGCAGCCATAGAATTGGTAATGGCTCTGCCAAGACTTGAAAGGCAGTTCATCAGGAAAAGAGGATGTTTCCGCCACTGTCAGAAGTTGACAGAAACCCTCTGACTTTTTCTCTTCTCACCTCTCCGGTTAGGGCATTCCTGCCATTCTTCACCAGACATCATGAGGCTGGTGATTGCAATTGCAAAGGCTAAGCTGCTGTTTCAAGTTGAAATGCATCCTGTAGAGAGGAGGGGAAAATGTTCCTGGCACATGCCAGAGAATACAACTGATTGCTAATCCAGATACAGGGGGAAGTATTCGGTGATTGATCGTTGGGGCTCAAGTGTCAAAAGAAAAAAACTACCACACTTGGGGGACCACAGGAATAGCAAAAATGTCTGCAAGGAATGCCTGTGTCTTGCACAGTCTTTTTGTTTTAGATGCAGATTGGATTTAGGAAGAGACGTTTGGCATTTAAATGGGAGCTGTCAGTTGTGTCATGTTTTCTAAGCTCTCTCACACAAACAAAAATGGCCAGAAAAGTTCCCAGAAAAAAGAAATCTCACCTTTTTATAAATTAACACCACCAAAATCTTCATGCAGGGAAGAAAAGTCAATGTAATTCACTGTTAAATGTGACAGTAAAAGGTAGACACATTCTTGGGGAACAGTGATTTGTATATCCAAATTCATCTGGTTCTAATGACTGCAATAACAAATCTGGTAACATCCGATTTCATGAGATTCCAGGCTCTTGCCAGCTATGAATGAGCAGAGCCTGCCTGCACCTCTGCTTTTGGATGCATTGGTCAGGATTTATAAGATGCTTTAGCTGAAAAGAAAATTTATATTTGCTCAATATCTTCAGAGGCCGTTCATATTACAGACCTTCTGCAGGGTCTTTGTCCATGAAAAAGCCCAAGTCCTGTGCTGGGAGATGAACAGATCAGATAGGAGAAACAGTTCTCATCTGTCTGAAACTGAAACCACGTCAGTCAGCATCCGAAAAGAGAAAGACCAGACCTAGTTTGGCAGTGCTGCAGACAGTGCAGGAGGAGCCCTGTGCTCTGTGGCCAGCACTGGCAGTGATGGGGCCACTCTGCAGAAGTGGCTCCCTTTGAACAAACCGCAGCAAGCGTGGCTCACAGATATATTCACCTTATTTTAAGTAGCAGTTTTATTTAATTCTGTGACTGTCTTCTATTCCACTTCTCACTTACTTTAGGCAAGGTCCCTCATTCTCTTTGCGCACCCACCAGGCTGATTACCTAGCCAGGCTTGATTCCGGCACAAAACCTAAACCACAGCCACATCATCCCTCGAAGCCATGGCACAGCACAGAGTGATCAGCTCCAGGGACGGAAAGTGCTGCAGCTGGCAGCAGTGCTGGTGGCAGCGCTCTTGGTGGAGGCTTAGCTGCAAATCCCTGTCTTTTCCAGCAAGCTTATTATAAGCAATTAGAGAGGCATAAGATAATCCTATAAGGCTAGATCATGATCAGACCTGATCTGGGAGCATGACACATAAGAGCAAGAGAAGAGTCTACTTTGCTCCTTCTCTGGATTCCTCCTCTCTGCAGCCCCTGGACTCTGGAGAGCAGTTTTATGACTTTCTCTGCAAAGCTCCCGGGGGAAAACATTCCCACCACATTCCTTCCCACTCACTGTGTCAGTAAAACCTTCAGAGCTGTAAAATTCTGCAGGGAAATTGTCAGTACTTTGCAGAGCAGCATCCCTATTAAGGATCTCTGTGGAGACAACCACCAGTGATTTGATCCATTGCATGACTAGTTTTCACTCACTCGTTCATGTCTGAACAACACGAGGTGCCGTGAATCTAAGGCATACAAGCCATGGAAATGCTCCTCATGAATGAAATACTCCTTAAGCTGAGGAAAGGGTCTGTAGCATCTCCAGTGAGATATGTGGAAAAGGCACTGACCAGCAGTCCCCTGTCCTATTAATAGATGAGAGAGCCATGTTCCTGCTCCTGGGGAGCTCGCTTGGCGGAGCTGGTCTCTGGAGAGCCAACGTCTACAAAGCGCTAACATCTGGTGCCCATTATTTCACCAGCTCTGTTGTGATTAGTCCATATGATAAGTCTGGCCAATTGCTACTGGTAAGGGATTGCTCCACTCCCTCCACCAGCCTCCTTGAGCTGTCACTTCTGGTTTGTGGCCCCTGCTAATTTGCCACTGCAATTTCCAATATTTGCTCAAATCCCATAAGGAAATCTCCCTGCCTTTCAGACAGAAGGGTAGCACTGATAATAAAAAGGGAAGGTTTATCAATTAACTCAAACTGCTCTATTGAATCAGGCTCAAATCCCCTCCTATTTCAATTATGTGAGACTCAAAAAATGTGCTGGAAAAACTTTTGCTCAGGCAAGCGTTTCATGGGGGAGCTGGAGGGATTTACACAGGCTTTAACAAGTTAGAGAAGAGGTTAAAAAAAGAACTCCTGCTTCCCAAAGGCTTTTTCAGTCATTGTGATAGCTGGGTTGTGCCCACCTGACAGAAAGACTGCTTCTCAGAGGTGTAGAAGTGGGAATTGGGGCCTTCAGACAGAAGCTTCCCCATAATTTTTCTATTCCTTTATCTTTTGTTCCTTTGCTTGTTCATTCCCTCATTTGTCCCTTCCTCCTTTCCTTCTTTCTTTTTTTTTCCAAATGCCACATGCCACGCTAAAAAACTTGTACTGTACTGTAGGAAATTTCCATTACACACATTTCACATTAGTGGAGGTAGACTAAAATGAGTAAGTCACCAGAGACCAGAATAGGAATTGCTGGTTTACACAGATTTCTGCCCAAATATGTGAAAGTATTCAATAAATGAATCAGATGGATTTACATTTTATGGAGGTTCCTTGAGAGGATATGAAAGAGAAAACCTAACACAAACAGGCCTAAATAACTCACAACCACACAAGGATCAAATTTTAGGGTTTTTTAACTGGCACAGATTATTTGTTTGATTAAATAATTCCTATTCTTTCCCACTTTTTCTTTCATTTTTCTGTAATTTCTGTATTAAGGAATTTTCTTGCAGGAACAGAGCTCCACAAGGAGAGATCCAGAAGTGGATTCAGCAAAAGCACTAGCTCCAGGCAGTGCCTCATGTTTGCAGCTTTATTACACACATAATACGCTTCACTCCTGAAATGTTCAGTTCAGGGCATGAGTTTACCATCTTTATGTTCTATCATAAACTCATGCCTTTCAATGGTGGATGATGTTTAAGCATAAGTCAGATGTCAAACTAGACTGCATTCCATGGTTTTGTGGAGATGGCAGCACTCCATTTTTCTTCTGCTGCTGAAGTCCTTGCAGCACTGAGGTGATAAGCACCACTCAGCTGGAAGGGAAGGAAGCTAATGTCCTTCCCAACTGAGTCACAAAAGCAGAGGCCGCGAATTCCCTAAGATTTGCACTATCTTCCTGGACACTTTCAACACACGATTTGGGCTGTGCTAGTCAGTTCCTATTAACTAAGATTTGACCTATGCCAGATCCTGTGCTCTGCCATCAATGGTCATGGCAAACATGGCATTCCCTTCTAACAGTGCTCTGAGGAAGCAAGAACAGTCCTGCTTTGTATGTGTAGAAATGAGGTACAGAAGAGTTAAGTGGCCAACATTGAGAGGAGATTTACTGTTCATAGTATACCCTCAGCCTTCTCACTCTCTAAGCATTAGAGTATCTCGATTTTGTGGTCAAAATGTATAGCTTGTCTGAGTGAACACAGCATATATGTGCACACATATGTACATGAATGAACACAGCTCTGTGCATCACTCACGTGCACCACATTCTTGTGAGGTTCAGAGATCAGTGAAACTAAAAGAGAGGGTGCCATGTTCCAGATAATGATTCCCAGAAAAATTTCTATGAGCTGGGCTTGCAGGGATAGCAGGTCTCCTCCCCTTGCTGCTGATGACACTTGGTGTGAGACAGAGCAGTCTTGAGCAGGACTGACAAAAAAGGATGTTCTTGAAGTCCCTTGTTAAACCTCTTGTGTCTCATAATTGTCATGCTAGAAATTCTATGTAGGTTAGATTGCAGATCTGCAGATGCAAAACTATGTTAGAAGCCTGAACACAGTTTTATAAATTTAATACATACTTAGCTGTGATCCCTTTGCAAGCAGGACACTTTTCGTTCTTTTGTCAGTGCAACAACAGCTGCTCATGAAAGATATGGTGAAGGCCTCAGAGAGCTAACAAGTGTTGGCCACTTTTCTCACTTTGCTGAAGGGTTTGGTCTCTAATTCGTGTTTATAAGGTCTCTCATTGGGCTTTACAAGATACCCAAACATTTCATTTTCCTTTGGAAGAGGGCTAAGTGTGGGAACCTTGGGCATAGAGAGAGAAACAATGAAGAGATATAGTTGGTTTGGAGAAGGATAGAAGGATGCAGTGAAAGGACTTACAAAAAATGTATAAAACTGTCACATTTGTGTTACTCAGGGCATAAGAAACTTGGGACCTGTACTTGTTAAGAAAGTCACTCCAAACTCTAGCAGAGGACGGGCTGTGGCCTCGGGTTTGTCTGTGTCCTCAGCCTGGCTTTGGAGTTGGCCCATATTGCAGGACTTGGTGGATCTCTTTGCACAGTCATTTTTGTATGTAAAATAGTAATAGTAATTCATATTTACATAACTCCTAAGAAGTTGAGAAAGTAACTTTGTTCTTACAAAGGACCAACCATAAAATTGCAACATGCTAAGGTGATGTGGTTGGATGTTTTTGTCTGCCTTCTTGGTTACAGAAGTTGTCCTTTCTGACATTTCTAACAATCCTTTTTGCTTTTTCAGAAATGTTCCTTGCCAGCTTGCAGAAAAGCGTCCAGGTCCCTTTAAGAAGTCAGAAACAGAGGCCTACAAAAGGTCCATTTTACCATTTTACTGGAGTTTGGGCAGCTCTTACCTACTCTGAGCTCAGCTGCACCAGGCTAATTTCCATAAGCATCATGTGGTGTTACAGAAACCACATTTTGCCAAGCTGTCAACTGTACAGCCTTCTCTTTGCTAAACAGACTCCCATTAAAACTGTCTGCACAATTTGTCAGTTAAATGAGGTACAAGAGGGACGCTCTATTTGCCCCTAATTAGCTGTGCAGACTACCTTTGTCTGTTTGATTAAGTATTCACATTATCAATTTTGTTTAATCTGATTCATTTCACACACCTCCCCAGGGACTCAGCCCATACGGTTAACTAATCTCTGATATCATCTCTCATATCAGGCCGCGGTAGTCTCCCACGGCATGCTCTACCCACACACACACTGCTCACCAAAATCTTTGCTGGGGAAGAGTCTTCCCAACCCATGAAACCAACACTGCCTCCCTGGAGATGAGGGCTTCTACCTTTAAGGGAAAACAGAAAAAGCCAGTACTGTGCTCGCGCTGTGTCCTGAGCACCTCTGCAATGACTTTTTTAGTCTCAGAAGCTTTTCAGCTGCAGCCAGCTGACTCCAAGTCATGTAATATTTGTCCTGCACCAGCACACTGCTTTCCACTCTCCACAGATGCCTGCAGTGCAACCTGCTTGACTCTTCAGCAGGTCTCTGATTTTGACAGGAGGCAACACCAGTGTCCCTATCACACTGTGAAATAATCCATAATAATGGGGAATGGACTTCAACCAAGAAGACCTGCCCAGTCCAACATTGTTTAAGAGAGAAAAAGAACCACATGTATTCAAAGATGATCCCTTTGCAAGCCTCCAAGTGTCCAACTAACTGCACCTTTGAGAGAACACAACCCATTTCAAGAGGCAGAAAGATTCTCCTGAAAAAACACGGACCAGAAAGATGGTCTCAGAGCCACTTGTGTGGTTCTGCTCAAGGCATGACTGCAAATAGCTGGCGAGAAGCAAACAGACCTGGGCAGAGACCAGACAACGGCTAGGTATGAAGAGGTATTGCCTCATCTTCAATGGGTGGGTTATTTCACCACAAAATTTGATGACCATCTGCATGGAAACTGAGTGCATTCCCATGCATATGCCTTACTACACATGTATATATGCTTGCTTGTGTATTAGCATGAATGGCATAGAAAATATTTCCAGCAAAATTTCTAAACATTCTAAATATGAGACCTTATTATGCTGGCTTCTATTAAAAATTTTCTTAGAAGTTGTTCGTCTAACTCTTTCCACTGTTCACACTTCTGATAGAAATTAAGCTTTCATAATTTTGCAGTGAGAAGTTTTACCCGAACAAAAATCAATTTTTGCAACTAGCCAACATACAAACCCACACAAACCCCCGCCTTCGACATGTTTTTGCTGTGTTTCAGTGTGAAGAGTTTGACTCCAAATATTTTTCTGAATTGCAATTTTCCATTTCTCTCTTTTAAAAGAAGAGGGGATGCAGCTTGGATTTCAGTAGGTCAAATATCCCCAAATTCCTTTCCTTCTGCTACTAATATTGCATACCTGACACGAGTAAAAAGAAGCGTGGTGGTTTACTCAACAATCAGTGCCACCCTTCTTTGGGTCAGGTTTTCTCACGGCAGTATATGGAAAAGACCTTTGCAAACTCTGATCTGGCTTCTGCCCTGAGGTAAACATTGTCAGACAGAACTCAGGTAGACAAACATTGCTGCTGCTGTTATGCTGCCCAGAACACCCAAGGCTCCACGTACTGACATTGGCATTAGAAAATAATTTTACATGCTAGATTGCAGTATGAAAACCTGTAGAATAGTGCAGATTGGCAAAGCCATGTACCACTGTATTTCACTGAGTTTCATTAATGTAATTCAAAGTTTATTTTACGAATCCCCTGCTGACTCTGGGAAAGTGGTTTATAGCTGAAAAACTCCTCAAAAAATCTTTCCCTTTACTGCTCAAATTGTTATTTTCAAGAGAACAAACTCTTTTATGGTTAATGCAAAAATTTAACACCAAGATCAAACCTTGTGAATTACTTGACTGCTCTTCCCTGCATTAAACTTCAGTGAACAGATACAACTCAGGGGACCTAAAACCAGCAAAGAACATCTGGCTTTTGGTGCTAATAAAATAAGATTTAACCTTTTTTTTTAGTTTGGAAAGAAAAAAACCTCATAAAACACTTTGGCTTTTTTATTCTTATTTCTACAGATCTTCAAAGAAACAAAACAAGTTTTGAGCAATAACTGAAGAGAAAAAATGGCATGAAATGTAAATTAAATACCAATTTGAGAAAGCGTCCGTATTTGGAAGACTATTTCAGTATACATTTGAATTTAAATGCAGGCAAAAATACTGTCCTGAACTATAATGATAATGAGGAAGTATTTAGCTGAGTGCATAAACAGGCCCAAAGGCAGGAAGCTGAAGAAATTACATGGTGAAGGAGTAATAGTTAATCTTTTAATTAATATTTAAATCAATTAGTCCGCAGCATCTACAACAATAGATCGAGGAAGTAACTACTTCTGCTAGGATTCTGTTAGGGTTTCCCCATACTTGTTAACTTCTCTTCTGTGATGTCAGTATCAATACTTATGATCATTGTCATTGCTATAAATTTTGTGGCAATCTAATGAGCCACTCTGCATAGACAGAGCTTTAATTAAAAGTGGCATTGAGTATGAAAGGGTGTAGTTTCACTCCCAGTTGTACCAGTCAGCTCAAGAATTACAACCAGCTAGGAAATAGTGACTGGACTGGTGTGTTCAAGGAATATGGGCACCAAAGAGGAAGCACCAAAAGTATTTTCACAGAAGGAAAGAAAATGCATGTTTTTACAGTGGTGGAAAATTGAGTTTGAAAAGTAAGAAGTTTTAAATCTATGAAAATGGGTGAATGGAAATGGACTGAAGAAAAGGATATTTCATTCCATTAACTATGGCCTGCCCTACATCCTTGCATACATCTGATGCAAGGCTTTCAGTTTTCTGAAGAATTAACAGTCATGTAAGAATAATTTTCACCACCATTATTCAATAATAATGGCAACTATAGAGTAGTACTGAGGAGCCTGAATCATGGTCCACAAATCTTTGGTATCAATGCTGTAGAAATACAAGGCTGCAGGAGAATCAGTGCATCAAGGAGAGTGCATCTCCTGCATAGTCTCTAACTCGTTGTGTCATCAAGTGACACCTTGGCCTAATGAAGGTGAGTATCAATATTGGGCCTTACTATGGGGTTATTTTGAGTTCTGTGTTTAAGCAACTCACTGAAACATAAGTTTGCTTCAAAATTAATTGAAAGTGTAAGAACTTGTTTTATGCCAGTCAAATTCTTGGATGATAATAATGTGTCTATTTGGAAAATTACTGCAAAACAAAAGTTCTGAAAAGCACTTTTATCACTTGCGTCCTAATCCAAGTGGTACTGTCTAGGTGGACTCTGCAAAGGAGAGTGCTACTTTTCTTTCTCAGTGCTCTTAAACTCTGTTGTTGAGCTCTGTGTTTGCTGAGGATGATTTGCCCACAGGAGTCTTTCCCATAAAAATTCTTGCAGAATGAAGCTGATGATTTCCTACACTTCCTTCAAGCTCATGTTCTACTGCTGCTCTCAGTTGTACAGATGAAAACAGGGCAAGATACAATAAATCTGTGGACAGGAGGTTACCTGTTCAATTACAGTACGGATCCGGACATACACATCAGGTTGCAATGAAAGAAGAGATGTAAAATTCAAATGTCAGACCGTGATTAGCTAGCATCCTATAACTGAACTGATGAAAACAGAGGGTAACATATCTGCACATAATGGGACATGTTCCTTAGGCTTAACAATTTCAACTTTTGTTTGCTGTATACAAAGCCAGACTTGGCTGAACATGTGTGAGCTGGTTAGAATACAGCTGCAATAATAACATCAGCATCCTCATTTTTGTAACTGGTGTCATGACTAAAAATGACAAGCAGTTGGCATTTATGGTTCATATCTCCTCTGCAAACTGTCATTCTTTAGGAGGTCTGGTGCTTCTGTCAACCACATCCTTTGGACTCTTCTAAGTTTATTTTATATTGTGGAGAAAAAAACCTTATATATTTTGGTGGAAACATGACACTGTCCTGGAATTATGTATAGGCTCTGGCTGGCAAATGCATTATATTGAGACTAATGGATTTTGAAGAGGTAAGTTATCACTATCCTTTGTTCTAGAGTACAAACTTTCACTACAATGACTTTCAATATATGGAAAATTCAAATAACATTATTGCTTCACAAAGGTCCCCAAGTGTGCCAGGTTCAAGGTGCAAGAACCAATACAAATTATTCTATCAAGTCTGTGGCAAAATGGGGAAATGGAGTATTTTGAGCACTCAGTGACTTTTGAGGGATTTGGGGACAAATTTTAGGGAGGGCAAGAAGTAGCAGACTTGGTTTGCTGGGAAATTCATGAGTTGCTCTGTTGCTTTTGCTATTTCCAAGAAACAGTAGTAACTCTGGGGGAATGCAGTCGTGGTTACTTAGCACAGCCAGAGCCTTTCACTGGCACGTCACCATCTCCGAAGCTTTGCCAAAAATCTGAAGGATCCAATGATGACCACCAAGTGTCTGACAGGCCTTGGCAAGTTCCCCTAATTAACTTGAGATCCCTTGCAGAGCTTCTGTGCCTTATAATAAGTCCAGTCAACATTTAAAGCCATGTTGCGAAGCAGATCTCCTCAGTCCCCAAAGGGATTCCCCTTAATCTCCTCAGCCCTGCCGAGACCTTCAGCTGGAGACACTCTGACAGAAGGCAAATGGTGCAAGGATTTTCTAATCCTCAGAGGGATTCGTGCAGGGGTCTGAGGCAGATCTGGTCAGGTTAACAGGGTTTGTGAAGGCCCTAAGCATAGCTTGGGAAAAAGGGGGGAAAAAATGGAAAAAGACAAACTTTGGGTCCAGTTGTAGCAAGCAGGAGTCCAAGATATGCTAATTAACACAGCTGCCATCAAGGATGTAATCTGATTTACATACTTGGTAGTGAATAAATGCTTCCATATGGCAGAGTACCAGCATTTTTCCTTGACAACTTTATCAAAAAGCTAATGGAATTTGCATGCAAAAGAAAACTTTTTTCCAGCTTGACTAAAGACAACAAACCCAGTAAAAAAAGTGAGAGAAATGCAGAAGTAAAAGATCATGTAACAGTAAAATAGATATTAGCAAGCTAAGGAACAATGTTTTAAATATTTTGCTAATGGAGCAGTAGGAAAATTCAGAAATGCTCTAAAGTGTTCCCCAATTAACTTGTTTCCTCATCTTCTTGTCCCAAGCAAATCCATGAAATGGCCTTACGCTTGCTCACCCTGTACATCCACCACTGCCAACTTGAGGCAGATGCTCAAGCGCTCAGGTGCCCAAAATGAGCCAGATGCTCAGATGCTGTACTACTGGACTTCCTGACGCGTGTAAGCCCACAAATCCATCCCTGCCTTCAGAGTCCTGGACTGGCACACGATTCACTGTGTGTGGCAGCAGAGCTCCCCATAGTGCACGAGAGCATTGCAGACTGCCTCAACAGTCACGTCATCTTCCTGGTGCTGGCCATTTCTCTTAATCAAATTGGTGTTTTCCTAAACTCTGTGCATACCTCTAATTCAGCTAGAGGAAACAACTTTATTGACCATGGCAGCTGTCTGATGAAGATGGCCTCATGGATGGGCCACACAGTGGAGCACACTGCTCTCAATTGGCTCCATTTTTCTTGGACTAAATTGGACCTCTGTGTTGGAAATGCTTTTCTGATCAATCACAAGCTGACCACTGAAGTGGCCACTGTGTTATCTCTGGGCATCAGAGGTCTTAGTCAAAGTCAACAAGAAGGTTTAAGAGTGAAGATCCTGATTCAGGGAAGTAGTTTTCCCTAAGCATGAATGCCTTTCACATTGAAGCAGGAAGTGGTGGTTTGGGAAGATGTAAACTCACCTGGCCATATGCATTCTCCAGCCATTCAGACATGTGTTGTCCTTCCCAAAGGGAAAGTAGAAAACATTAGTGGTATGTTCTGGAAACATCCACAAAGCAAATTCTGCACCCATGGGCTTCCCCAAAAGGGAATGCCCTGTGTTAGGAAGATGCTGGACTCTCTGGGATTTTCAACAACCTTTTCTGTTGGGATCTTTGCCTGAAGCAGAGCTGCCTGAATAATGAATACTCAATTTGTTGGGTAAGGCCCTTCACTCACACAAAAGAAATTCAAGATATTGGGCATATTTGTCATGGTCTATCTGTACGAGGTCAAGGATATGAACTTCACGCTCATGTGTCCAGTACATGCACAAACACAGCAACATACCCGGGCAAACCAAACCCAGGACTAAGGACCTGGCAGGTAGTAGTGTAAGATGAGCTGGGTTTAAATGTAACATTATAAGGAACCCTACAACCACTCTTAGCCAGATTCTAGAAATTTTCCCGACTGAAATGTAGTAAGGATATTTATTCATGTGCTCAACCTTAGAGATTTGTGTTGTCTTACTCAAACTTCATGCTTGAACACATTGCTGGATGCAAGCCAGGGCACAAGGCCCTTACTGAGGGTCCATCTTAGTCTAGTCATCATTCACCTTTTGTACTCATTCTGATCTGTCAGATTCTTCCATATCAGGGCACCTTCCACTCAGGGCACCTGAGTTAAAGTCACACCACATTCTGCAGGTACCCTTGCCTTGTCTAAGTTCTCTCTTTGTTTTTCTCAGAAAAATCTTTGAAGCCAAAGGAGAACAGAACAGACTTATTCATATATGAAAAATCAAAATAAAAATTTAGAGTTTAAACTCAAGGAAAACAAAAAATTGCTATATTGTTATAGATTTTAAGCAACAGCATGATAGGAGACTTGATTTTCAGCTTTCCTTGTAGATTCCACCTTCAATTTTAAAAAATCACTTTTATTGAAATAGTTGAAAATTCATTTCAAGTATGATTCCAGTTAAGTGAAATTTTTGTATCCCTTTTGTTCTGGTTGGTTTTTGTCATTGGTGTTGTGCAGTTATTGTGTGAATTCAGTTTTATTTATGAATATTCTAGAAAGTAGCTCAAAATGTTCATTGAAAATCAATATTTGCACTTTCAAATATTGAATAATTTAGTACTTTTAATTTTAACATCAGTTCAGTGACAAAAATATGGAAGCTGAAGCAAAGCAATCCTGAATTTTTAGACTATTTCATTTTAGATGGGTCATTCTGATGTTTTCCAAAGCAGTCATCATTTCTTTATTGCAGGACTTAAATTTTTGTTTTATCTATCTTTTTCTCACAGGGCATAGATGCATTCTATGAAAAGGAATTCTACAATATTAGAAACTCTTTGTGAAAGGGAAATTCTGAAAATGGACTTTCTTTAAAAATCTTCTAGCAGGTCAGGAATAGAGCAGGGAAATTATTAGGTGCCTGTCTAGAGTACTGGCACCCATACAATCTGCCTTTCTACTGAGCAATGCAGGATTTTTTTTCTACCTAGGATTGATACATGCAATTCTTGACATATGTGGAAACTGGAGAGCTGGAATGTAGCCTGTCACCAGATCCCTTTGGCAGCAATGCCATGTGGTCATGAGTAACACACCTGGAGGGGACCCCTGCCCTGGCTGAGGCAGGTGAGGCCAGTCAATTCCCCAGCCCAGATATCACTTAGAATTTTAAACAGAAATTGCTCTACATGCAGAAGGACCCTGAGACAGCTGCTGTGGAGAGTTTCCAGCTTTGCTCCATGGACTCATCTTTGAGACTTCTGTTGAAATAGAACACTGGGAGTTGTAGCTGCAAGTGTTTGAAATGTGGATATGCACCAGTAAGGTAATGACTGCCACTACAAATTGCTGCAAAGTTTCCAAAACTATTTTCAAAATACAGATGTCTTTTGTCTCCATGTTGTCTCTCCTTCTCCCAAGCCTCCCATTTCTGGCTGCAGGGACAAGGGTGCAGTCATAGAGGATGCTGGGCTGCCTGGCTGCCTTCT
This sequence comes from Erpornis zantholeuca, assembly GCA_013400515.1. Taxonomy (NCBI): domain Eukaryota; kingdom Metazoa; phylum Chordata; class Aves; order Passeriformes; family Timaliidae; genus Erpornis; species Erpornis zantholeuca. Next base: position 109,097 of record VZTN01000969.1, read on the forward strand.
CCTCATGCATGTGAAGACAGCAGCAAACCTGGCTGGTGCACTGGGACTTTTAGCTTTTTCCTCCCAAAGGGCAATGTCACCAAAGGTCATCTCTTCCTCATTGCTAACACTGGCCAAGAGAAATCTAAACTGAGCTTGGGAAAGCTGGAAACACCATGCAAAATCTTGACACCAGGAGAGGGCTGTGCTTGTATCCCCATCTTTCAGCAGAGGTCAATATTTGCTGAGGTAAAGGCAGCTTCTGCTCTGTAACCAGCCCTCGCTGCCTCAAACCAGAGCTGAAGAAACATCATCTGAGCCAGCACAGCCCTTATTTCTTTCATATCCCCCTTGTCAACAGTTTGAAAATGAGATAGCTAATTTTGTGCCTGACAAGAAAGGACGGATCATTTTCTCAGATGCTGCTATCAGCAGAGTCAGTGCCGGTACACTCTCCGAGGGAGTCCCCAAACTACAGGTTACTGGCAGGCAGACAAACGCTCGCTGACAGCCATTTGTGACCAACTATGAAACACCATCTGCTGTAGTTGGAGGGAAGGAACATATCCAGCAAGTGATACCACTGTGAGAAATGATTTTGTGTGTTGACACACAGCAGTCTTTAGATAGCCCCAAAGAATAAGCCTACTTTGTTTTTCCAGATTTGTGTACGCGGCAAAGAAACATTTTCTGGTTTTGGGGGTCCATGGGTGAGACTTCCTGGAACCTTTTGTATTGGAGCCAGAAGAAGAAATGATATGTCTGTATTAACAGGTGTACTAAATACAACCATGACCTGAGCCAAATGCATCTTTAACCATGTCATGTTGGGGGGTGAAGCACTATCCGACAGCTAAAACACCCGCTGGAGTGTGAATCTGCTACTGACTTGCTTGTGACTACAGACAAGCCTCATCCCTTCTTTTAGGAATTGACTGTCATTTTTGCTGAAAAATTTAGTGTTTAAACTCAGGGAAATTAAAAATTGCTATATTGTTATAGATTTTAAGCAACAGCATGATAGGAGACTTGATTTTCAGCTTTCCTTGTAGGTTCCACCTTCAACAGTCTTTTGAGGACCTTCAATAGTTTTGAGGACCAGCAATAACATTTTTCTTCAAGTGAGCATTGGAGGGGTAGGTAGTGTTCCTTCAGCCCTTTGAAATCCCTGGAATACAGGGATAAATGCATTTTATTAAACTTCAGAGACTGTTGTCTGGTTCAGAGGCTATTAAGTGGACAAACACAAAGGCTTTAATCTCAGGATGTGCAGGAAAAGACAAATCACACAAAACAAGACATTTTCAGACTCGTAAAGACATTTTTGAAAGATTAAGTTGCTCAAGTGCAAAAAAAGTACCCACATCAAGTGTCCAAAATGCTGTCGAAAAGCAAAAGACTTCCCTTAGTAACAGGCTCAGGCAGCAGATCCCAAAGTGTCAGGAGAAGGGATGCTCAGCTCCTTCACAGGGGGAAGGAATCTTACTTGCTCATTAACGTAAATAAGGCATGCAGCCAAAGGCATATGCCAACTCTTCCCTCTGTGGTCAGAGAACAAGGCTTTCATTTTTAAGAGTCTTAATAGTCCTATGTCTCATGATTAAGTAATGAGAGCTGGCATCCAAAGTATCTGAAGTTCAGCTGATCTTGCATTATCCTTCTAGGCCCTGGCAGACTATAAACAAGAATATTTCCAAGCAAAATATTCAGATGCAAAAATAAATAAAAGATACATCTTAAAACTGCAGATCAGTCTTGAAGCAGAGGAATATCAAATTACTATGGCAGATTATCACTTTATTTCTTTGACTTTTAGCAACATTTTTAAAACCTGGTACATATATAGATTATTTTCTATTTTTATGTGTGGTTTTGCATGTATATACACATACATACACGTATGTTTTTCACACCACTTCTTTCTGATCTGGCCAGCATTTCTGTGAAATTGCAATGACAGTGATGTTTGTCTTCAGAGGCTTGCAAGGATTAAATCCTGTTTTACTGTAGATCTTCTTTCTGAAGTTTAACATAGGATGTCTGGATTCAATCTCCTTAGGCCCATATATATATATCACATAAAATCGGCTATGGAAGGGCTTGATGCAGACCCTGTTGAAGTTGGAAACATGCTGTGCACAGTGTCACCCAAAGAGGAGCAGAAGGGTTTGGACTTCCCTCTGGCTCAGGACTGGACCCAGAGGTGGCCTGTGGAAACCGAAGCCCTGCGCATCCCCAAGGCAGATAGGAACAGGGACCAGGGGGGTGTACCAGGGGCAGTGGAGGGGAGGCAAACCCACCTCCAGGGTCCAGCAGGCAAGGAAATGGGAGCACAGCCAGCCAGCTACAGGGGACAGAGAGAGAAAGTGGGATAGACGAGAGCTTTCAGGAAACCTTATTTATGATTTAAATATGCTGTCACTTGTGCCCGTGCGATATGAAAACCAAATCTAAACATTTGTCTGTAGAATCAGGTGATGACTGGCCCTCTACTGTCTCAAGGGGGGCAGGAAAATGGTCCATGCACCTGCCACCTAATTCAGTTTAAAACCTGACACATTTACCAAGAGTGGGCTGGCATAATGAACTTCATTCATGCTGTCAGTGGAGTCAATAACTTATCCCCAACTGCTTTTGTCTCCCTGGCGGCAGTGCCTCTGATCGGGCTGAGGTACTTATTCAAGTAAAATTTATTTTCAATTGCAGGCCATAATACTACTGGCACAAGCCTTGCTTTGACAGAAGCTTTTGCTCAAGGCTAAACTATTGTTAAAGTTTGTGCCCATTGTCCGGGGTCTTTGATCTGTCAAAGCTGCTTAACAAGCTGGTTAAAAACTGTTTCAGATAACAGGTGTGTCCTTTGAGGACGCAGGGCCATTTTTCAACTTCTTTAAAAGACTAGTCCAGTAGCTGACTAAAATTTACATGCTGGTTGGTGGTGATATATGTAAAGCACTTTTAAAGCAAGAAATTCGATTTAGGGGTTTATTTCCCTGAACTTCCTTGTGGTTTGTTGTTGGTTTTGTTTTGTTTTGTTTTGTGGTTTAGGGTTTTGGGTGTATTTCCTGAGGAAATAAAAAGATTTATAAGGTGTTTCTCGGTGGCCTTGGAAGTATTTAGTGTAAAAATGATTAAAGGTGCTAAATCTACCTGTGGCACTACATTGGCACAGTAAAGCAGTTTTTGAAGCAGCAAGCACTAGTGAGCACAGCTAGGAGAAAGTTTATGATGGAGAGGAGCAAAAGTGGGGTCACATGGGGCAGGCTTTGCTGGGGTAGGCTTGGGAGGGGGACACACTTCCCCTCCAAGCCAAAGCCTGTTTCAGTGAAACTGTGCTACTCCAGCCCATCCCTGCCTCTCAGCAGGCTCCTGGATCTGCTACCAACTCCGAGAGCCTGTAGCATGGTTAGCATCTACAGGATCTGCTCTTGCTACACAGAAAGCCCAGTTTCTGGGAGAAGATCCCCATCCTATCTTGGGTCCCCACTGTATAAGCCTGGATGTTCATGCATGGCCAATGGCCTGAAAAAAATTTCCTTTGAATGGTCCATATGTCAGCTATATTCTTCAGGATGTGTGAAAAATGGTTCCTCCCCTTCACATATGTTTTAAAACACTATTGAGGTCCTGAGGGATTTAACCAGTTTTAACTCAACCTAGCTGGTTTTGTTTTTCTTTAAAAAAATTCAAAAAAGACATACCCAAGTTTGTTCTGAAACACATGAGGCTGGCCTAAAAGTTTAGGGGAAAGGGGGAAGGGAAACTCACTGTATGTACACTGTGTGTGTTGGGGGGGTGTGGAAGGAAGAGAGAATAAGCATCTTCAGGGGTGATTTCGCCCCCTCTTCAGATTTATAGCACCTAATTGTGGAGCTGCTGCTACTGGGATTTTGGTCCAGACCAGGAATTTCTGTGGCTTTCCAAGTTCCAGTTGAGCACATAACCTGAGCAACCAATCAGTCCTAAGTTCCAAACCTGTGAGTATCTGCAAAGCCCTGTTAGTGGCCAAGGAGTGATGTCAGCACTGCAATTAGAGGGGTCTCATACACCTGCACAGGTACCCTAAGTTCTCCACAGAGGTACACAGGGTGCAGAGCCCCTGGAAGGATCACTTGCAGCTCTGGCCAGGCACCTTTGTTGTACAATAGATCGAGCATCTCTTTACAGGCCATCACTGCCATCCCAAATGCTGGTGGGCTGCTGGGTCTCCACAGGAGGGAGCTGAACAGAAGAGGGGCAGACAGCATTCTCACAGGCAGCTCCACAGCCAGAGAGGCATCATTAATAAAACATGGTGTTTAGGAAACACCTGCCCATCTTCGACCTGTAGGAAACAAGCACCTTCAGACAGTGAGGCCAAGGTCATCTTCAACACAAAAAAAAGATCTCCCCTTATAAAGCAGGAAAGCTCTGAGACATATTCTCCTCCTTCCCCTGAGCTGCACCCAGCAGCTCCCCTTGCTGGAGAAGCTTGCATACCTTGAAAGATGAGCACAACAAACTGAAATAACTTTGCTTAAAGAGAGCCTGCTTCCTAGGCATATTTTTCTCAAATAATTTCATCTGTACCAAAAATCTGTCATCAGCTTGTTAGATCAAGGGAGCTGGTGAATAAAACTAGAACTTTGTCAAATGTAGTAGTTTTGTGAACATCCCTAAAGTGAATGAAGAATGAGAGTGAAAAAGCAAAGCTTTTCAAATACCACTCAGCTATGCTCACCATTAGGATCATCACAACTGTTCAAAGATTACTTTGGCATGTGTCTGTGCCATCAATTGGCTTCAGAGACACGTTTAGAGCAATTCATTTTCGACATTCAAACGTAGCCAGAAAGATGTGGGATGGAGGACAAGTGCCGGTTGCAAGGTTGCCACTCGGCTATGGGCCTCTAAGCAAGGATGTCCATGACTTTACTGGATAAGGCAGCAGCCCCTACATCAGCTATGTGTTTTCTGCACCCCAGCAACCACATCCGTGTCTATGGGCAGGTTAAAGATCTCAGTGAGGTGAAGACCTGTTATTGACCAGACACACTAAGGCAAGTTTTTGCTTTCTCCATAATCTAGATTAAAACATTTTGGTCTCTCTGAAGAGGAATGTAGAGAAATCTCCTAGTCTCACTTCTTCTCTGCATTTTTTCTGATTAAATTATTAAAATTAAACTAAATTATTAAATGTGGTTGGTATGAAAAGCTGATTTTCCCTTACCAGTTACTATCAGTGGGGTGTCTTCAATGCCGTGTTGAAGCATAGACTAAGTCCCTGTTGTGATCCCTCCAGTGAGAAGAATATCAAAGTTGTGAACAAGGGGAATTGAATAATAGCAAACACTTTTGGGTAAAATGTTAAAAATATATATAAGGTAGCCCAAGGACTCCAAACCACTTTAACATCACAGCCCTCTTTAATATTACTATATAATTGTCACTTGCAAAGTAAAATAAGGAAATGCTATGTCCAGTGAGACCACCAGACTATTACAGGAGGGTATCTGTAGCTATTATTTGTCACTGGCTGTTATTTATATTGCACATGATTCAACAGATGGTCAGGCAGATGCAATGGCAAGGTGAGACAGCCACAGCAGTGAAGGCTGGAATAGAAGATGCTGCAGCTGGAGGAAGAGGGCTGCCCATGGAGAGAGATGGATGGAGCTGGTGATCGGGTGAGGGGATGAGCAGGAGATGTTCAAGCGACTGAACCTGACAGTCTCAAAGAAAGGGTCACCTGCTGGCTGTGGGGCCCTGCAAGACATGGGACATGCTGGGGTCTTCATGGGGGCAGGCCAGGCAAAGGAACCTGTCCCAACACGACCAAGAGAGAAGGGGCAGAAATGCTGATACTGCTTTTACAGAACTGTCCTTCTGCTGTATTGCTGTAAACAGACTTAACCCCAGAGATCTCAAGTAGAACCCACATGGGCAGAAGTGAAGAAGCAATCAGAGCTGATCTGATTCAGGGTATTTAGTTACTTCTGGCTTTCTCAATAGGCAGGATTTGAGACAGAAACCTGTCTCAGACAGAAACAAAGACACTGTAAAAAATTGCTGTGACTCAAAAGCATGGATGGAATGCTGCCAAACTGATGAAATGCACCATTGGGAAGAAAAAACCCACTACAACATTTTAGGAACCACAATAAAAAAGAGAAAAGTAAAATTTTCTCTTTGGATTATAGCTTTCCATTGGTAAGTTAAAATATGCTGAAACAAGTGAAGGATGAGGCACTAAGTACAGCTTGCCTGGTCTAAGCAGGTAGAAAGGAGACTAGTCCCAGGGGGAAAGCCCTAAGCTTTCAGTCTGCGTCTGGAACCACTTCTCCCACAAGGTATATGATCCCTACATGGCAGAAAGCAAAAGCCCTGTGCTTTCCCCTGACATTTACAAATTTGGGAGTGGATTCATTTTTCTTGGTGGAGATTTGATGATAGGTGAGGAAGAACATATAAAGAATTCTGGTAACTGAGGGGTATTTTATGTCTATGTGTCATTTATGAACTGAAAAAGTGGCTGTGAAATGTGAGCCCGCAACTGCCATGGGCATTTTTTGTCCCATGTTGATGTGAAACCCAGAAGGGAAGAAGGATTTCTTGCACATGGCACAAATATAGAAATAGATATTCTTTACAGTTTCATAGTTCAATAAACCAATCATGCACAACTGGGGAAAGCTAAGTAGAGAAAGCCAAAAAGTAATGGAAACAAATCAAATATTGGGGACCTTGATCAGTTAATAATTCTGATAAATATCTCACTTCACAAAGAAGATGTATTCTGCTAATGTGGAGAAAAAGACAGACAGAAAGAGATGACAAGGGCAAAAGCTTTCTGTAAGGGAAAAAGACTCTGAGACTGACTACATCTATGCAAAACATGCCTGTGACCATTACCTAGCTCTGAAGCCAACTGGCACAGACTGGCGTGTGTCCACATTATTAAATTCTTGCTTTCCAGGCAGTGTGGCTGAACACAAATTGCCTGCTGGGATTGGCCTTTGGCCTATGCTATCCCCAAACCATGCCTGGGAACTGTTCAGGAGAGTGCTAGCTGCCGGGAGCCAAAACATGCCAGGAACTGTTGTAACAATTTGACTCTATAAATAATTGAGCTACACTGCCTGAAAACATTATGCAGCACTAGTTAATTTACTAGGAAAGATGAAGTCCATGATTGTAGCTTGGAATGGAAATCTTGGACATCTTATAGAACCCTGAGAAATGGAAAACCCTGGAGTACCCAACAGATGCAAGATAGTGCCGATATGAGAGAGGCAGGCATCCACAGCTGCACTTAAATCAAGTAAGAAAAAGCTCATATCCTGGCAGAAGTAATGGAAGCATGAAGTAGTGGAGATGCACATCTACACCTCTGGAAAGGGAAAATGGACCATTCTGGGAAAACAAACCATAGAAAGGAAGATCCTGAAGCTTTGAAAAGACTGTACTCTCATGCTTTTGCAGAGCATACCTCATCCTGCTTCAAAACTGAATGCAACTAAACCTCCCAAAGACACTCAGTGAGAAAGAAAAAGGGGTACATGCACTGCTTACACGTATGGTCTCAAGGCCACAAGGAGCAAGTGGCCCGGAGGGCTGGAGCCCACTCAGGAAGCACCCTCCAAAATACATGGAGCCTGTTGGATCTGACCACGCCTGAAGGTGGGTTGGGCTTTAGCCACCTCAGGGACCATGGCCACAGCAGTCATTTAGAGAAACACACTGAGGGAAGGGGAGACAGGGCAGGCAGCACATGCCAGGCTCATGGAAGTCTGCAGACCATTCCTGCAGGGCAGCAGGGACTCAGCTAAACCCATCCATAGGCACTGAATGGCTGCCCCACACTAACCCCTCTCCTATATTCCCTGAAAACACAGCATGGATGTGTCGGGACTTCAGTGACAGGGGTCTGGAAACACCTCCCATGGAAGTGAAACCTTCAGACTCTTTTAGTTTAGGTCCTTTGCCAATTTAAGAGACTCAGAGATGTTCAGACACTGGTAACAGTCTGGGCCTTTGCATGGAAGTACTCACAAGTCTTCCATGGTTTCTAGCCCTGGCAGGTCTGTGTCTGATATATTTGTAGCCTGCTATAAGTATCAGCACTTTGATGGAGTGGTGTCCAAACTCCGTTCTCATTGTGCTCAAGCAAACCATCATCCCACCCATGGACACCACAGTGGTGACTAATTTCTGTCACTTTCATTTGCAGTTTTAGGAGGAAAGCCAAGTGCTGAAGTTGGGGATAGAAGCTCTCCCATTAAATGTTTCAAGCTGCCTTTTTCATAGCGCCTGAAAATTCACTTGCTGTGTGAAGATCTGACAGCAGGGGCCACAGAATCCAGCATGGCAAATTCCTCTGCAAAGCATGAGGTAGGGCAGCACAAGTGACAAGCTGCATTTTTATTTGCCTACTTCCTGTATGGCACTTGACGGATCTTTGTTTATCAACAAAAACAAAAAGTCTGGACAGAGGATGTTTTATGTGGTCACATTATTGTTCTTCCTCTGACCCTGTGGATGAGAGTTTGCAACTCCCTCAGGTCAAAGGTCAGGTATTGTAAAAATAAGTCTTTATTAGTTGTAAAATATTTCTTGGCTTTTTAAAATGTACAAATGAAATCTCATGTTTTTCAGAGAGCCACCTAACAGTTTGCAGCTGAAACACAGCAAAATAGCACCTGGTATTTGATAGTCAGAGTCACTGGGTAGAAAGCAATTAAAAGAAAAGTAAAATAAATAAAAAAGCAAAAAAGCACACACACACACAAAAAAAAAAGCCCATAAAAAGTATACAGAAAAGTAATTTAGTATTGTCAAAGGCAGAATCCATTTCTTATAACACAAACATCAACCTCCTTTCTTGAATAATTTGTAAAATATTTCCTCTAGTGGTGTGACTAAGGCAGTATTGCATCCTCATGTACATCCCTGACATGAGGGAGGGTTTTCTGGAGATGATAAATGCATCCTTTTCATTCCGTGTTTTGTGCAGACTCCACTATCTCTGTCTTAAAAATTGAGTCTTACCTGCTTTTATTAGTTTGCAAGGCATTAAGACCAGACACGGTGCTTTTTCAAGGGATCCATTAGTTTTTGTGTTGTGGGTCTCCACAAATCATCTTCATCCTGAATACTAAATTACTGCATTTCTTGTAGTTTTCCTTTGCTCATCTTGCAGCCCCTCATGCTGTTCTGCCAGGTAACTTTCAAGATGTACCTGTCAACAGCCACAACACTTTGGGGAAAAAAACCAAACATAAAAATACTGAATTAAAATATAGATCTACAGTGTTTCTACGAAGGTAAAATCAGTTCAGATCCCTGGGGGCACCTAGGCATAGATTTTGGTCACATAGCCTCAACCAATGATACAAATTTTTAAGAAGTTTGTCCATCAGCCAAACTTTACTCTTCTCCAGCCGCACTGTGGTTATCTAGGTCCCTACTTCAATGTAATACCAAGCAGAAAGGGTTTGCTTCGACTTCAGGAGAGAGAAAGGAAGGGCATGAGAAAGAATATTTGTTGGGGTAAGCAGGCTATCGGCACTTTCACCATTCTGGTGTCTTCAGTTCAGTGTCTCCAATTCAGCAGTTTTTGGATACTGAGCAGCTGTTGGATGGGAGCACAGATACAGATACAGCTCCGTCAAAAACTGTATCACCTCTCTGATGTGATGTAAGATTGGTAATTTCTTTTAGTTTTATTCATTTTCACATTCTCTGATGTGATGTAAGATCGGTAATTTCTTTTGGTTTTATTCATTTTACCCTAAAACCTTTTATAGTTTTCATCTAACTGATCATTTGAAAAAAACAGAGCACACAAAATTATCAGCAATTAAGCAACAATTAAGTTTCTTTGAAAAGGGGTTAAGCAGCTGGGGGAAGATCCTTCTGTGAATGTTGGGGTGGTTTGTGGGTTTTTTTTCCTCTTTGGTTAAAGTATAGCTTTTTTACTCAAAGATTCCAATGTGCAGATTTTTTTGGAGATCATTTTGTTCTTACCCTGTTTCCCTGTTCAAAATACATTAAGATGGAACTTAGGGATGTGGTTCAGTGTTGAACTTGACAGTGTTAGAGTTATGATTGGACTCAATGGTCTTAAAGGTCTTTTACAACTTAAATTTTTCTATGATTCTATGATTGTAAGGCTCAATTAAGCCACTTAAACGTAAGTATTTACTGCCTCTGAAGTGCCCTAGAATGTCTCACCTGACCTGTCCTCCTGGTCCAGTAAAATATGAGCGTTGAGCAGGTTTGGCGTCAAATTTTTCAGTTCAGTGTGGATGTCTCAAGGTATTTCTAATGCACTGAAAGCAAAGCAACAAACTGTGATCCTTCAATTTCACAGAACTTCGGTGGAAAATGCCTGCTTATATTTTAGTATTTGACTTACACTTATCTACTAGTTGGCTGCTTCTGTTTCAGACCTGAGAAGGGGTTTGTGTGCTCCCCTCTCAACCTTGCCCCTTTGTTTTAGCTGGCAGCAGCACGATGTCATCTTGTAACAGCACTTTCCAGCTCAAATCCACGCCTGCCTGCTTCTGCAGGAGTGAAAATGGGGCTTTAAAGAATAGAAAATACAAAATTAAAAAATTTGGATAGGAGCAAGTAGTAAAATACAAAAGAAAGTTGGAGGAAGGCAAAGGAAGGCACATGCATTTTGAGACACACATCCATAATAAACTCCTTATTATTTTTTCTTGGAGAGCAGGGACCCAATCAGGGCAGCTGGGCAGGCTGATGAGGTCTGGACCTGGGGCAAGGCATGACAACCTATTAAAAAAATTACTTATTTTTTCCCTCTTTCTTTTTTTTTTCCCTCTGTGGCTTTGAAGAAAAATGATTTGCTCATTTGGTAATAACTGATGGGAACTGTGAATTACTGAGCAAGGCCCCCAGCCTGGTGTTTATCTCCTCGCCAATAAATCCCTAAACTGAAGCAATGAAGCTAAGTACTGCTGCTATTTCTGCATTTTATTTCCATATTAATCAAAGCACAAGCCTACCCCCGCCTCTTCCCTGGCCCCGTGTAGCTGGAGAAGAGGCGTGAGGGGACTGTCTGGGTTGGACTTGTTGAGTGGGGGGTCCCGTGGAATGGGAGAGTGGGGGAGAAAAGAAGCCCCATAACTTGTGTTGGATATCAGTGCCTGGGGTTTTGACTTCAAATTTGTGACAGACCCCCGGAGGGAGAGGCAGCAGGATCCTCCCCCGTGGGAACTAGGAAGCACCGGGAAGGGAGGGGTTCTTGCTTTCCACTGAGACAAGGAGCAGCATCTGCCTTCTCCACAGCATAGCTGTGCTGGGACCCAGCAGTCAGCAAGTGGATATACAAGTGAAAACGAATGGTGTCCATCCACCTCAGATATATATTCATATTCATATCCATATTCATATGTTTGTGTGTGTGTGTACACACATATGTATTTTATATGTGTGCATGCAGACATTACTCGTTTTAATGAAAGGAATTTCCTGAGAGTACCAAGCTCTCCCCACGCATCCCAGAAGCTGGCTGTGCTGTGCCATAGCAAACCATGCCGTGCCATGCTCCACTATGCCCCGTCCCCACAGCTCAATCAGGGGGCAGGGATGAGCCCAGAGGGTGGAAGCTGTCAGGCTCTGCCACTATCGGATCTTTCGTGCTTTCCTATTTCTATCCCTCAGCCACCTTCCCCTCTTCCCTTTTATAAAATTTCTCTTTCATTTTATATTCTCATATGTGTTTGTGAAGGGAAAGCCTTGTGAAGAAAACCCCAGCATTCCCCCTTCCGTCTCCATGGACAAGTCTCTCCAGAAGTTGTTCCATTGTTGGTCAGTTGGTTTTTTCCAGGGAAGGGAAGGGAAGGGAAGGGAAGGGAAGGGAAAAAGCACGAGGTGGCCTGTGTACGGTTCCTCTACCTTTGCTCCGTGTCTGGAAAACAGCCTGGCACTCCAGGGGAATGTGGGCCAGAACCCGGAATGTCTGTGTGTGGCTGAGTGGGGATCAAATGTCCCCAAAGAGCTCTTTCGCTGAGGCAAGGGGCCCTCCCTCCCCAGGACCGAAGGGGCCGAGAGACAGAAATGCTTTGGGGAGAGGCAGCACCGCCGGGGGTGGCGGCGTGCCCGGATACCCGACTGCCGACTCCCGGGCGAAGGGATGACTTCGTCCTTCTCTCGGCTGCTATTTACAGCCCAACCCCGTCGCGGGCTCGGCAGGCTGTTGGCAGACGCAGGGGGAGAGGAGCCCCAGCAACAGCAGCCCCGTCCAAGGCTATCCCGCTTGCCCCACTCCGAGGGGAAGGATACAGGGACAGGAAGGATGCGGAGTCGGAGAGGATGGAGGATGCGGGCCTGAATGGAGCCGTGGCTTTGTGCCCCAGCCATGTCAGCCCTGCATGGAAGGGTGCATCGGGGACAGTCGGGTGGGCTGAGGAGGGGCCGGCAGCCCCACGTCCGGACCGGCGCCCCGCAGCCCGCTCCCTGCGGCTCCCCTCTACTCTGCCGCGTTTCCCCCGCTCGTGTTTGTCCTCTTCTCGCTTTCCCTCCTCTAGCAGCCCCGAGGACTGCCGGGGCCAGCAGCGGAGGAGAGGGGAGAACTGTGCTTCGGCTGTCGGGGCCGGGCAGGGGCTCCAGCCCAGCCTCTCTCCCCAGGACTGCGGGGCGGGTCCGCGCCCTGCACAGAGCCCGAGCGCAGCTCCCACCGTCCCTGGGGATCACCCCACGGGCCCCCTCCTCGACGACTGCCCCCACTGGTGCACCCCATGGTCACCTGCCGGTCCTGCGCCCCCTCCCCGGGCAGCGTCGGACTCTCCGTATCGGAGACACCCTCCCTCATACCTGAGGCCTGAGCGGGAAGGAGGGAATGAAGGAAGGAAGGAAGGAAGGGAGGAAGGGAGGAAGGAAGGGAGGAAGGAAGGGAGGAAGGAAGGGAGGGAGGAAGGGAGGAAGGAAGGGAGGGAGGAAGGAAGGGAGGAAGGAAGGGAGGAAGGAAGGAAGGAAGGAAGGAAGGAAGGAAGGAAACTGCAGCATCTCTTGATCATCTTGTTGAATTATTGTAAGGATTTACTTCAGGGGGCGACTTTTTTACAACGTGATTTGTTAGTTCATGTTTTTGGGGCAAATACACATTCATTTCATTTTCCAGTGTTCGTGTATGAGTGCCTATGTCTTAACGCTGACTTGGGTGCTGCAGTATTTCACAGGCCACTCACTGGCACGGATCACCCACAGGTGCCTTTCTGAAAGTTTTTTGGCATTTTGGTTTAAATGCCTCATCCATACTTCCTCTGTCACTGCTCAACTTATGACTCAGGGGGAGCCGCCTTCTCCTGTTTCCTCAGGTGCCTCCCGGACAACCCCTTTCGGGTAGGGCAGGGGCCCGGAGTTAGCCGGGGAGTGCAGGACCGCACTCCCGTGTGCCGAGCAGCAGGGCGCCGGTAGCTAGCATCTCATCTCCGCGGAGAACCGGCTCCCGCCGGGGCAGAGCTGCCTTTCCCAACTCTGTCCATGCTAGCATTTCCCTTCAGAATAAAGGACAGAAAGCTGGATCTCAAAAAAAAAAAAAAAAAAGAAAAAGTTATTGCCCATAAACGCCCCAGCGCCCCTCCCCAGCGCCGCCCTTCCTCCCGCGCCTGGCGCTCTCTGCGGGACTGGCCATCGGATGGTGGATTCCTGACGGTTCCCAGTCTGTGGGGGAAGCTGCCGCAACCTGCCCGGCAGCTCTCACGCACCGGAGGACATCGGGTTCGTTGCTGCTTCCGAGGCAGGGCACAGAGAGCTGTGCCGGCCTCCTCCAGCTGGGCCCGGCAAGTCCTGGCGAAACCCAATGCGATCAAACACGGCGCCTTTTCTCAGCTTCCAGACCCCGACAAAAGCGAAACAGCCATCATGGAATTAATTTTTTACTTTATTTGGAAATCTCATCCAGAAACACTGGTCAATAATAAATATATCGATAGTTATTATCAAGAATATATAAAAAATAAAGACATGGTGGTGTCTTTGAGGCCCCAACCGAAAACAAACACACAAACGAACGAAATGAATAATAACATCATTTCAAGCAAACTCCCAGGAAAAATATCGAAAGGGAAATAAACAACAACAAAGCTTCCGATTTAGTTACACAAATCACCGATCTGGCAGGAGCTGACCCTGCATGCGAAACCGAACCATAGCAAAGAAAAAAAAAAAAAAAAAAAAAAAAAAAAAAAAAGCAGCGAACACGAATAAACCCAAAGTCAAGAGAAGTTAGTGCCCCAGCCAGCTGAACCAGGACACTTCACTGAGGTCAAGAGATGGGAGATTTGACAAAACAGATCTGCAGGAGGGTTGTGATATGTTTTGCACTATTTTCCTCTTTTTTTTTACTTTTTTCTTTTTTCTTCACAGAGGGAAGAAGAAAAACTACCACAAACAAAACCGCATCATAACCAAATCTGTAAAAGCAAAACAAACAAAACAAAAAACCACCAAACCACAAAAACCCTAAACCATAAACCACACTCGAGAACTTTCGTGAATTCCCTCGGAAGTCCCTGTTGCCAGGGGAGCCGACTGTGGCCGGTCCCCACGGGTGACAAGTTGGGGTGGAAAGCATGCATACACTCTGGTCTACCTTGGGCTGCCGCTGCGCTGCCGCAGCCAGGTTTGGAGCGGGAAATTTCGGAGGTGTCGCCGTGCGAAAGGAAAGAAAGGAAAAGCCCGGAAAAAAAGAAAGGAGAAAAGCCCCAAACCGATTTCATCGTCTCTTGGTAGCTGCGAACACTACAATGACAACCATGTCTTTTTTTTTTTCCCTTTTACATACATTTTAAGGAATCATTTACATGTGATTACCATCAGCGACATTATTATTATTATTATCATTATTATCATTATTATTATTATTATTATCATCATCATCATTCTGTTTANCGGGGGGGACCGGCCGCAGCCCCCTCTCGGTCCGTGGAAGCGCTGGCTCCGACGCAGCCCAAGCGGCCGGGGGAGCCCCGCCGAGTCACTTCAGGAGGTCCTTGGTCTCCCCCGAGATCCTGGCCATGTTGGAGGCGGTGAGGGCCGAGAGGTGGGGCGGGGGAGGCATCTGGCAGATGGTGCAGGGGCACGGCAAGCCCGCCCAGTGTTGGAAACCGCTGCCGAGCTGCAGGGCGGGGGGTGTCGAGGGGGTCTTGAGCAGGGAGTGTGGGGGCCGGATGGTGCCGATGGCCGGCAGGGAGGCGGAGAGGGAGGAGGAGGTGTTGGCGGAGGACAAGGCACTGCCGAGGATGGGGTGCACCTGGTGCACAGTGCCGGCGGCATGGGGCGGGTGCCCGGCAGAGTGTCCCACCGTGCCGCAGTGAAAAGCCGAGTGATGTCCCCCGTAGATTTCCCCAACTAGCCTCTTCATCTCCTCCAGGGAGCTGGTGAGCATCAGGATATAGTTTCTGGCTAGCAGGAGGGTGGCGATTTTGGAGAGTTTTCTCACAGACGGTCCATGAGCGTAGGGCATCACCTCCCGCAGTCCGTCCATGGCGAGGTTGAGGTCGTGCATCCTCTTACGCTCCCGGCCATTGATCTTCAGCCGCAGCTGCTGCAGGTCCTGCTCCGAAAGCTGCTTCTTGATTTTGTACTTGCTGCCTTCCCCCCCGGCCTTGGAACCGTTCCTGGTGAGGCCTTCCCCGGACATCTTCTGCACCAGATCGTTCTGGGTAGAGGACACAGAGTTGAGCCGGCTGTCTTGGTGGTGGTGATGGTGGTGGTGGTGGTGGTGGTCTCTCAGGTACATCTCATCCATGTCTGGTGAGGAAGCTCTGCTGGAGACAGAGCTGGAGTCAGAATTCATTGTATTCAGGCTTCTGAGCAAGAAACTCTTCCTTGCTCTGGAGGAGGCAGAACAAGACAACTCTTCTTCAAAAAGCAACAAAAACAAAACGAAAAAGAAATAAATGGACGGCAGGGTCTGCCAGCGAAGGACTGGAAATGCTGGAGGAAGAGGAAAAAAGCCCCGCAGCCCCCTCTCTCTCCAATGTCTCCCCTCTCTCTCTCTCCACCCGGTAACTCAGCCTGTTTACAGGATGGCTAGTTAGTGTATGCTTGGACTAACCTCAGCCTGAAAAAGAGGGGCTTTTATAGAGCTGCAGCAGAGAGCAGAGACAAAAGGAGCCCTCCTATGTATAATGGTCTAGTTAGGATGACGTGCCATTATTCAGGGCGGTGCGCTTTGACTGTCCCATTTAGCAAGGACCCCTATTCATATTCATTGTGGTGCCACCCGGGACACCTCAGCCACGGACCATCAGGAGTCAAGGAGACACAAAACCCCTCTGATTGACACCGCACACTCATCGCTCCGTGTGCGCTCCTTCTCCTCCCCCTGCCTCCTCATTTCCAATATAAAACCTCATCCCGTCTACAGTAGGGAGGCAGGGGGCTGCGAGGGGCTGCGCGCCTGCGAGGGGCCGGCCGGCAAACCCCGGTAGCGGGCGGCAGCGGGCAGAAGCCACCGGGGGAAGTCCCTCCGCTACGGCGGGAGGGGTTGGGGAACGTCGGTGGCCCCCGTCCTGCAGCATGCCCGGCTCCAGCCGCGGCTCCACGCTTTGTTTGCCTTTCCCTCCCCCTTTCCCTGTCCCCCCGGGCCGGGGCGTGTGGTGCGGCACCGGCTGGCCCTCGCCTGGGCGGGCTGGCCGCAACTGCGTCGTACCTGGGTAGCCGCTTTGTTTAAATGAGCGATGATGACTCTGGCATCAGCCGCGGAAAGGTGCGGGCTGGGAAAGCCGCCTCGCCCCGGGCCAGTGCCTCCCTTTAAATAAACGGGGAAAGCCAGGGTGCAGCGGCAAGTCGGTGTGCTTGGCGGTAGGAGGGGTGGTCTGCAGCTCCCGGGGCTCCGCTGACCTCGGGCTCCG